>CM062819.1:473931901-474402170 GCA_031772625.1 Pinus tabuliformis
CTGTGCCTCGGGCTGCATGTTGTCTTAAGACTTCTAAAAATTATAATTCTTCTACTACTACTTCATTGGTTTGCCACCATAGTCGACTTCTTCAATCTTTATTGTGTCATGCTTTTTAGCATGGCCCTGATATCATGTTGGTGATTTGCATACAACAATAGCAGAGAATTTACAACAACAATTGAGAGAGAAACTATTTCAATACCATGATTCAATTTTTTGAAAAATGTTACATATGGATACCTGAGGAAATGACAGTTCATTTCATGTTACATTATTTGAAAATAAATGTCTAATTTGAAGTCCTAAATTGACTTCATGCAAATATGAATTTTCTAGCTTAATTTTGTAAATCACTACATATGATCATTACACATTTACTCTAATAGTAGGCTAGTGTTGGAAACCATTGTTGAGAGTGATCTGATTCACCAAGAAATGTTGTTGCCCGGATTGTACAGGCACCGCGACAACACTCAAGACGGGGGCTGTCACTCTGATCCCCGCCCACTCCGTTCTAGCTGTCTCCCAACAACAGGCTATGGGGGTAGTCCCTATGGAATGAAGTGAAAGAAAGCAAGTTGAGAATCAACTTACTTGGGAGACACGGATGAGTGGCCTAGCCACTTGGTTGAAATTAAGCAAGATTATGATTAAATTAGATTTTTTATTATGAGACCAGTGCCTTAATGGAGTCACGAATCAACTTACTTGGGAGACACGGATGAGTGGCCTAGTCACTTGGTTGAAATTAAGCAAGATTATGATTAAATTAGATTTTTTATTATGAGACCAGTGCCTTAATGGAGTCACAAATTCTTGCTTCTTATGAATTAGAACCAAATGACCGGATGGACACCCGTTGCTTGAATGATTAATTAACTTATATGATATGCAAGGGATTATGAATGAGATCTATCTTGAGTTAAGATTACTAATAAGTTCAAGTACTTTGATTAGAAACCTTTTAAGGGTACTTAACAATAGTGAAATGTAAATCTTAAACAAGATAATTTTCTTACGGATACAAGTGCAATACCCAGATACCCAAGATGCTAAATGCTAATAGTAGTCAATCAAGATTTTGATCACAGATTTATGACAGTTTATATCAGCGATACTATGTTAGAAAATTCAGATTTACCAATGTATAAAAGTAGTGCATAAACCACTTCAAATAAAAATTACTCGACACATTGAAACATAAAATTTTCCAATTTGACCAGCGATGTAAATTATTTTCTTAAGCACACTTTACGATGGTGTATTTAACAATATTTCAGATCTGATTTTGAGATTACACTAGTAAGTAAGGACAAATCAGCAAGATGAAAACTTCCCAAACTAGATATTAAATATGCTAAAAAACAACAAAATGCACCAAAACTTGAGAATTTCAAATTTAAGGCTCTAGGTAAGTTTGCCTTAACAATTTTCAGATCTGATATGATTATTATAGTAGTGAATTAACCACAGATCAACAGATTAATCCAACAAAAAATAGCTGCCCAATACTTCTAAAGATAAAAACTTTTCACCAAAATTGAAAAAATCAACTTTTTTAGTTTTTAGAGAATATGATTCAGAAAATTTAGCACTGATAAGCTAATTACAACAGTCAGTTAGTTACAGATCAGCAAGCTAAAATTACTGTATACATTGCTCCAAATATCTAGAAATATAAGTTTTTGTTTGCCAGGGAACTGAAAGTTCAAAATTTTAGTCCTAATTAAGTATATGCTTTAGACATATTTCAGACTTGAATTTCACAGTTATGCAGTAAATTACAGCAAGCTAAAATGTTAAATCTAGGTCAAATTAGAGATGCCCAAGTCGCCAAAACTTGTGAAAACTTAGGTTTTGCAATCTTAATCGACTTTAACCAATTAGAATGTGATTTCAGGGCCTAGAAATTAATGATTTAAGTGCTGTAATGAAATTGAAACAAAATGAAGGTTTGGAGGTCAAACCTTAGGCCCAAGGCCTTGAAGATCCCACCGTTGAAAATCGTTGAAACTTTGGGTTTAACTTGCCGCTTGCTAGATATGAATTTTGAGACCTTAATCCTGCAAAACCGTCAAGTATTTAGCCTTAAATCTTTAGATTAGGGTTTCAGTTCAATTTTGGGACAAATTTGGCCAAAATTTGGAGAACAAGGATAGGTGAAGCTAATTTGTGGGGATAAAAGGGTCAAGATGATAGATCAGGGGTCAATAAGGCTGGAAATGCGTCAAAGAGTCAACACTGGGGGAGGAGAAGCCTCTAAGGCTTGACGCTAGGAAAAAAGGGCTCCAACATGAGGATGCTGGAGGGTTTGAAGGCCGAAATGGAGAGAGAGGCTTGCGCAGGCCTAGGGAGGGCTGAAGCAGGCCAAGAGAGGGCCGAAAAGATGATGCATAGGGCAACGATGGCTGATACAGGCCAAGAGAGAGAGACGCTAGGCCTAGAGGGGGTAGATCTGGCCACGGGAAAGCCAAAAATTGAAAACCCTTGCTCTGATTTTCTTTATGATTTAGGTCTTTGATTTTTTGGAAATTCCATTTTGGGAAACTTGCAAAAATTCCAAGAGACTAGATCTTACCCTCAAGGACCTAGATTTCTTCTTCCACCTAACTCCTTGATCTAACCTGCAAAAATAAAAATAGAAACACCCAAATCCCTAATATATACAAAATAAATCTAAAACTCCAACCCAAGTTAGAAAAATAATTTAAAATTTTATTTACAAAATATACATGGGTTTTGAAATGGATTTTGAGATATTTTTTTTAATATTTTTCTACTTGAAAGAATGACTAAAATGCTTCAGAAAAATTAATGATTCACTCTAGCCCAAACGAAGATTAAATCCACCATATAAAAACTAGAGATCCAAGCAACAATGATTCTTGCCCAAGTTTGTGAACTTGGGGCCAAGCACTGAAGTACATGCAAACACTATGTATTTATCTAAAAAATAATCTGTTAGATCACATGGGAATTCAAACCACCTAAGATTAGCCCAAAACTATCAATAACATGATTTTATCTCCATCTAATGAAAAAAACAGATCTTACCAATATTCAGCATAACATAGAGATGCCCGTAGTCAGCACATACCACAAATCAATAAGCAAGAACACCTTTAATTGCACTCCAAAGTCTTTTATTATGATAGAAAAAATAGTTCGCAGTGGGACAATAGTTTACACAATGCTTCAGTAGCAATTCTAGCCATAGATCAAGATGACTAGAGACACAAATGTCTCTCTAATTTATAGATAAATTCTCCAAATGGAAAATTGCAAAACCTAGGTTTTCACTCGTGTTGGCCACTTGAGCATCTCTAATTTGACTTAGATCTAACATTTTAGCTTGCTAGAATTTAATGCATAACTGTGAAATTCAAGTCTAAAATATTTCTGAAGCATATACTTAATTAGGACTGAAATTTTGAACTTTTAGTTCCCCGACAAAAACTTTCTATTTTAGACATTTGGGGCAGCATATTTAGTATTTTTAGCTTGCTGATCTTTAACTAATTGACTGTTGTAATTAATTTAACAGTTCTGAATTTTTTGATTCATATTCTCTAAAAACTAAAAATTGTTTTTTTCAATTTTGGTGAAAAGTTTCTACTTTTAGAAGTATTGGGCAACTATTTTTTGTTGGGTTAATTTGCTGATCTGTGGTTAGTTCATTGCTGTAATAATCATATAAGATCTGAAAATTGCTAAGCCAAACTCACCTAGAGCCCTAAATTTGAAATTCTCAAGTTTTGGTGCATTTTGCTACTTTTGGGCACATTGGATATCTAGTTTGGGAAGTTTTCATATTGCTGATCTGTCATTACTACTGTAATTTGAAAATCAGATCTGAAATATTGCTGAATACACCATAGTAAAGTGTGCCTAAGAAACTAATCCACATTGCTCGTCAAATTGGAAATTTTTATGCTTCAATGTGTTAACTAATTTTTATTTGAAGTGGTTTATGCACTACTGTTAACATTGGTAAATCTGAATGTTATGACGTAGTATCACTGATATAAACTGTCATAAATCTATGATCAACATCTTGATTGACTATTGTTAACATTTGTCAGCTTGGGTATCTTGGTATCTAAGTATTGCACTTGTATCCATAAGCAATTTATCTTGTTTAAGATTTACATTTCACTATTGTTAAGTACCCTTAAAAAGTTTCTAATCAAAGTACTTGAACAACTTAGAAAAATCTTAACTTAAGATAAATCTCACTCATAATCTCTTGCATATCATATAGGTTATATCTCCTTGCACACTAATTATATGTCCCAAATAAAAACATTCGTGATCCCGAATTCACACTTTGATTCCTTGGCATAGAGTGACTATTCCTTCATTAGGCTTGGAATTTCGTCCAGGTTTTTCAAGTGCCCTTCCCATGTCTGTTGTATATGAGGTGGTCATCATAAAATACCAGTAAAAATTTCCTAAACTGTTTGTTGAAGATGCTGTTCGGACAAGTCTGGAATATGTTGAGGGCAGTTAGCCTAAACAACATGACCAAAAATTCAAAGTGTCTTTAGTAGAGAAAAAGGGGTCTTAAAACCCTCAGAGCCATAAAGCAAGAAAATAGATATGTTTGATCCAAATCGATGTTGTCAAATTGATTCCAAATCTCTATTTATATATTCTTTCATGGGTTCTCTTATGTGAGGGGTTGTGAATGCAACCCCCAATTTGGACGTTTTTTGCCCTAATCGACCCAAAATTTATGTGATGTTGCCCCAAACATTGGAAAAATTGGGTTTCCCCCCTTTATCAAGAAAATAGCCTACAAGGTTGGATAGGCAATTTCGTCCTTCCTTAGCCAATTAATTGGGAGAAGACATTACAAGAGGGATGATTCTGGGTGTCCCCCACGAAAGCAGGACTTTTGAGTGGCCCCCCTTGCACCCAAGAAGCGGTGCTTCTCTACAACCGCTTCCCCCTCCCCCCACCCAATTTTTCCTTATAAATATTTAAAACAAGATTTAAATAAAAAACAATATATAAAAATACCCTATCTCACTTTCATTTTTGTTTACCCTTTATTCACTCTCAACCCTTAAATGCTCATCCTATTTTCATTTTTCATTGCCCATTGTTAATTTTTAATTTTAGCTTTTGATTCTTTATTCTAGATACTGATGACCTCAAATCGAGTCTCTGACTATCAATTTTTACTATTTTTGAGTTTGAGTAATTTCAATTTACTATTTTAGACTTCAATATCTACTATTTTCCTCAGTAGTAATTTGATTCTAGAATGACGAATTTAATTCAATATATCAATATTTTATTATTTCTATTTAAGGTTTATGAAGCAATGTATTTCATTACTGAATCTTAATCTAAATCATGTTTATATCATTAACAAGTTTGAATTTAGTATTATTTTACTGTTTATTATTTACATTGCACAGTGACAAATTTGCATGGGATGATATGTTATTGTTGGGATTTTATCATTATCATTATTATTTCTATACTTTTAGAGACAAGTACCCCGATGCTAGGTACTCAATGTCCCTCCCCCCCCCCCCCCCCCCCCCCCTGAATTTCCCCAAAATTTGAGGTGCTTCCACATGCCCCACTTGTCTGTCTATTTGCTCTACTGCTCCCTTGTCTTGGAAGCTTGGTGGAACATCGCATATTTGACTACAATGTTTAGGGCTATTTACATGGTTTCTCATAGCATCCATATAAATGTTATTTATGGTTTTCATGTCTCGTTAACTAAGGGTTTGGAGAGAGACCCAAAGGAATTCATAGATGTAGAGATGTGTAGGACAAGGAATCTTGTCACCGGCTATCTATGAGAATAGCTAGTTTTGTCATCATTGTCAAGTAGTGGACATACTCACATCCATTGCACTTTGTCTACTATTTCTAATGGGCATCTTGTTAAGGTTAAATTAGGAGTTGCACAAATGTTGAAATTTGATGACTAAAAAGTTTCTTGCAATCCCAACCCGATTTTAATTTCACCTTATCACTCCCATTCAGTTAAATGCCCTTTCTCATAAACATACATTCAACATATAGAATTCTGGAAATGAAATTTTCAGATTAAAACACATGGGACTGTCAACACATGCTGAAAATAAATATGGACATAAACAGACCAGCAACACACATTAAAATACACACTGATTTTTGGTCAACTTAGATCCAGGAAAAACCCCTTCAATCTTCTCTAAGGAAAACCTGTTAGAGATCTCTTCAAATTTATTTATCTTTCAAGTTCAGGAAAAATACAATTGCAGACAAAACAAAACATCAAAATACAACTTATCTTTTTAGCCCAAAACTCCTTGAAAACCATGCCCACTTTGCCTCAATTTCCATGCCCACTTGAAGCTGAAGATATGTACTGTACTATACGGATTCCGTACGGGATGTACGGATCTTTCAATTTTTTTATATCTCAAAAACTTCTCTCGAACAACATGCAGCTCACAGTGTGAAATGTTGTTCATATTGTACCTTTTGTTGTCTTCTATGCCTTGATTTCTGTGCCCAACTTTGCCCAGAAATCACTCCTTCAGCTTGCTGCAACAAATTTATCCTTCAGAAATTTTCTCCAGCTCTCAGCTTCCTTTCTCCAATCTGCTCATGAAGAATGAATGCAGTCTCTCTTTTCTTTTCCCCCTTTTGTTTCCTTAAATGAATTTTGGGCAACCCTAAGATCTAATGGCTCAGATTCATTTAGATCAAGGGATGAGAATAAATGTGCATTTAATTCTCACTTTCTATTTTTTAACTCACCCATTAAATAAAGTACCCACATTGTACTTTATGTCTAAAGTCACTTTTCACTTTATAATTTAACATTGACTTTACCACTTATAAAGTCACTTTCACTTTATAAAGTCACACTTAGGAAAATAATTATTTTGGACACTTTTCCCTAGGTAGAGACTAACCCATGGGAAACCACTTGTCCAAGGTACATTAAAAATCAACACTCCCTCTTACCGAGGAAAGTGTTTCTCACCACACCCATCTTGTCCCTGAAATGGACATGCTTGCCTCTTGGCAAGGACTTCGTGAGAACATTGGCCACCTGCTCATCTGTCGATATATACTCCAACTTCACTGCCCCCTTCTGAACATAGTCCCTAATGAAATGATATTTGATGTCAATGTGTTTTGACCTGTCATGAAACACTGGATTCTTCGTGAGTTTAATGCAATTTTGATTATCACAGTGAATAATTGTCAGTCTCAACTCCTGATCAAATAGGCCATACAACAACTTGTGAAGCCAAATGGCCTCACAACTAGCCTACCTAGCAGCGATATACTCAGCCTTAGAAGAGCTAAAAAAACTAACTTTTTCTTTCGACTGAACCATGATACAACTGCTGAACCCAATTCGAAGCAACACCCTAAAGTTCTTTTCCTCTCAGAAGCATACCCTGCCCAATCTGAATCTGTGTAACCTGCCAACCTCACTCCATCTCCCCGCCTATAGTCCAGACCATAATCAACAATCCCCTGCACGTAACGAAGAATGTGCTTTGCAGCTACCCAGTGCACCCTCCCGAGCTCAACCATGAACTGGCTATGTGTGTTGACTACAAAGCATATATCTGGCCTAGTGTTGACCAGATACATCAAGGACCCAATAAGCTGCCTATACAATGCGGGATCCACCAAACTAGAATCTGAAGCATGAAGCTTCTTCCAGTTGGTGATCATCTGCCATGTGAAATATTCTCAAAACATCCACAACATATTGCCCCTGCCCGAGAAAGATATGCCCCTCCTCTTGCCACACCTCAAGCCCCAAAAAGTAATGCATCAGCCCAATGTCCTTCATCTCGAACTCCATAGAAAAATCCTCCTTCCAACCACTAATCATCTCTCTGCCCCAGTAATGAACAAGTCATCAACATACAACACAAGAATGAGCGGATCATCCCCTATAACAATGTAGTATAGGTTCAGATCTGCATAACTCTTCTTGAGACTCATCTGCTGCAAGTATCAATCCTCGAATACAAAGCTCTCAGAGCTTGCTTAAGTCCATAGAGTGCTTGCCTCAACTAGCATACATGGGTTTCCCACCCAAGTACCTCAAAGCCCTATGGCTGCTCAACATACACCTCCTCCTCTATAACTCCATTTAGAAATGCGGTCTTCACATCCCTCTGATGGATCTGCCAACCCATTTCTACAACAATAGAAATAAGGGACCGGATAGAAGTGTATTGAGCTACGGGAACGAAGGTCTCATCATAGTCAACTCCCTCTATCTGTGAAAACCCTCTAGCCACAAACCTTGCCCTGAACTTCTCAATGCTGCCATCCGCAACATACTTGATCTTGTAGAGCTACCTGAAAGTCACAACTGACTTGCCCTCAGGCCTAGGCACCACTTCCTAGACATTGTTCTTAATGATAGAGGCACACTCCTCCACCATAGCCTCTTTCCATATGTCCTGGATGGCAGCCTCCTCATAGCTAGTAGGCTCAAAGTAAACAATGTTGGTAGCCTTAGCTACATAACTGCAAAACTGCTCAGGTGGAACACTCTCCATATTCACCCTCTTCGGAGGACCAACGGACTCTACTTCCTTCAAGGTGTCTTGAAGCCACTTGGGCCTCCTCTTCCCTGAAGAAGCTTCCCCATAGGGAATCTCATCCTCTGCTCCCTAGTCTGGTGAACTTGAAGGTCTGCCCACTGACCTTGGTGTGCCTATACCAACAGCTGTCCTCGAAGAACCTGTACCAGCACTTGTCCTTGTGTTAGTTGAAGTGCCATGTGAACTCTGTACCAGTGGACTCCTTAAAGAAGTGCTCAATGAATTCACCATTGGTGCCCCAAATGTCATTGACATTGAAGTACCTCCTGTACCAGTCGATCCAGGAACCTGAGGTCCTACTCCCTGTACCTAATCTCCCTGCTAAGGAGAAGTCTGTGACCCTCTCTCATCATACTCCTGTGATCTCCGATAGGCCCTCTCCTCCTCGAACTTCACATCCCTCCTAATCACCACTCTCCGTTTAGAAGGAATGAAGATCCGATAGGCCTTCAAAGTCTCACTATAACCCATCAAGATATCCTTCTTTTTGCCATGGGTTCCAGCTTCGTCCTCTACTCCTTTGGGATATAATAATATGTGAGACATCCAAAGATACAGAGATGTCCCACATGAGGCTTCTCTCTAGTGAAAGCCTCCTCTGGAGTCATATTCCCCAATTCTCTGTGAGGACTCCTGTTCTAAGGATAAACAACAGTATTACAGGCCTCAACCCACATAAACAAAGGCAACCCCTAATCATGAATCATCGCTCAAGCAACCCCAAAAATAGCTCTGTTCTTCATTTCAAACACCCCATTCTGCTGGGGGTGTAAGGAACTGTAAACTCTCTCCTAATGCCCTCCTGTGCTTAAAAGTCAGAAAACCCACCATCAGTGTACTCACCACCATTGTCTGACCTCAAGATCTGAATCTTCCTACCTGCCTGCTTTTCCACAAGAGCTTTGAACTCTTTAAAGCGACTGAAGACCTCACCCTTGGTCTTCAGGCAATATATCGAAGTCCTCCTATAGTAGTCATCAATGAATATAATACTCATAACCACCCAAAGACACATGAGACATACGGCCACTAACATCAGTATGAATCAAGTCTAGTATACCTATAGATCTGCTATCTCTCGCTGGTAATACTAACTTGGTGTACTTTCCCAAAGCGCACCCTTTGCAGACCTCATAATGCTTGACACTGAAATCAAGAACTCTAGTAGTGATCTCCCTCAGTGCTCTCAAAGCTCCATGATGCATATGCGCCATCCTCTGGTGCCATAACTCACACAAGTCTCTACTGCTGGTGTTACTATTGTGAGTGCTACTAGATGTGTCACTCACCAATGCTCCTGTCGACTAAAAACTGAACCTGTATAGTTTCCCAGAGCGAACTCCAATGACTTTGGCCAAGTGATGGAAGCTCCCCTGGGATGCATCAATACCTGCCCTCTTGAGAAAGTGACATCAAACTCTTTCTCCTCCATAGAAGACACTGAAATCAAGTTCTCCTTCATCCTCGGAACATACAAAACATCCATGACCTTCAAAGGAGGCAAAGACTCCCCCTCAAAGGTCACAGTCCCCAGACCAACAACTTTCACAGTGCGATCATATCCTAGTACAATCTCAATATCATGTGCCCTCTCTGCAAGCTCTGAAAAGAAATGCTATGCACCTATCATATGGCGGGAAGCCCCGCGGTCTATGTACCACACATCGGATGACGTACTCCTACTAGATGTAGAAGTAATAAATGCAAAGTCCTTGTTAAATTGTGAAGCAAATTGCTGCACCTCTGTTGAAGCTGCAGTACCCTTCTTCCCCTTGTTTTTCCTCTTAGGACACATAGTAGCATAGTGTCCCATCTTCGGACATGCCCAACATTTTACTTTGGACATATTCGTATCTTTCTTCTTCTTCTTCTTCTCCATTCCCTTAGCCCCATCTGATGATGCCCCTTTCTAGGCCTTCCCCTTGTTCTTCCCCCTGACTGTGAAGGCTACATCCTCCTCATCTTCTATCTTCACCCCACCACTGCTAGTCTTCCGTATCTCATGCTGCACATAATCATCCTAGAATATGTCCCAATTGGGAAGATTCTCTCTAGAGGTAACATTTCCAAAGACCTCCCAAGACTTAGGAAGTCCTGCTACAACTATCCTGACTAACTCTGTGGGTGCAACTGCCTCACCAATAGCAGTCAAATCATCACGTACTTGTTTGACCCTGCCAAGATAATGAACTACACTTTTAGCCTTTGTCATCCTGATGTTCTTCAATTGTTCTTTGAGTACCATCTTCCTGCTCTCATTGGTACTCTGATAGAGAGTGGTTAGAGCTGTTCACATCTGATATGCATATGTGTTTCCTCTCACTTGAGGAACCACATGATCCTTCAGACTGTCCATCAAAATCCTTTTTGCCTTTGCATTATTTTTTGTGAATTCAGCAAGTTCATCTGCAGCAGTAGGAGGTACAACCACTTGCCGCACTATGTCCCAAACTGCTGCCTCCTCAAACACTGTCTGAATTCTATCCTTCCAAACGGCATAGTTGGATATCCCATCCAGTCTGTCCTCTATCCTTAAGAACATGGCCATGATTGCTGTCCAAAATTTACAAAACCAAGAAAATGGAGAAATGAACTTTCCAGCACACCTTGTTGTCCCAAAAGTTCAGTTTGTGTGAAATTTCACCTTGCTGTCCCAAAATATCAGTTTGCTGTCAAAACTGAGTTTTCTATCCAAAAATTCAGTTTGTTGTCCAAACCACTGTTTGTTGTCCCAAACCATTGTTTGCTAACAATGTAAACTTTGAAACGGGCACTGATACTGTTACCCATTTCGTAGAGATAGCAAAAGAATGACTCGATTTTCAAAAGTGGTGATGCAGAATACACATGTTTTTTTAGAACATGGTTTTTGGAACTTTAATTTTTTTCATGTGCATTAAGTTTTAGAATGGTAGTGAATGGTAGTGATTTTCATGCTGATTTAAAAAAGTGAGTATTCTGCATCGCACCCTTTTTTTAAAAGACCTATTTTTTGACTTTAAATTTTTTTATTGTATGGAATGTAAATAATTATTTTTTAAAATTAATAATTTTGGAAGTGGTCTTCTTCTTCATATTATCTTGTTTTTAATTTTTTTTTAATTTTTTTTGTAGTGAGGTTTCTATTGTTTTGCATATTTAAAGAAGAATGTCGATATTTTGCATTTTTGATATTCTACATATTTATACATTGTTAATTAAATTTTCAATCCAAATGAAATAATTGTCTGTAAAAAACAAATATATAAAAAATAAAAAATGTTAAAAAAAATTATCTAATAAACCCTAAAAGAATTTGGAAAAAATAAAAAAAATATAAATATATATATATATATATATATATAAGTAAAAAAAGAGAAGAAATTAAGAAAAAACATTAGCAAAATTAGGGAAAAAAATTTAAAAATTAAAAACAAACTAGTTTAGAAAAAAAAATAGAAAATTAACGAAAAAATGAAAAAACTAGTAAAATTAATATTTAAAAAAACAAAAATAAAATCAAATTATAAAAAAAAACCCAAAAAATATTAAAATGGCGGAAAATATAAGTCTTTTCAAATGAAAAAATAAATAAAAAAATAAAAAAACATTTACAATTTATCAAAAAAATACCTATTTTTGATTTTTTTTAAATTCAAATTATAAAAACAAAAAAATAAATTAAAATTAAAAAAAAAAAAAATGCATATTTTTTATTTTGTGATTTTTTTTTTTAAGTTAATAATAATTATTTTTTTTAAAACTAACATTTTTATTTTAAAAAAATAAAAAATAAAATTATTTTTTTTTTAAACAAACTTTTTTTTTAATTAAAAAAATCATTTTTTTTTAAACAAACTTTTTTTTTAATTAAAAAAATTATAATTTTTTTTAAACATTATAATTTTTAAATAAACATTATAATTATAATTTTTATTAAACAAACTTTTTTTTTAATTAAAAAAATTATAATTTTTTTTTATTTTCATATTTAAAAAAAATATTAAAAAAAAAATTAAAATAAACATTATAATTATAATTTTTATTAAACAAAGTTTTTTTTTAATTAAAAAAATTATAATTTTTTTTAATTTTCGTATTAAAAAAAAATATATATAATTATAATTTTTTTTTAACGGAGTTATTTATTTTTTATTAAAAAAAATTAATTTTTTTTTTCCACCGCCCGTGGTGGCGCGGCCGTGGGCAGGGCCTGCCCGCAGGCCCACGGCCGCGCCACCACGGGCGGCCGGGGGCGGGGGGTCGATTCCCGGAATCTTTCTTTCAGCCAATCACCCTCACACCATATTCCAAGCATGAATGTGTGATATCATGGAATAAACCAAACAAAACCAAACCAAGGTTTCCATAGGTCAAACCACACTATTAGATATTTTCTCCTTTTTATCAAGAGTATGCTTTCAATCGTTTATTGTACAAGGTTAAAACCAACATTTTGTTCTATGTTAATAGTCATACTTGTACTAGAGTATAAATCCTTGAGTATTTGTAGTTTTTTTTTAATATCATAGGAAATCCTCACCATAAGAACAATATCATGAGCATAAAGGAGACGGATGTAGATTATAACAACCAGAGTCATGCCAACACATCCAACTTCTTCCAAACAATATTCTAGATAGTCAAATATGTATTTGTCAAAAAGGATAGATGATAGGCGACAACCATATTACAATTAATTTCTTCCAACTAATCCTTGGTGTTCCTAAACATGGAATAAATGCTCTCATACAACTTTGCCATAAAATCTCTCATTTTGATAAGGAAATTTCAACTCTTCTAACATATTCCAAAGTGTGGTCTTCAACATTGTGTCAAGATCTTTTCTAAGGTGAACAAAACAACAAAATATATTATTTTTATTATTACAACACTCTACAACGATCCTAAGCATAAAAAGGTGGTCCAAAATTGAATGTTAGCTCCTAAATTTGATGTGGCTTTTATCTCTTTAGGTTTGGCTTTCTAACCACATGCCAATATTCTTTTGCAAAATAATCTCACACAGCGTGCTCAAAATGGGGCTAATAATAATGACCCTATAATTAGAGGGATGTTTTTATCCACACTTCTAGAAGTAGGTACTTTGTATTGAGGATTTAAGGAAACATCACTTGGCTTCTAAATTGAAGAGATTGTGTATGTGAGGGATGAAAAATAGCCCTCAAAATTTTAAGATTTTAACATGGTAGTATTTGGTATCCTTATCATTTTACCCTAATTTCTATGTCTTCCACAGAGAAATCTTCATCTTCAAATTTCTTTGGATATGGCTTAAATAGGTGTAAAATATTTTCTTGCTTTCTATTTATATAACACTTTTTTTCCTTTTTAATTATGGATTTGTAGCTATTTATCTTATCATATTTTAAAAACACATTAGAAACATATTTAATCACTTTTCTAACATTTTTACACTCGTTAGTATTATTTTTATTTCTGCTTAAAAGCTTACTAAAGAACTTGTTAATGAAGTAGAAAGAATTGTTATAAAATTATAATATAGGTCTTCAACGTTGTTCTTATAAGATAGAGATAAAATTTATCAAAAAACGAGTGCCTTTCATTATCAAAATTTTCTTCAATGGAGCTTTTGTGCATGACAGAGTATAAAGTTAGGGTTACACATTTATGATTAGAGTTGGGTAAAGAGTCAAAATTAACTATTTGGTTGTGTGTGTGTGTGTATATATATATATATATATATTGCATGACACTACTAGCTACCCCATGAATATGATCCATCCAATTGTCTTAGACTATTGCAAATTATTAGATCTTGAGAACTGCATATCTTGATTAACTTAATATCAAACAAATTCTTAATTAGATTTCAAATTTTCTTTACTATTTATCAACTAAAATGAAATACTTATAATACTGTAAAATATAATTAATAATAAAAAAATATCATTATATTAATCTAAATTTATTTCAACTCTATTAATTAAATCTAAAATTTAAAATACAAACTTATTATGTTTAAATAATTAAAATAAAAATATATTTAATTATTTTATAAAATCATTTTATTGATATCACTTACCTACATTTTCCCATGCATAGCAAAATATTTTATAATTGGTTACTTTCGACATAATAAATATTCCTTATATAATGCATATAAAACATATAACATACATACATACTTTTGTTGCTTTCAAGTAAATGTAGCTTTAATAAAACATGAAAAAGTTACATGGAAACAATAGGTTCTGTTGCTCTTTAAGTAGATGGATGGGAGTACACTCTAACTCGATAGCTAAAGTTAGAAACGAATTATGATTTCCAAAGTTGATTGGGATACTACTTTCCATGAATGAATAATAAGGACTATTCACAACATCTCATTCAGTCAGAAGGATAAGCAAGCTACAAACTAAATTTCTTGTACATTTCTGGTTTATCTCTTGACCATGTGTGGTTACTTTCTAATTATCATATTCAGTCGAGAGTGATGGAAGTTAGGAATCAAATCTCTTGTACATTCGGGATTGCTTTATAATTATCAAATTTTTCGAGTTGAAGAAAAGACTCGAGATTTTATTTTTCCTGGAATAGAGGATACTCTGGTTAAGTGGCAGTAACTTCAACCCCGTGTAAATGCACTTGAGACCACAGGACTGAATTTGGTTTGTGGAGAGGTGATGGAAAATTAGGAGCCTTCTTTTGCTTCAAAGGAGGACCATCTGGTCCCTACACCCCCTGAATAATCAGGGGTTGAACGGTATTCGGATTTGATTGAACTTGAAAGAAAAAGACAAAGAAAGAGACCCCAGGATTGAATTCAATTTGATGGAGACGTTTAATTGATTTGATTAAGGAAGGAAGGAAGGAAAAAAAATGGCAGCAAGTTTAGGCGTGTAAAATCTGGGTGGCGTAGGGATTGTTTAATAATAATTCAAATATAAGGAAAGACGATCAGTGCATATATTTGTCCTCTCCACTCATGGCATGCTTATGCGTAAAAAAAACCGTCCCTACGAGATATTTCCTTTGATCTCTGCATTTTGCCTGCCTTGCTTTACTCGGTGACAGAATTCCTGACTCTCCCGATTCGTATCTGTACTGGCACATCGAAAGTAGTATGGCACGAATGGCACTTGTGAAGGGTACCAACACCATATGCCACAATTGGTTCCGCTAGTCTTTTTCAGGCATCAAACTCCAGTTGACGGACTGTCGTTTCCTATTTTAGCTCTCTGCCACGCCATGACAATATGAGTAGCTGGATCGGTGCAAAACTCATTAACCCCTGCATATATTTGTCCTCTCCACTCATGGCATGCTTATGCGTAAAAAAAACCGTCCCTACGAGATATTTCCTTTGATCTCTGCATTTTGCCTGCCTTGCTTTACTCGGTGACAGAATTCCTGACTCTCCCGATTCGTATCTGTACTGGCACATCGAAAGTAGTATGGCACGGATGGCACTTGTGAAGGGTACCAACACCATATGCCACAATTGGTTCCGCTAGTCTTTTTCAGGCATCAAACTCCAGTTGACGGACTGTCGTTTCCTATTTTAGCTCTCTGCCACGCCATGACAATATGAGTAGCTGGATCGGTGCAAAACTCGTTTTTATTCTACCTCTCTGCTGTAAAGATAATGTAAACCAACAAATGCACATATACATTTTAAATTCACTGTACATTCATTATTGAAACGGACAAAAAAAATGTATATATACCATTTTAAATTCAAAGGTATTATTTCGACTATTCAGTTTTAGCATTTACCCCCTCTGATGCTAGTGCTTTTCTATTTCATGTTACTCCATTGTTTCACCTCCCTACAGTGCAGATAATGTTCTACCTGGCTTTTCTATTTCATGTTACTCTCATTGTTTCACCTCCCTACAGTGCAGATAATGTTCTACCTGTCTGCAGTAAAAATAATGTAATCCATAAACTCATTAGTCAAACAACCAAACAAATGCATATATACCATTAAATTCATAAGTGTTATTAACTGGTAAGCATGTTTTCCCATCTGATACTCAAGCTTTTCGATTCCATTTTCTTCCGTTGTTTGATACTTACGCTTTTGTATACCATTTTCTTTCATTGTCTCACCTTCCTGCAGTGCAGATAATGTAAATTTGTAAATTCAGAATTGAAGTAGCTAAACAAATGGGTATATATGAAATTTATACTTAATATATATATCTCTAGTTTCATTAAAAAATTGAGCATACGAAAAACATGCGACAGAACTATGGTTAAAATAGAGGCGAAAATTTTAAGGCGCAGACAGTGGATAGAACATAAAATCTTGATTATGGTCCTATGTAGAAAATACGAGACAATAAAGACACAATAAAGAGGAAAGAAATCTGAAATGCATACGAGACCAGAGAGATTGTAAAAGAATATGGTCACAATAGAGAAATTCTAGTGAGTACAATAATATGTTCCATAAAAAGACCATGGTATGGTAGTACATAGATAGAGATTTACCGGTAGCTTATTGGTTTGGTTTTCCAGTAATATAAATATATTCATGAAGTTTACCAAAAAAAAGAAATTGACCGTAGCCAGTAATATAAATATATCACTGGAGCGTACAGAAAAAGAAATTGACTGTAGCATAGAATATAGTTACAATGGAGAGGTAGTTTTAAAACAGAGATTGACCGGTAACTTATTATCGGTTTTCCAGTAATATGAATATATCTACGAAGATTACAGAAAAAGAAATTGACTGGTAACATAGAATATAGTTACAATGGAGAGGGTAGAAAACTGGAATATGAATATGACATAATAAAGAGAACGGTTGGGAGATAGAGAATATGGTGTAGTATGCAATTAAAAAGTTGAAATATATTATTACTAGGTAACATGATCATAATAAAATAGTTTAAAAATTAATTAGGATAATAAAAAAGTAATAATCAAGAAAAATGATATTGTTATAATAAAATATTAAAGTTAATCTAATCATGTAGATAAAAAATGTTGAAATAGAAACATAATAGTGGAATAAAAATATTAAAATTAACATAATCATGTAAATAAAGATTATTGAAATAGAAACATAATAATGGTAAGTAAAGATTTATTGAAACATAAATATAATAGTGGAAAATGTAATAGATTTGATTGACAATTTTAGAGTAAGTTATTGGTTTTCCAGAAATATGAATATATCTACGAAGGTTACAGAAAAAGAAATTCACTGTAGTTACAATGGAGAGGGTAAAAACTGGAATGAATATGACATAATGAAGAGAATGGTCCAATAAAGATATGATTGAGAGATAAAAAATATGCTGTAGTATGCAATTAAAAATTCAAATATATTACTAGGTAACATGATCACAATAAAATAGTTTAAAAATTAATTAGGATAATAAAAAATAATAATAAAGAAAAATATATTGTTATAATAAAATATTAAAGTTAACCTAATCATGTAGATAAAAATTATTGAAATAGAAACATAATAGTGGAATAAAAATATTAAAATTAACATAATCATGTAAATAAAAATAATTGAAATAGAAACATATAGATGGTAAGTAAAGATTTATTGAAAATAGAAATATAATAATGGAAAATGTAATAGTTTTGATTGACAATTTTAAAGTAAAAATGGTAAAAAGTTTGAAAAATACAATTTAATATGGTTGGTTTATTTTTCCATGATTTTGTTATATATAATAATAAAGAAAAATTATTAAGAGGGTATATATATATATATATATATATATAAAAAGAGAGAGAGAGAGGGGTTTAACATGTTTAGAAAGAATGTTAGAAGGAATGTTTATAATGAATGATTGTTATCTTTTTTACTAAGACTTTAATTCTTGCAAGTAACATGTTTATAATGAATGATTGTTATCTTTCTTACTGAGACTTTAATTCCGGGAATAGACCCCTGCCCCCGCCGCCCGTGGTGGCGCGGCCGTGGCCGTTGGCGGAGGTGCCTGCCCGCAGACACCTCCGCCCACGGCCGCCCCACCACGAGTGGCCGGGGGCGGGGCAAACAAAATTTAATTTTTTTTAATAAAAAATAAATAACTCCGTTAAAAAAAATTTATTTTTATTTTTTTTTTTTTAATAATTTTTTTAATACGAAAATTTAAAAAAATTATAATTTTTTTAATTAAAAAAAAAAATTGTTTAAAAAAAATTATAATTATAATTTATGATAGATTGTTCGGCGAAAATCACATGAGAAATCATTTGTCGACGCGTTTCGAACCAACCAGTGTGGTTCATCGTCAGGACAAGTTGAAGAGCAAATCCAGCTTAGCATGTTTAAATAGCCAGAGCAGAGATACCAATGGTTACCTGGGCAAAAGGTTGACTTAAGGAGCAAGGTAAAAATTAGTTATATTAGGTAAATGATAAACTATAATATAATAATAAATAAATAAAGATAAATAAATTTATATATAAAAATATAAATTTAGTTATATTAGGTGTAAGATGAATAAATAAATATATAAATATAAAAATGAAGAATTATAAATTATTAATAAATAAAAATGAAATAATATAAATTAATCTATTTATTATAAATATATGAATAAATAAATAAATATAATAGTAAAATAAGATAAAAATAAATGGTACAAATTTAGTTATATAAGGTGTAATACAAATAAACAATGAAGAATTATAAAAAATAATAATGATAAATTATTCATTTATTAAATAAATAAAAATATAAATGAATAATAATAATAAATTATTTATTTATTTATGAAAAAATATAAATTCATAAATATAATAGTAAATAAATTATTCAATTAATTTTTATAAATGAAAAAATAGAAATGGAATCATTAGTGAGGTAAAATTAAAGGGGGAAGTAGTTACGCACTGGGTTAAATTAGTTAGAATTAAATAAATTAAATAATCCATTAAATAAAAAGGAAGAGGAAATAAAATAACTTAAATTATAGTTAGTTATAGGTATTAAAAACTAAAAGGAAAGGGGGTAAATAAAATACATAAAATTAAAAATTAGTTAAAACTATTAAAAGTAATAATGGACCTTTCCTTATACTAAACAAATGAAGATGGAAAAGATAGAATACAAAATAATAATAATAATAATAATTATAAAAAAATCAATAATAATAAATAAATTGATATATAACAAGAAAAACGATTACTAAATAATGGTTTATAAAAATAATAAATAAATAATAATTAAGTTCATAATAATATTCCTAATAATAATAATAGAAATAAGTTATTAAAAATAAATAAAGACACGAAAAACAAATATTAGTTTATTATTATTAATAATAATAGTAACTGTATAATAAAGTAATTGTTTAATAGTTTCTTATTTGAAAATTTAATAGAAATTGTCTAAAAAGTACTAATAAAAAAAATATAAATAATAAAAAGAGACCGAAAACGACTAAGAAGAAAGCGCTGGAACCCAGCACCTGCTGATTTTCCAGCAATCATCTCTATTGAGATTGTTGGGTCTCTTTTCAATCTCAATAGCTTCCCTAAATTTCCGATGATGGAAATGCGAGACCTTAGCGATAACACTAGCTTCCTCAATGCAATCATCATGATTGCATTGAGGAAGCATTGCATTGAGGAAGCTAGTGTTATCGCTAAGGTCTCGCATTTCCATCATCGGAAATTTAGGGAAGCTATTGAGATTGAAAAGAGACCCAACAATCTCAATAGAGATGATGTCGTTTTCGGTCTCTTTTTATTATTTATATTTTATTTTATTAGTACTTTTTAGACAATTTCTATTAAATTTTCAAATAAGAAACTATTAAACAATTACTTTATTATACAGTTACTATTATTATTAATAATAATAAACTAATATTTGTTTTTCGTGTCTTTATTTATTTTATTATTTATTTTTAATAACTTATTTCTATTATTATTATTAGGAATATTATTATGAACTTAATTATTATTTATTTATTATTTTTATAAACCATTATTTAGTAATCGTTTTTCTTGTTATTATTATCAATTTACTTATTATTATTGATTTTCTTTTATAATTATTATTATTATTATTATTTTGTATTCTATCTTTTCCATCTTCATTTGTTTAGTATAAGGAAAGGTCCATTATTACTTTTAATAGTTTTAACTAATTTTTAATTTTATGTATTTTATTTACCCCCTTTCCTTTTAGTTTTTAATACCTATAACTAACTATAATTTAAGTTATTCTATTTCCTCTTCCTTTTTATTTAATGGATTATTTAATTTATTTAATTCTAACTAATTTAACCCAGTGCGTAACTACTTCCCCCTTTAATTTTACCTCACTAATGATTCCATTTCTATTTTTTCATTTATAAAAATTAATTGAATAATTTATTTACTATTATATTTATGAATTTATATTTTTTCATAAATAAATAAATAATTTATTATTATTATTCATTTATATTTTTATTTATTTAATGAATGAATAATTTATCATTATTATTTTTTATAATTCTTCAATTGTTTATTTGTATTACACCTTATATAACTAAATTTGTACCATTTATTTTTATCTTATTTTTACTATTATTTTTATTTATTTATTCATATATTTATAATAAATAAATAAATTTATTATTATTTCATTTTTATTTATTAATAATTTATAATTCTTCATTTTTATATTTATATATTTATTTATTCATCTTACACCTAATATAACTAAATTTATATTTTTATATATAAATTTATTTATCTTTATTTATTTATTATTATATTATAATTTATCATTTACCTAATATAACTAATTTTTACCTTGCTCCTTAAGTAAACCTTTTGCCGTTGGTATCTCTGCTCTGGCTATTTAAATAGGCTAAGCTAGATCTGCTCTTCAACTTGTCCTGACGATGAACCACACTGGTTGGTTCTAAACGCGTCGACAAATGATTTCTCATGTGATTTTCGCCGAAAAATCTATCATAAACTTGTTATGGATCACAGAAGCCTCAACTCTACAATTATAATTATAATGTTTATTGAAAAATTATAATGTTTATTGAAAAATTATAATGTTTAAAAAAATTTATAATTTTTTTAATTAAATATGGAAATTAAAGTTTTTTTTTTTATTTTTATTTTTTTGTTAACTATTTCTATTTTTAAATTTAAAAAAAAAAATGTTTAAAAAAAATTATAATTTTTTTAATTAAAAAAAAAGTTTGTTTAAAAAAAAATTAATTTTAATTTTAATTTTTTTTTTAATAAAAAGGTTAGGCTTAAAAAAAATTCCGTTAAAAAAATAATTAAATTTTATTTTTTAATTTGAAATTAAAAAATTAAATTTTTTTTGAAAAAAAATTAAAATCTTTTTTATTATTTGTATTTTAAAATTAAAAAAAAATGTTTAAAATAAAATTTGAATTTAAATTTTTTTTTTTCCTTTTTTAAAATAAAAATAGTAGGTTTAATAAAAATAATTAGATTTTTTTTTTTTTTTAATAAAAAATATGCATTCTTTGGGTTTTTTTTTCTATAATTTGATTTTTTTTTTTAATATTAATTTCACTAGTTTTTTAATTTCTTTTCGTTAATTTTATAATTTTTTTTTAAAACTAGTTTATTTTTAATTTCTCCTTTTTTCTTTTTTAATTAATTTTTATTTCTCTCTCTCTCTCTCTCTCTCTCTCTCTCTCTCTCTATATATATATATATATATATATATATATATTTAAATTTATTTTTTTTCCAAATTCTTTTTCGATTTGTGAGATAATTTTTTTTTTAAACTTTTTTTATTTTTCATTTTTGTTAATTTTCAATTTTTTTAAATCTAGTTTTTTTTTTTTTTTCTTAATTTTTTTTCTATTTTTACCTACTTAATTCTTAGTTTTTTTAAATGTTTTTTTGTTTCTTTTCCGTATTTTTTTTCTTTTGCCAATTTTTTGATGGTTTTTTATTTTTTTATTTTTTATTTTCACTATTTATTTGTTTATAATTTATATTTTTTTTAGTTTTTTAATTTTTACCATTAATTTTTTTTTCTTTTTTACATTTTTATGATCGATATTTTTTTTTTATATTTGATTTTTTTTAAGTTTTATATTTTTATTTTGTGTTTTGTTTTTATTATATATCTTAATTTATGTTTTGTTATATTTTTAAACTTTTTTTTGTTTTGTGTTTTTTCGTTGTTTTAATTTTAAATTTTAAATTTTATTTTATGTTTTCATTATTTTTTTAAAATTTAATGTTTTTTCGGGGTCATGAAAAAATATTTTTTAATTTTATTTTATGTTTTCATTATTTTTTTAAAATTTAATGTTTTTCGGGGTCATGAAAAAATATTTTATGCCATTATTTTGAAATGTTGAAATTTTACATTCGAAAAAAAAAATGCTCTTCCAGAATCAACACTATTCGTTTTGAGGGTGTTTTTTGGATAATTTTTGTGCAAAAAATTGGTTTTCACCACCATTTTTAAAACATGTTGAAAATTTACCCAAGAAAAAAATAGTTGTTATTCCAGCATCAACACTTTTCATTTTTAGCACTGTTTTTGATGTTTTTTTGGGGTTTTTTGGCCAGAGTTCAGTTTTGAGTTTATAGTTCTCGTTTCAAAGTTTACATTGTTTGCTGTTCAAATTGCAATTTTCAGCGTATTGCTCCGATACCATGTTGAAATTTGATGACTAAAAAGTTCTCTGCAATCCCAACCTGATTTTAATTTCACCTTATCACTCCCATTATGTTAAATGCCCTTTCCCATAAACATACCTTCAACATATAGAATTCTGGAAATGAAATTTTTAGATTAAAACATATGGGACTGTCAACACATGCTGAAAATAAATATGGAGATAAACGAACCAGCGACACACATAAAAATACACAGGGTTTTGGTCAACTTAGACCCCAGGCAAAACCCTTTCAATCTTCTTTGGGGAAAACCTGTTAGAGAGCTCTTCAAATTTATTTATCTTTCAAGTTCAGGTAAAATACATTTGCAAACAAAACAAAAGAGAAAAATACAACTTATCTCTTTAGCCCAAAACTCCTTGAAAACCGTGCCCACTTTGCCAAGATTTCCATGCCCACTTGAAGCTGAAAATATGTACTGTACGGATTCCGTACGAATTGTACGGTTTTTATTATTATATATTTTATCTCAAAAACTTCTCTCGCATGGCATGTAGTTCACAAAGTTAAACGTTGTTCGTATTGTACATTTTCCTGTCTTCTATGTCTTGATTTCTGTGCCCATCTTTGCCCAGAAATCACTTCTTCAACTTGCTGCAACAAATATCTCCTTCAAACTTTTCTCCATCTCTTAGCCTCCTTTCTCTAATCTGCTCATGAAGAATGAATGTAGTCTCTCTTTTCTTTTCCCCCTTTTGTTTCTCTAAATGACTTTTGGGCAACCCTAAGATCTGATGGCTCAAATTCATTTAGATCAAGGGATGAGAATAACTGTGCATTTAATTTTCACTTTCTATTTTTTAACTCACCCATTAAATAAAGTACCCACATTGTACTTTATGTCTAAAGTGAGTTTTCACTTTAAAATTTAACATTGACTTTACCACTTATAAAGTCACTTTCACTTTATAAAGTCACAGTTAGAAAAATAATTATTTTGGACACTTTTCCCTAGGTAGAGACTAACCCATGGGAATCCACTTGTCCAAGGTACGTTAAAAATCAACATCAAACTTGTTGAGAGATTACCAATGATATTATGGTAGGCTATTTATGGATTACAAGAACAATATTTCGAAGATTCAACTATGTTTCTCTATTGCTGGTTCTCTTAATAAGAAAAGGACCATTCAAGATCAAGAGATAAGATGACTTCGGTGGTGTCAAGAAATATGGAAGTCACTCTTACGTAAGTCTAAGTACTTTGATGATTGTTGTGTGTTCTAACATTTTGTTGGTTAAGGAGCGATGATGAGATATGTGATTCATAAAGGTGAAAAATAAGGGATTGGCTCTCTTGCCCTAGTTTATTGGAACAAAATTGGGGAAAGATGCACAATATAAGAGTATAAGTTGAGAGAAGAGATTTGGATGCACAACAAAGACTATAAGACCTAAGTTTATATGCACCTATGATAGTAGTGTACATATATAAATCCTTTGTTTCTTTGATAAATTGTAATCATTTGTGTTGTTCTAACTTTTATATCCAAAAATATCTAGTTTTCATTGATTGAATGTTGTTTATAATTAACAACATAGGCCATACTATCTTGCATTCTTATTAATAATTTTGTCATGCACATCTTTGATATCTTAGTCTATGATCTAATATGTGACATTATAGAAATATTTGTGCTATAATGATGGGCACTAGAGAAGTTTTTTTGTAATTATAACATAGGGTATTTTCTTGTGTTAAGGCTTTCGTCCCCAGTGGAATGTTTCATTTGTGTTGGGTTGTTGATGGTCGTAGGATGACAATCATGCCATCCTCCATAATCCATCACACATGTTAGAATCCCACAGATTTTGTTTAATTTCATTTCAGTGGGATCAACACCAAGGAGCAATTCATGAAGCTGTTGATGAGGAACGCTACTTTAGAAAATTTCATTGAGGTGGAGAAGTGCTGGTTCATTATGCATCCCCAACGTGACCTTTGGACCCTCTTCAAGCAAGAGATCAACAGACGCTGTGCCAAACTCTTGACTTTGATCTATGGTACAAAATATAATTTTTATATATGTTCAAGAAATGCCCACAAATGCAGCGTGACGAGATGAATACAATAGTTCCAAAACATGAGTGAGTATAGAAAACAACTCCCAAATAATTAAGATAGAGAGTAAAATAAACTGAGGTACTTCTCTAAGCTATGTCCTAAGAATTGAGCAATGATTTTGGATAACAAATTTAGGATAAGTGTACCTAGTATCTAGAATAGAAATAATCCAATGATATCAAGATTTGGTAACACTAGTTGCCTTAACATCTAAGGTGGAATGGAGGAAAATTTGGATAGAATGTTACTGGGAAGATGAGGTAGAATAATTTCGGCCTCCAACTTCCAAAATTTCGACCCTACAGTAGATTTGAAATTTCGGCCTCCCCAGTAGCTTCAAAATTATGCACGTGTGAGTCAAAGAGAGAGAATATTTGACTTCTTTTGCTTGAAAAATACTTCCTTCTCCTTTGCTAGGGTTTTCTCCTTATTCTTGGGAATTTCACCCTTCTTTTTATGCCTCCAGCCGTTGCATATCGAACTTCTTCCTTCTTGGTTAATACTCCAAATGAGGTCGAGTTGCTGCCTTTATATAGTGGATTCTGCCTCCTAATTAGGCCGACTTGTCCAGGTTGAGGCTAACTTGGTGGAGGAGGATCAAAAGACTTAATTTACATCAAAATAAGTTTCTTCTTTGATAAATAAAGCCCAAGAAGGATCTTTTACATATTGACAAGGACAATGATTCTTGACCCAAACCCTAGAAACCTACAATGGAGGCTTTGACCTAAAAATCATTGATTGAAGCATGAAACGCATGCTTTAATAAGTCAATTTCTTTTACAATAAAATTTCTTTTTCTTTCTTTTGATAAATACATTACATTATGACTCAAATACAATTATGAAGACCGACACTAGTTACATTCTTCAACACTCCCTCTTAACTAGGGAGGTATTCATAATTACATATAAACAAAGATACATGGAAGATCTCCATATGATATGCTCTATGAAGAGTCATAGCACACGTGGTGTTACAAATTAGATACCTGACCAGGGTACCACTCTAGGTACCATCAGGCTTTTAAGCTCTAACACCAACCGAGGGATTTAGGTGTGTATCCAAGGTTGGAGCTCCAAGACCAATGCCATCGTCCCTACTTTGTGATCTAGACATCAACACAGAGGCCAGGTAGATGTCCTCCCAAGCATCTTTTTGCTAGAATATGCTTCATCTCTCCTTATCAACTAAATTAGATATATCCACCAGTCTAAGCATGTTTCAAAACGTTCAACCTTTTACGGAGAGATCTTGAACAATCACAACCTCAATTAGTAATAACCTTCAAGTATATATACAAGTAAACACAAATCTTCTAGGTCCTCAATCATTCTGATGTTACTTATATCATCATCAAGTTATCCAAATACAACTTGTTGGAAACTTTCTTCTTCTTTCACTTCTTCAGCAGCAACAAATACAACCTCAGTGCTTCTCAAATATTTTGTTTGCAAATTCTTCGGTTTCATTCTTTCTTCAAGGTTTTTACTTATGATTGTCATAATATTCCCTCCCCCTTAACCAGGGAGATATACCCTTTCTTTTATCCAAGCTCCCTCTCAATTCAACAACTTCCTTCTTTTATAACATTGGAGATATTTCAACCTTTCAAGGCTTCATTTATTTCTCATGGCATCAAGGTCACCTTGATCATCATCATTCTTGTAGCTTCCTTCATCATGCTCATCATCTTTATTTATGAATATCTTCAACATTTTGAAGATTATGTACCTGCAAAACTTTAATAGCAAGTACAACCAAATACAAATATATAGAAACACGAAGTCAACCATGTCAAAATCATATCATTATAATGGAAGCATCAAAACATTCAAGATTTGGACATTAAATACCTAAACCTAGTTAGGTTCTTAATCAACAAGGGTTACATCTTTTTACATACTAGACTTCAACATCTTGCTAGGGTTTTGTCATAAACGCCAGACTCCATCTTTGAGACATAAAGCCTTAGATATCAACAATTCAATCAAAATATCAATCTAATCATAGTAGTATACATCTAAGTTTTCAACAATATGCTTTTAGAATTACATGTCAAACTCTACTAGGATTTGTTGCAAATCCTAGATTTTATCATCATATCAATAATCAAAAGCAATATACTTGGGTTTCATTATCATGCCCTAGAATATCGATCTCTACTAGGGTTTTGTTATATACTCTAGATTTCATCAACAATCAAGATAATATACTCGCATATACATATCTATTAGGTAAACCCTAGATACAAACATCAAGACATCAAAATTAGATAGACAACAATTTTGACCAAGCTAGGGTTACAATTATACAAAAGGACATATACACAAAGATCTATTTCTAGGATTTTACTATAATTATTACAAGGGTTTTGTTCATAAACCCTAATTCATCAAACCCTAAAAATCTAAGGTTTCATTATATAACTTAGACAAACCCTAAAGGACTAGGGTTTTACCACAACATTACCAAAACCCTAAACTTCAAAAGAATATGATTTCATCTATGTTCTAGACTTTATCAACAGACCCTAAGAAGACTAGGGTTTCATAATCAACGTTGACATACCCTTAGCATCAAGAGGCTAGAGTTTTATAAAGAACCCTAAAGGTTAGGGTTTCACAAGAATGATCAAATGATAGGAGATAATATAATGAGGGTAGATTCAATCTAATGATTAATCACCCTAACGAGAATCTTTATGATTCAAAACCCTAGACATATAGATGTCAATAATATAAAGCAAATTTTAAGTGAGAATGATCATACCTTTTGCAACAAAACTTGTAATCTAAGAGATACATTGAGTTGTTCTTTAACAAGCCTTGTAGGACATCAATTTCATGAAGGGCTTCCTTTGCAACAAAACTTCTTTCATGATCCAAGTCTTTCCTTTGAAGTCTCCTCCATAACCTTTGTGTATTCTGCAAGCTTTCCCACCAAGGATAATATAAATAAAAGGTTATTAGTATACAATACACACAAATCTTGTTCTGAGGAGGAAACCAATCATGAAAAATGAAACAAAGAACAATATACTTATCTTTTGGTAAAATGTTGAAGGCTCTCTCTTAATCTAGTCTTTCTGAGGGATACCTACAACTTAAACAGTCCAAAAAGTTCTAACAAGATATATTTAGATCAAAACATAAAAGAAAAACTTTACAAAAACTTAAAACATTAATCTAGAAGGATGTGTAAAGGAAGACTTAATAGTATGTCTTTGACTTCAAATTCTTCAGTCTTGTTCTTTTAAGGTGGAGCTTCATCTGCAACATTTGCATATTCTCTTTCTCTCTTCTTATTCCTTGGATTTTTAGGACATTGAATTTTGTAGTGTCCCATCTTATGATAATTGTAGGATTCAATCTTTGATTTGACAGATCAACCTTCTTCTTTGGTCCTTTGAACTTCTTGTATACTCCTTTCTTCTTGTGATGAGCAAAGTAGGCATTTGAAGTGTTGTTTTATTCATCCTCATTTTGTCACTTATTAATGAGATGCGGGCTTCTTCTTGACTACATGCATTCCACATTTGTTCAAAGGTTGGTGTGTCTTTCCAACTGCTAATTCCTGATGCAAAAGAGCTCCAAGATTTTGATAGACCTAGAAGTGCAACAATCACAAGTTCTTTCTTTGGTACAACTTCATCAATAGCTTGGAGTTCATCTCTTATTTTAGAGATCCTTACAAAATATGATGATACAATATCATCTTTTGTCAGCTTTATTGTTCTTAGTTCATTCTTGAGACTATCTGACCAATGTTCTTGATGGTAAAAAACTTGGACAGGGCTTCATACATTTCTTGTGCAGAAGCTATATTGGATTAGATTGTTATTCACTCCATCTTCGATTAGATTCATGGTCAAGTTGTCAGTTTCACTGTACTTTTCCTTTCTTGCATCATCTGTAGCTTTCTTAACTTTTCCTTGAGCAAAATCCAAAGATCCATCCTCTTCTTCCATGCCATGTAGTTGGAGGCTCCTTCTAGCTTATTTTCTTTCTTCATTGAGGTTTCTATAGACTTTATAATGTCTCTGTTTCTTGATATAGATAGTAGGCCTTTCTTTTCTTATATGATCATTTCCTTAATGATCTTCCTTTGTTCCTTCCCTCTTAACCGTTCTTTCAATAGACCTCTAGCCGCCTTTTTCTTTCCTCCTTCACATTAACTCTGATACCATGTTAGAAAATCAGAAAGGCAGAAAGATTCTCTTTGATAATTACTTTTGATATTCTTGTAGTCTTATTAACTTTTCTTTATGTTCTTTTTTATGTTCTTTTCATCAAGCAATCATCAAATCAAAACATGAAGATCAATGACACTAGATGTAGGCACTCAGCCAGGGCTAAACCCCCTCTATAGGGGAAAGGCCAGTCAAACTCTTCCACTAGTAAATCAAATTGAGATAGACCAAGACCCTCGACTTGACCAAAAAGACCTTCCTCCTCCACCAAGTCAGTGTTCTAAGATGATACTGCAAACTTCAATAGTCTCCTCTTATCTAGTAGCTTCAGCCCAACAATAGTCCAAAATTTCGGCTCTATTGCAGATCGGAAATTTTGGCCTCCCCAGAAGCTTCATAATTTTGAACTTGTGAGTCAAAGAAAGAGAAAATTCAACTTCTTTTGCTTGAAAAGACTTCCTTATCCTTCGCTACAATTTTCTCCTCCTTCTTGGGAATTTCACTCTTCTTTTCTGCCCCCAGCTGCTGCAAATCAAACTTCCTGGTTGATACTCGAAATGAGGTTGAGTTGCTACCTTTATATAGTGGATTTTGCCTCCTAATTAGGCTGACTTGTCAGATTGAGGCCGACTTGGTGGAGGAGGCCCAACAGCTTCACCAAGTCACCTGCAATTAGAACCAACCCTTGTTTCACTTCGTGTGAAACGGTTTCCTTCACCTGCAAGCACCCTTTCCACTGTCACGAGCAACCTTTGCTCACCAGCTCTGACCGAGCTCTGATACCAACTGTCACGCCCCTACACCTGCGGTGATCTTCCAACCGCCTGTAGCGAGGTGCAGCACCACCGAACGCTTTCTTTTTAACAATACTAACGTTTATGGGCTACGCCTACTCCAACATATACTTACTTTAACTTATGTTTTCTTGCAACCAAGTAAAGAGTTATCCTTTATACTTTAAAGAAGATCATTCTCAACCATTAACCATGAACAATAAACCGAGAACAATACACAAGTATAAAGGGAGGGGCAACTCCCGGTAAAGTCTGCCCAACAATATATTATAACAGCTTCTTCAATTTTACAACACAAGTGTGCTTGACAAACTTCAAGCCAACACTTAGAATAATTTTACAACCAAGGCATAGAACAACCTTTTACATCATTTTATACACCCTTGCATAAGGAGTGCTCACCCGAGCCACTCAACCTTCCTACCAAATCCTGCATAAAACTACACACCCGAACCTCCTCAAACCGCATAAAAATACCAAAACTGCACTCTAGATGGACTACGCATGAGGTATGCGTATCCTCTTTTACCCTTCGCAGTTTTTTACCCCTTATGCGTATGAGAGAGAGAGCAAGTTCGATGCCTTAATGAGCTCTCATGCTCATGTATATATACGCTCTACACCTTGGGATATAACTTTGGGCCGACATGTTAAATGGTATTATGAAGCCCTTACGTTATATCTTTTAAGGTGTTGTATTATATTTTCATATAATATGTTCATATCGCATATAATATGTTCATATTATTTTCATATAATATGTTCATATCGCATATAATATAATATGTTCATATCGCATATAATATGTTCATATTATTTTCATGTGTTTATTATCGTCGCATTTTATGTCGCATGTTTTCGTCACACAAGCGTCACACAATCGTCGTTCAGCGTGCCCGCGCGCCCGCCCGCGCCCGTGCACGATCGCCCGCCCGGCGCCCGTCGCACCCGCAACCGGAGGTCCTTACAGATTACTTCTTCATCTACCTGGCTCTTGTTTAGAAAGAAAGAAAGAAATTATTTTAACGTCCACGAGGCTAAAGATAGCCTATGGGACAGATTGCTTCTTCATCTGCTTGATGTATTCGGCCCTTTTATGTGAAGCTTCACAATAAATGCTCCCAGCTTCTCGTCAAACCCCTAGCATAACTTTCCCTAGCTGCGAGCATATCTGCATAACTTTCCCTATTGTCTTTAAAGGCCTCACATTCTAAAATGAAATGTTTTTCTGTTTCCACTTTTCCGGAAGAATGTTTTACATAAAAGTTTTCACTTTTCCGGAATAATGTTTTTATGTAAAAGTAAAATTGTAAATGTATAAACATCTCAATTTATTAGTTCCTTTCAAAACAAGACTATAAAATTTGATTTGCCTATTAACCACTTTTAATTTAACATTGACCAATACAAATTATAATATTTTATGCAAATTTTACTAAAACATAATTTTTAAGTACAAATTATGATATTTTATGCAAATTTTACTAAAACATAATTTTTAAATACAAATTATAATATTTTATGCAAATTTCACTAAAACATAATTTTTAAATACAAATTATGATATTTTAGGCAAATTTTACTAAAACATAATTTTTAAATACAAATTATAATATTTTATATAAATTTTCCTAAAACATAATTTTTAAATTGAATTAAAAATGATCATCATTTTAAATGATATAAAACATTATAAAAATTAATTATTAATAAAAAAATTCGAAAACCGGCCGCCCGCTACATCGTTGCATGTCAGCGACTAATACGAGAAATCGAACTCCATACGCTTGTCAACAAGATCCGCCATACCCACCCTTACCCTTTATATTATGATGAAGTCCCAGAAAAAGGTTAGAAGTCTGCACTCAACCTGCTCACAGATTCGATAATGTGCCCGCACATCCTGTTATTTACGATTAAATGCACGTATGACGGTTATGAAATAGGTGATGGTTGTGGTATTTATGCTCAACCCGATCCAACTGATTGAATTTTCTCTCCCGAAATCGCCAGCTTAATGTGCCATTAGCAGGGTTTGAAACCCTAACAAGAAAGAAACGGAAGTAACGATGTCGGAACAGCGGTCATTCATCTACGACACTGTGTCGCCTCTGCTTGACCCGAACACAACAACCTGCGATCCCCCTTGTCCAGCTGATATATCACTCAACGAAGCGGCGGACACCTCTCCCGTTTACACCAACAAAATCAAGAAGTCGAAGAAGCCCGAATCCTCCATTAAAACCTCTGAACCTACTACTGCGACGATGAAGAGCTTGCTTTCCTAAACAAAAGAGGTGCACATAGCTCTCCCCGCCACTAATCTCCCTCCTGAACACTGTACAGGTCATCCCTGACGATGAAGAGCTTGCTTTCCTAAACAAAAGAATAAAATTCATCTCTGAATCATCGTCATCGTCAGGGATGACCTGTACAGTGTTAGGAGGGAGATTAGTGGCGGGGAGAGCTATGTGCACCGGGAGTCGAATGATGATGAGGCGGAGGAGTATTTATCCTTAGACTTCCAGAATCCAAAGCTCCCAGAGGAGGAGGAGGTTAGTCCCGAGAAAATCTCCCCAGTTCAAGCTCCAGCTCCAGAACAAGAGGAGATCAAGGGGGTCGATTCTTTCCACTGGACTCATGGTCGGAAGCAAATTCGAAGCCCTCTTCTTCTGCTGCATCACGGTAATACTCTCCTTTTAACTGTCTGCGTTCACTGTGTCGTGTGAAACTTCACAGAACAATGTTGAAATGTGAAAGAGATGCCTGTGACTTTTATCTTCTTCAATGGTGGCATCCTGCCTACTTTCTGATGATGTTGTTCTTTATTTTTGTTTTTCAACCTTTGTTCTTCCATCAACTTGTACATGTTTTTCTTGTCCATGTCACATTTGCTTGCTATTTTCCTGGCATCTGCAAAACTGGCTGTTGTAGGCTAGTTCATGCTTGTGTCTTTGATGTTTGATGTAGAGGCTGTGCCCCTGGATGTCCATTAGTTTTCAACGGCCGCATGTCCTTGATGCCTTTGAACACGCCTTTGTCTGGTTTTGACATTTGTCTACAAGGCCGTTGCCTTTGAACCTTTGTTACCTGTACCCTCGATGTTTTTGACGATCTGGATGTCAAGTATTTTCATTCTCTAATTTTTTTTTTAGCAAAATTTTTTAAGGTTCTAATTTGAATTCTCCAACATCAATTTTTGTCTTTTAAAACCTCACTCGGGTCCACATTAAGAAATAATTAATATGGATTTGTCCTTCAACTTGTCAGTGGATGTTGACTGCACATGCCATGAGCTTGTCCTCAACACTGGACTTGGCTTCATTTTCTTCCTCTATGCCTGCTGATGACTGTGCTCGCCTTGAAACGATGCTGTTATTCTATTCAAAACATTTACAAAAGGAGAGAATTGAAAGCTAAAATCCGATGTCTTTTCAATGTTATTATTATTGACCATGAATTGCTCACATGGTAGAGACAATGTCTAGTTCAACCACCTATTATGGTGGTTGTCCAAACTGTATACTTAAATGCAACTATCAAACATCATCGTGATAACTAAATAGATCATAGTCCTAGGTACAACACTTATGTAGCGTAGGCATAGAGAGTTTGTCATTACTAGCCAATGGTCTTAAAAACTTATATTTAACTCTATTGTGATTTTAATTAGATCTACATGCTTATTTCCGTGAGATATTTATGTGTTTCATCTATCATTTTTTTTCAACCGTCCATGGATCCTGAAAGTTACTCACATCTCTTGCATATACAATTTAATTGATTGTTTTCACAGTTTTGATGTGCAAAATGGACCAGAGGCTGCCAAATTTATAAAGGTATGTTTTAAATTTGATGCTCTTGACAGGTTATTTTCTCTGCAATGAATAATGGAATTTTCACTGTCAGCTAGATGTTAAGTTTAACATTTGGATTTGTGAATGTTCAAATTTAATTCGCGCTACTGAGAAAAGTTCCCTTGAGGCTGCTTTATGAATTTTCAAAATATTGTGCTAGAGAGAGTTTTTCTGTTTAGGCTTAGCTTTCTATTTTCAATTAAATGCAATGTTAACTGTATCTTGATGTTCTAATGGAGGTTTAGAATATTTTTATGGTGCATTCATAAATTGAATTGAAAGTGATGTAAATTGTCCCTGTGAATAGGGTTGCAATACGTTCTTGGAAATTCCTGTGAAGTGAAAGGCTGGCCAATACTAAATGGTGTTTGTGAACATAGTCTTTTGTTTTTATGGGTAAATCTTAAATGCTTTTTTTTCTTTTTTCTTTTTTTTTGATTTGTGAGGAGCTATGATCCAAATGGATCACAATATAATTTGTCTTCTGTTCCGGTACTGTTTGGAGTGGAAAACAAGAGCCATTATATTGTTGAGCCAAATTTAGGGGTTGATCCTGTTTTCATAATTTGTGGTGCTAAAACTTTTGGAGCCTTCTTTGGGCACTAAACAACTATTTTTGGGGCGGAAGCTTTGCAAATGAAGTTCACAACCCGTCGATGCTTTGCCACTCATCCAAAGAGCAAATCAATTGGAGCTTATATGAGGTAGTTATGCCTTTGACAAGATGCCCTATTCTTTGACCACTGTAGTACCAAGTGGATGCCACATCAACGCCAATTACTCAAATGTGTGCCATACTCATTACTCTCAAGAAAATTATAGAGGATCCAAAACCCTATCTCTAGTTGAGAGTTAGGGCATCCAAAAATCGTAACACTAATCCTAGATGACCATCAGGTCTTGTTAAAAGCTAAACTTCAAGGGAAGTTAGAGGTTCCATTTCTATGTATTGATTTGTTGTTCCATAGCTTCTTAGAGCAGAGGAGTGGGATATTCGAATAGAACAAAAGAAGAATTTGATCTTGTACTAGCCTATCATTGGTTGCAATGTCTATTGTACTCCATAGTGAGTCAATCTTTCTTGTTTCTTGCATTATAATTTTGAGAAGAAAAGGACAAGGCATAATCTTCATTTTCTTGTTGGGTTTTCCCACATTAGGTTTCCAGGGTACACTGTGTGCCCATTTTTAATGTTGCATGTTAGCACTCTATAATTTTCATGCCATTTATGATTGAATTCACTCATTTTGTGGCGTTTTGGGGTTTATGCAGCGACATGGAATTTTCGTGGCACTTTTGAAACTATCGAAATTTCGCAGATGTTGGCACCATTGTTTTGGGAAATATAAAAAGATAAAAAGATTTGGGCTTTATTAGCCCATTTTGTTTTTTTTTTGGGTCTCTTGGGCTTTCAACAGGGTTTCAGTTATTTTTATACAGTTCTTATTTTATAAAATTATTGGGCCTAAAGGCCCAATCTCCAATTTTACAAGCAACTCTACAAGTTGTCGAACTAGGCACCTAACACAACAATACAACACAAGTTAGTACCAACTACCAAATCACACATAAGCCAACAACCATATCAAGCGCTAAGCGCCAAGTCACAAGGGAGGAGCCCACAAGGGTCATAATGCTCAATGCATCGGCTGTTGTTATAACCATGGGCGTATATAAACGCCTAAAATTTGCAGCTTCCAATGCATGTGGTATAAACCTCATGTAAACACACGACAAATCATCGCCAAGTTAACAGGTGTTAAGTGCAAGAAGGGTTTTCATTAGTTGATATTGATACATGGTTGGTAGTATTGCTTCAGAAATTGTTGATCAAGTGCGGCAACATAGTGGTGTTCTGGTGGATCAGGTTCAGTTGGTTTCAAAGGGGCTCATCAGAGTAGCTATACTGTGGCATGAAGCATTGGAAGAAGCTAGTCGTTTATATTTTGGTGAGTGTAATGTAGAGGGAATGTTGAAAGTGCTCGAACCACTGCATGTGACGCTAGAGGACGACCCGACTACTTTGAAGGAAGTAGCTTTTATTCAGGCTTATGGTAAAAAATGCACAAAGGGTGAACTCGCTGCGCTTCTATTGCGTTTTTTTTGAAGGAGGTAACGCAACAAATTTGCTCCGCTACCAAACAGTCATGCAATTCTGCATTCAAATTGACTCCAAACCTCATTCAAGCAGTTTTTTATGGTTATGACAAATGGTATTAAGTAGTTTAGGGATTTGAGCCTCATCTTTTTGAAGAAATTTAATGTATTTTGTTAAAGATTTCCATGTAATTAATGCTAGTCAAATAGTTCCCTAATTTGTAGAAAGTCGTTCTAGATATGTTGCTACAAGCAACAAACAAAGTGTTTTTTGGGGAATTTGGTTCCTAAAGGGGGGAACTAATATTTTCTCTCTCTCTCACACACACACACACACACATATATATGATGTAATTTTGATTGAGAAAGTTGGTTGGTCAGGGTTTGATAGAGAAGACATTGAGCATTGTACATTTTCATTAAAAAATTTTAGTGAATGATGAAGGATGAAGTCTACTTGTTCAGGGATTCATGTGTCAGTCTTTTATGGTGATGTTTATCTCCTATTTTTGTTTCATTATATTATGTTATTTCCATGCTTAAATATCATGTCTTCAATGTTTAGTTAAGCAAAATTTATTTTAGAATTCACTTTTAAGTGCTCTGTTATGGCTAACTGAACATTTTAGTGTTTTTCCTCCATTGTAATATCTAAAATTCATCCTCAGCTAGATGCTTTAGATGTTATCAATTCCACTACTCCTCTTCTCACCTCTCTACAATGAAATTTGACAAAGACACCATAAGGATTGCCTACCTTGCCCCTGTCTAAGGATTCCTCATTTTCCCATCATATCACTGAAAATCATTAGCTTAATATGACTCCATGCCCAATGGATTTTCCCTCTTCCCTGCCATCAAACAGTTAAAATCTGTAGCCTAAAACCTAAGACTACTAATCATCTAAGTGATTGAAAATTCATATAGAGAGAGCCCTATCTGAAGCTGGAAGGGCTAGATTTTAGTTTCAAAGTGGTTTGTGGTTACCATTGGGCTCCTCTCCTTAGCCTGGAGGAATTACAAAGTGCTAACATTACAAATTTTGGGTTTCCATTCCTAGGTATTGATTTATTGTTCCATAATTGAGTAGAGCAGAGGAGTGGGATATCCAAATAGAACAAAGGAAATTTTTTACCCTTTAGTAGCCTCTTAGGTCACAATGCCTATTCTAGTTGATATTGAGTCAATATTTCTCTCTATTTTGCATTATGATTTTGAGAGGAAAGGAGCAAGGCAGAATCCTTATTTTCTTGTTGGTTTTTCCCACATCGAGTTTTCCTGGGTTCATCTTATGCTCATTGTGTGTTTGTTTTTACTATTGTGACTATTGGGTTTTGTCCCTACATAATTGATTTGCTATTCCGTAGTTGAGTAGATCAGAGGAGGGGGGTAGAACAAAGGAAAAGTTTAATCCTATAGTAGCATAGCACACTCCTTATTAGTGTTATCGGAATTGGCTGGTTTGACCAGTTTGGGAGCAAAACCGGTCCGAACCGTCCCTCCAAACCGGAAAAGGCTGGTTCGTCACCGAACCAGCTAGTTTTGTCATTGTACCCGCTTGTTCGGTACTGAACCAGCTAGTTCGGTATTGGACCGGTTCCACTGGTTCACAAGGCCCGCGACCGCGCGACTTAGACATATTTTTTTTTAATTTATTATTATTATTCCTAGCTTCTAACGCTACTCTAGCCCCCCCAAAGCTATTTAAACACCCCCATTCCCTCTATTTCACTCACACTATTCATTCGAGTCTTGCAATTCTTGAGCTAAGTTCGGTGAGGAGAATTCGTAGAGTTTTTTGTAGGGTTGTTCTGAGGGAGATTTTTTGCAGATTTGAAGAGTTGATTGGAGTCTTAGAGAGCTGTTGGAGAGTGTGTTTGAGCGTATACACACTATGAAGAGGCTTCGTTTGGAGCAAAAGCTGTTAAATGACATGGTTTTTGTTCAATACACCGTTAGGTTGAGGCGCAACGAATTGCTGAATAAAACCCTTGAATCAAGAAACATTGTCTTGGGTGACTTTGATCGAACATCAAAATGGGTTGTGGAGAGTCAAGCACCAATATTCGACAACGAAGAGCTTTCTTGGTTGGACTTGGACCCACCTCCACAGGATGTAGAGGCAGATATATCAGAATCACCAGTAGCAGCTTCAGGGCCAGGGGAATCAAGCCATAATCCCGTTGCAAACTTGGATGCTACTCATTCTTCAAATGAGGACGAGGAGGATGATCAGGAATCAAATGATGATTCTGATGATGATTGATGATTTGATCATCGATTCACTGTAGTTGCAACTTGTAGTATTGTAGGCTGTAGGATAATACTATGATCTATCATGTTATTTTGGACTATAAAGGCCTTTTAGAGCCTGCTTCTTGATGTTTGTAACATTTTTGGTTTAGTGATGTTTTGCACTAAGTGCTATTTTGGTTATATGCACTATTACTTGCTATATAAATGAGAACTTTTGCATGTTTGTGTATAAATGGTTTGGTTTCATATGGATGCACATGAATATATCTGTTTTTTCTTTAAAATATGAATATTTATGTGGTTTTGGTAAATCATTTTTTTTAAACCAGTTCTGATCGGTTCCCGATCCACAAGGTTTTCCGGTTCGATGACCGATTTGGTTCTGATAACATTGCTCCATATTGAGTAAGTCTTTCTTTGCATCTTATGTTATTATTTTAAGAAGAAAAGAACGAGGTACAATCCTCATTCTCTCTTGCTGGTTATCCTGCGTCGGGTTTTCTAGGGTACACCTTGTGTTCATTGTGTGCACATTTTTACTATTGCTTCTCTTATTTTTCTCAATTAGTTTTCATATCAAACAAAATATGTTTATATTATTAGATATTAATCACAAGTAAACATTACATAATAGAGTACAAGCTCACCATTTTCATAATGGCATTTGGATATTTGTTATGGAAAACTGTCTAGTCAATTATCCACAACAATTTAGAATTAGAAGTCATACTAGTATTAATGCAATGTTATTTGGGGTTTTTTTTGGAATATCGTAGGACCCATACATTAGTGTAAAGAATGTTGTCTTAAATTCTAGCCTTGGTGGATGAATACAATAGTATTCCAAGGGATGAGATCATCGCTATGAATTTGAATCAATAGCTGCAACAATTAGAAGTGTACTTCGTTGTGCATAACATAGGAGAAGAGAAAAATATATCATTTTCCCTAGTGAAGCTACAAGGTCATAACCAAACTTGGTGGGAATGCTTTATACAAATATGCTTAAATTGGAAAGTGATCCACCAAAAACTAAGTGAGAGGTATTTAAAACTCTCATCAAGTCTTGACTTTACCTTGTTGGATATGAAGGTCACTGTTGGATTCGAGGACACATTATTACTGACAAACAAGGATAGAGTGTGTGCGTACACTAACAAGTTTAGAAAACAAACCATTTAGTTGGGATTATCTCCCAAGAACCTTGATGTAGTACTGAAGTATAGTACTTGATGAACTTTGAGTGCAAGTATAATACTTGACGATGGACAAGAAGAAAGAACAACCAAGAGGCTTTAAGCATATAAAATCAATAGGGTGCCTCTAAGGAAGGAAAGAAGAAGTGGAAAGGGAGAGAACATTACTGCCATTGGACACCAATCCAAGGATCCAATAATGACCATAAAATTGATGGGCACTCTAGAGACAAGTGTTGGGAGCTACATCCTGAGTTGAACCTAAATAACCACAATACAAATTCCAAAATGAACATTCTAACTGAGGGTTAGAGGCACTTGGGAGAGAGAAACTCATATGTTGACTACAAGATTTCATCCATTGTAATACAAAGGGAGGTGGACATGAGTAGCCTTGAAGACAAGGAGGAGATTGAAATGATAAAACAATTCCATATCAAGGTCCAAGTCAAGAAGAAGAAGGTGGATGCTTTATTTGACACCTCTTTGCAGACTAACCTTGTAGTAAAGATTTGATGAATATGGTTGGATTAGAAGTACATGACCATCCTTTTCTTTACCATTGGGACAGGAAAAAAAAGGATGTAGAGATGAGAGTTACTAACTAGTGCAAGATCAGATTTTCATTCGTGCAAATTGCATTGTTGAAGTGGAGGTAGATGTGGTGCCACTTGGTGTGCATGATGTAGTGTTTAGAAGTCCATGTATATACATGGTGGATGCAATCTTACTTAGCAGGGACAAAAAATACTGCCTTGTCAACTATAATTACACTAATGGAGGTATAGATATGGCTAACGTATATGTAATGGTGCTTAATGGTTATGTAAATGGTAGGTTGACGATATAGGTGGGCTACATTGGCAATGGGTGTAAATTGTCTGTGTGTGTATATAGGTTAATATAGTCATTATCATATACAAGGATATGATTTTAATATATGGATATACTTTGGCTATTTGGAGGAGGTTTTCCTAAGGAATAATTTTAACTCATCTCTACTATCAATTTTGGTGTTGTGCTTCATGCTTATATTTGGTGTACATTGTGTGTATTCTAATTTATCATACTATTTTGAGTGTTGTGTTGATAACATTTGGTATCAAAGCAAATGATCCTTGAATTCACATTGTGAAAAGAGCTATCTTACCTTTTTTGTTATAGGCCTTGTTTGAAATATTGAAATTGGGCGGGAGTTGAAGGGTTGGAAAGAGGAAATAATGCAAAATATATGGTCAAAATTTCAAACCCCCATTTGTTATATTTTCAAAGCTATAGGAAGTGCAAGTAAGGGTTTTTGTAAGTAATTTTAGTGAAACTATCGTAATTGGAGATCAAAAGGTTGGAATTGAGGCTACCTATGGAAATGGAAAGATGATAGATCACAATGTTTTAGGTCCAATTTTTAGAGGCATAGATAAGAAGTTGATAAAGTGGCAGTGTGTACAAGTGCTTGCCTAAAGGGCTCCAAAATTTGCAAAATTTGGGAGAGTGACCATAAGTTTTTGTTTGGTGCATTGAAATTTAGTAGGGCCTATGCCATTATGCAACATGTGCATTTGGCCCCCGACCATGGACCTTGTTGCCCCGAAATCCAGAAACCAGATTGGAATTGGAAAAAAAATCGTCGACCAAAAAATACATAAATAGACAAATTTTGAAAAGAAAACACACACACACACACACATGTTCATCCATATGAATCAAACCATTATACACAAATATACAAAGTTTCTCACTTTCATCCATGAATCAGTCATGTCATCATTGGAAAGTGATCCAACAGTTCATATCTGGCCTTCCTTCATGCCATGCTGCCTTCTTCATGCCATGTTTCCTTAAGGATCTTTCATCCTACTACATGGGCATCAGTGGTGGAAGACATCCATAGATCTTCCCTCGACAGTCCTGGATAAGCCCATCTAGATATTATTCAAAAATAAAGGAATGAACATTAAGTCAAGATTACCTTTGTGATGGTGTTTTATCATGACATCTTCTAGTTTGCATCAACATCCTGCATACATATCGACACATCTCCCAAAGATATATATTTTCAAGGGTGTCTTTCTTTTCCAAACTTCATGAGAGTCTACATATCTTTCTTGGAGACATCCTAGTCAGATCTCTTGGTTCTCGGATGTTGATTGCCTTTTCCATGGTTGCACGTTCCACAATCTCTTCCTTCCTTTCTTTTACACATTGCATTCATAGGAACTTACAATAAGAGTTACTCCAATTATTGTCAACCACCTAATATTACATATGAGGACATATTATGTTGATTTCATCTAGTTAATGTGTGTGACCCATGCATTCTTGCATCGCTTCGAAGGAGGAGATCCTTATTTTTTATTATGCTCTCAAGATAGAGCATTGATCCATGTTACCTGCAACCATATGACATGACTCTACAATATCGAATGTAAGCATACATCCTCATTTTCCTTTGTGTCATCTAGGCTTTCTTCAACATCTTCCTTGATTGACAGAACTTCAATCCCTTGATCTGCTTCACCTCTTAAGTCATCATACCATCCATCCCATGAATTCCACAAGTTGGATTTCTTTGATGAAACACTTGCTTCCCCTCTTGATTGGTGAACTTTTTGATGAAGATTCCATCAGAGAATCTTGAGGATCTAGAGTATCCCCGTCCAACAAATGTTTTCGTTTGACTGATGTATGGTGGACTTTGACCTGGATGACCTTTTCCTTTCCAGAAGTGCCACTTATGTTTCCCATGAGGTTCTCAAGAGCTATATTCTGCCATAGTTGGCTGCCATATATTCCAATTTCAACCATCTTTCATGCTTCTTTATGATGATGTCACAAGCTCTTCCATTCAATGCTTCTATGATGCCATGATGCATCCCATCATTTTTCTTAGTGAATTATGATAGCCATATGTTACAACAGAAGACTTAGGAACTTGAAAATAACTTATGTGAGGAATACTATCTCAGTCATAGTGGAGATCACTTACTTCCTCTTTCTTGGATCTGTTCTTTTCAACTTCCTCCACTTCTTCGGTGATATGGGCTTCTTCTCTTCCTCTTTCGATATTGTCCTCCTTAATCTTAGGAAAATCTCTCTTGTAATGCCCATATTCTTGACATCCATAACATTGAATTTTAGCCATGTTTTCTTGAGAACGATGCTTCCCGAACTTCCCTTTCTTTTTAGTAAATGTTTGACCGCTTCCACTTGGTCCTTCATCACTTTTTGCCTTTAACCTGTCTTCTTCTATCTTGCATAGAAACCACAAGTTGTAGAATGGGATAACTTTCTATTCTTTATGGGCATTTGATACGAGGTTACCTTGTTCAACGGTTAATTCATTTAGAACAATGGAGACCATTTCTTTATCAGATATCATCTCTCCTAGATCTTGCAGTTGAGTTCTTATTTGAGATGCTTTTGAGAGACATATAGATATCCTTTGATACCTTCAATTTGTATAGATCATATCTAAGTGATATGATCTTTCTTATCGCACTTTTAGAGAATAGTTCTATCATCTTATCATATATCTCTTTTGATGTCTCCAGCTCTGCTATATAGGGAATGAGGAGATCTTTGACAGACTCCATAAGAATCTCTTGAGCCCTTAGATCCCTTTCCATGTATTTAGATATTGCTTGATCTTTAGATGGTTTGGAGACTTTTCCATTGACATGATCAATAACTTCATTTTCTTCGAGGAGTATGTCTATCCTCCTTTTCCATGCAAAGAAGTTCGATGACCCAACCAACTTATAGATCTCCTTGGAAAATGAAGTCATTTTACTAGATTAGATTATAGAAGAAAAGGTACTTACTTTTCAAGTGAAGATAGAATCTTCAACTTGATCCCTTTGTTGATGATGATTGATGAAGATGTCTTAATGCTTCTTGGATGATATTCTTCCAGATGAAATCCTTGCTTCAATAAAAAAAGGAAATTTCTTTATTGATGATGACAACGCCTTTTGGTCTAGCTTCCTTTAGATGAGTAGTCTTCAAGATACTTCAACCTCAAAATCTTTGAGGTGATGATTGAGAGCGGATCCCAGGAATGCTTCTTTTATTGAACTAGGGTTTTTACTTTCTTCAAGATGATGATGTGATCTTGGTCTTGAAGTGCTTCTCTTGGATGAATAAACTTCAAGCTACCTTGATTCGTAGATCTCTTCAACTTAATGAGGGTCTTTATGGTTTTTTGATGATGAATGGAGGTTCCCAAGATTTCCTTTTGATGTAGACCTTTTCTTCGATCTAGGATTTTTTTGCTTTCTTGTAGATCTTGACTTTGTTGATGATCTTCTTGCTTTGATGTCTTTCTTGAGATTTGATCCTTGAGTGTCCCTTGATAAGACAACCTTTCTTGACTTTGTCACCTTACCTTTGATACCATATTGAGAAATCTAGGGCATAGCTATTAGATGATTTCTCTTCTTTATATAACTACTTGTGAATGCTTTTTACTTCTTAGATTAGGATCTTCTCTTCCTTATGTTATTTATAGTGTTCTTATTCATCCAACAACTACCAATGCATAAACCATAAAGAGACAAGAGACAGAATATAGGCTATCAGCCAAGGCCAAAACCTCTCCCTCTTGAGAGGAAAACCTAAACAAATTCTTCTTCTTATAGAGACTTCAATTGATGAATACCAAGACCAAGACCCTTGACCTATTTGCTGTTAGTTTTTGGTAGCATCGAATGTGCTCTAGCCATGAAAATTGGTGGAGAGGCTAAGGCACATGAGTTCTAAAGAACCCAAAAATCGTTTGGTGAAATTCCACCTGGATTGTATTTTATTAAAATAATTAATATATTTAATTTGGTTCCCAAGTCTAAACTTAGGAAAATTAAAATATTAATGAGTATTAATCAAAATATAGGTGAGAATGTTATAATATTAGAGACTTAATCTTGGCCTTTGAAGTCTCAATGAGAAAAGTATAAGGAGGAGGCTCGGGGTTCATTTGAAAACACTCAGAGGGTTGATCAGTCAGTTCGATATTCCTAGGGCAGGTTTGGCTAAGGAATTCGAACAAGTGATCAAGCAATGATGATTACAGGGAGTACTGGAAGGAAGTAATTTCCAGTTCCAGTGAATATAGTTCAGACAAGACAATGAAGGATCACAGAGGCAACACAGTGCCAAGGAGGGACAACGCAACAACTGGAGGAGGTTGACGCAAAACTGCTAGGGGATAGCAGAGATCAGTGTCAGGAATCACTGTGGGTGATTGACAGATGAAATCTCGATTTCTCAGCAACAGACACAACAAAAGCAAGGGTGACGCAGTCAGAGGGAGTCTCCACGCAGAAGCCACGCAGTGACTGCGTAGGCTCACGCAGAGACTACGCAGTGGGTCATCCAGGAGTTGGGGCCAATGAAAAATCTCCAAATTTAGTGTGAGAAAATTCTCACTATTTTTTTCTATCAATTATCTTCTCTGAGTGGATTGCCATTTCTTTGGGGCATCCAACTTCTATTCAGAAATTTACTACCAATAATAGAAACCCTCAGATCTGCTATACCAGTTTTCCCGCATTGGGTTTTTCCGGGGACTATTGTCCAAAAACAAGTGTGTCAATGTGATTGGTCATGTGCTGGTGTTTCTCTTGCTTTTCTCAGTTCATAATTTGTGAAGTCTGCAGCAGAATTTATTTTGATATTTACTGAAGAATTGGTAAATAACTTATTATTGTAAATAAGTAGGAGAAATAAATCAATCACTGCAACATAATTTTTCACATTTGCCACTCCAAGACCAAGACGCAAAGCTTCTTAGCTTGACCCTTTCCTTCCTTGAGTCAACGATGGTCAATTTGCTATTTCTTCTTTCCTCCTCGACTGCTCCTTAGACTTCGGCTTCTTGCAATTCTCAGCTTCCTTCAGAAACCATAGCATGTGTGAATCATCAAGATTGGAACCTTGATTTCCTTCGCTTTAGGTGGAGGCTGCATCCTTGGCAATTCGGCTTGAGATACACCTTTGCTTCCTCCTTGTCTTGACCTTCCAATGGGACTGCAATACTTCGGCCTCTTCTGCAGTAGAGACAATCCCTTTCTTTGCACATGTGAGATCAACATAACCCAAAAATAGATCCAAAATGATGCCAAAGACATCACTTTCCTTCTTTCTCTCTTCGTTGATGATTAGGCTCCTTCCCAAGTGACCTTCGCACTTCTTATTTCGGACTTGATCTTGACCGAAAATCTGCTTTTTGAGATGACGCTGAGCTGCCTATTTATAGTTGTTTGCCCATGCATATAAGATGACATGATTTGAGGGTGAGCCAACATGTCTTTTGAGAGGTGTCTTTGCTTGGTATTGGAGGGCCTTCCTATTCATTTAATGGCTCATACAAAAATGTAACTTGCCCATGAAGGGTCCTTCATACATGACATTGACTCAAATTGACTTTTTTGACTAGATGACAAAACATAAAGGTTCACAATGGGAACCTTGTCTAAAATAAAATTCCTTGATCATGAAACCCATGATTTAAGTACTACAAAAATAATTTTATTTTTTCTTTACATCAATTACATAGTTACATATGTCATTATGAAGACCGAACTTAGTTACACTTTTCAACACTAATGTTCTTGGTAAACTCTCGTCCGGACATATGCTTTGCTGTGAATACGTTGAGTCCATTTATGGTTGAGCCTCATCACATACATTGGATTGATGCTAAGAATCTCTTGAGATATCTCTGTGGCACAATCAACTATGGGCTGAGATAAACTACCCAGAATTTGAGGCTACATGGACATATTGATGCTGACTGGGCTGGTAGTGTGGTGGATCGATAGAGCACGTCAAGATGTTGCTTCCCATTGGGGTCTGCTTCAATTTCTTAGATGAGCAGGAAGCGAAAATTGGTTGCTCTAAGCATCGTCGAGGTCAAATACATTGCAGCTAGTTTGGCCTGTTGTGAAGTTGTTTGGTTGAGGAATCTCTTTGGTGAGCTATTTGAGCATTTGCTGGATACCACCGTGATCTATTGCGATAACCAAAGTGGGATTCGCTTTTCAGAGAATCTCGTGTTCCATGACTGCTCTAAGCACATTGATATCAGGTACCACTTTATCTGGGATATGGTATAACGGGAGCAATAAGGCTCCAACACATCAGGATCAATGAGTCGGTAGTTGACATCCTCACGAAGCCCTTGGGGTAGGTCAAATTCTTCATCTTCCAAGAGAGACTTGGAGTCGTGGATGGACCCACCCATGAGGATCCTGCTTGAGTTGAACATTGAGCTCTGGGAGCTGCTGGGGGCTTGGGGTACTTCTTGGAGCTATGAACGACCATAGGGTGAGTGGCTCACCTTCCCCTATAGGTGCGTTGTGTACAGGGTGAGTGGTTAACCTTTGCCTGTGATACCCCATGATGGTTGACATGCGTGTAGGGTGAGTGGTTCACCTTCCCCTATGATTGATGACATGTGTGTAGGGTGAGTGGTTCACCTGCCCCTATGATTGATGATATATGCATAGGATGAGTGGTTCACCTTCTCCTATGGCACATGAGCAGGATGAGTGGTTCACCTTCTCCTGCGGATGCCCCAACATACATCCTATCCATGTAGGCTAGGACTCATGGGAAGTACCTCTCATCTGTCCAATGAGTTGGGAGAAGTGGATAGGGACGATAACACTACAGATGGACGCATCATGTACTGCCGTACTCCCTATTTCTAGGATGCACGATGTTCAACAACTTGATCTGGGATCAAGTCTGATTGGGGTTCTACCCCTGGACTGACTTTTGTCAGTGGAGAGTGGTAAGGTCTTGTGAATCACTCTCGATCGATTCTTCTTCATTATCTATATCAATGTTCAGCAGAGTTGAGACGAGATACAACGCTGGTTCGTGACGACAGGATAACATGATGATTGATGATGATGGATGTATTGGCAGGTGGAATTGTCCCTAGTTGAGAGGGAGTGTTAAAATTGGCAACTAGGGCCAAATTCCACTTTGGGCAACTCATTTGATGGAGATGATGATTGCATTGAATTCCTCTTTTTGAGAGGACCAAAATTTACATAAAGGTCATCAAATTTGGACAAGCATAAATGTGTTTTTGAATTTATGCCCACACATGTGCAAATTGTCAAAGTTGGCCACATCATCCTGTAGGCTCATGAAGCCTAAGAGACATGTCACTTCACCCTCAACTACTTGTGTAAATATAAGTGACTTCCAAGCTCATTTGGCACCTCACTCACTCACACACTCCTCTCTCCTTCTCTCGTTGGTTCATACAACTAGTGGGCATATCTTTTCTCTCACACGTGTGGCAAAGAGGACAAATATTTTGGGTAGATTGCAGGGCCAAATTTTTAGAGCTGTTGCAGGGTTTGACTAGCGTTGACCAGGAACTTTGACTCATCCTTTGACTGCGATTTTTGTGGGAAATTTTTCATTTTTGTCTGGCTGTATTGTTTGGCACAAAAACCGAGAATTTCTGGGCACTTTGACCTGTGTTGACTGCAGACTTGTTTGACTACAGAAGTTGACTTAAGTTAACCGAGTTTGACTGTTGTTTGGATGATTGTTTTGATTGTTGTTTAACCAGTTAGGGAGGCTGAGTTTGACTGCCTTTGACCTAGCTTCAAAGGTGATGTTTTGCTACTGCATTGACCATATTTGACTTTCTGGTTAGGTCTGAACTTCACTACAGTTGACTGCAGATTTGTTAGGGTTGTTTTGACTTTGGTTTGGCAAGTTAACTTTGATTTTTTGTGCTCTCTCTCTGTTGAGTATTTGATATAATAATAAGAAGAATTTATCAAAGGGTTTTCCCAATCTTGGGGTTTTCCCTGGCATCTGCCAAATCTGGGGTTCTTTTGTGTTACAAATTAAAATAGAATAAATATAAATGAAAGAATAGTAAATCATAATTGTAGTTAATTAATGATTAATAAATGAAGAGGCATGCCCCTAAGGACATGACCATTCATGAATGGGCACTTGCCTAAGTATATAAACGGGTCCTCGTTGTAACATTCATTCATCCTTGTACATTTCATATTATTAATAAAATACTATTTACAAATACCTTTGTGTATTTTATATTGAAAGCACAAACAACTCTAAGTTTTGTTGCTACGATGGTATCAGAGCCATGCGAGCCTTTGGACGTTATTTGCCGCACAATTTGCCATTAAGTTTAGGTCCTAAAATCATGGAATTAAGTGAATATCATAAATCTCCAATTGAGCTGTTAAGTGAAATTCGAGAATCATTACAACAAATAAAAAGATCATTTGCAAAATCAACATCTTGAAGCATATGCAACATGTCTAACAGAGGAGAACATTGACATGAAAGAGGCTAACGATAGAGCATGCAAGAAAACAAAGTATGAAACAAAGCAGAAGGGACACGATCCAATTGTTACTGATGCTGTGTCAGCTAAGCTGGTCGCAATGACTACAGAAACAATATTGCCCTGGATGACAACCACATACCAGAAGAGGCTGGTACAATGGAGGTTGAGCTTGTTGAGATTCAGCCAGATGTGGAAATGGAAGAAGATAAATTAGTAATAGAAGAGGAGGAAGATCATTGGGATGCAAAAAGTTGGGATGGAAAGGATGTCGCCTTGTCTATTAAGAGTGCTTTTGTGAAGAAGAAGAAAGTCTTGTAGCTAACAAAGATCAACCTCCTGTCCATGTTGTTCCAGCATTTGCACCATATTATGCTCCACAAGCAGAGACCAGTTGCCCTGTTCCAGTATTGTGTGTTGCAAGGAATGTTGCTTGTAATGTATGAGGTGGTTTTTTCAAGGATTTTGATGAGGGTCTTTTGCAAAAGATGGCTGATGTAAAAAGCCTATCTCCCGCACCTAATGTCAACAATTATTTGATTTCAGATGATGATCTCAATGCGAATAAATATCTACCTTTGCCAGAGGGCATGGTTGATTCACAGGAGGAAAGGAGGCTTAACCCACTAGAATCGAATGCAGCTGTACAACCTGACGCTACCTCTAATGTTGTAGACAATCAAGATATAAAAATGACGACACATCCGGTTGATCAGATGCAACAAACTGTTGTACCTTCAACTAACAATCAGGCATAACCATCTTATATGGATCTCGCAATTGAGCAGAATCAAGATTATTCTTAGGGGATTGCAGCAGTTAAACCTTTTATCTCTCAAACCCACAATGGTATAGAATCTGGTGTGCAAGGTTCACCAAGTAGAGAAGAAGGTGAAGTCCATAATTTTGAATTGGATCCGAATACATGAAGGTGACTTCTCATATTACAACACGACCAAGACATTGGGGAGCATAATTTTGTTGATATTCCTTTCCTAGTTAGGCCATTGAAAATTACATTGCCTCCAAATCAAGCTATTGGTGGATGGCTTGGACCAGAGGAGGAGATGAGTCATAGGCAAATTACAAGGCCATCTCAAGGACCTCCTCTTCAACCTGATTCTCTCTCTTTTGATAAGTAACGACTCCCACAACCTTCTTATTATCATGGTCTAGAGAATTCTCTTACCAATGATAGGTGTTTTGATGCATCTAAAAGACGGTTATCTGAAGATGGATATTTTGGAGATGACAAACTCATAAACAATCACATGATTCTAGATTCATTTTTGCATTCAGAAGATGAAGATTTCTCTATGAACAAAACTTCATCTAACCTCAAACCTGGACAAGTGAATGCATTGATTGCTTCCAATATTGTAGGTGTTTTGCAAGAAATTGCTGTGAAGTGTGGTGCAACAATGGAATTTATTTCATTGCTGAATATAACAATGGAGCTTGACTTTTCGGTTGAGGTCCTGTTTAGTGGTGAAAAAGTGGGTGCAGGCATAGGTAGAACCAAGAAGGAAGCACAACATCGAGCATCTGAAGATGCTCTTAAATACATGGCAAGTCAATATATGTCACAACTTGGATCAGGAGTGGCACTTGGGGGTGTGGGTACATAGATTCAAGTTTTCATGCATGGGGTGATGATGATGGTTTAAGAGAAACTTCGAGCGCTATAGGTTTTGTTGGTGCACCTAAGGAAGATGACATGCCCATCTCAAGTACTTGAGGGTAGTCAAAAAATGGTGAATAGAGGTTGCCTCAAGAGTCTAAAAAGTCATATAATGCCATTGAAACCCTCAAGGAAATGTGCACTTTGGAAGGTCTTAGTCTTCTTTTCCAAGATATCCATTTCGAGTCTATTCAAGGAGCAATTAATTTAAGGTACAATCAACTTATCGTCCCCATTTTCGTCCAACGTCTCATACAATCTGCGGATATTCTGTGTTTTCGGACAAAGCCCCATTTACATTGTAAACTATATGGAGAAAGTTACTTAGTGCAACGAAACGTGTATTATATGGTAATTGCAATCTGGGCTTTTAGATATTGTGCGAGCTCTCCAAGGCCAATGTCAGTTCAGGCAAATAAAAAGATTAATCTTGCAAATTTGTCACGTGGGGCACCTTAGATACTACCTTCTCCAAGAAGATATCCTAAGAATGGACTGAGATCACGTGGAGAAAATCCCAACATAATTCTTGGTAACGTACAAGAAAGTTCCACTGAACGAGCCAGTCGGATTAGAGTATTGGCAATTGCTCATGATTGTAGTTCATGTTTATAAGAAAATGATGGAGTGGCTCTCACATTATGATCTGGAGCCCCACTTTAACTTCGAGGAAGCAAATTTTGTCCATTCCTGTAATGAACGAATGCATGGTGGTACTGGACATGATGGGCATGATTATATTCGACATGAATTTTATCGCAAAGGGCTTAAGAAATGATACACTTTCAAAGTGCTGCAGTAAATATAATTATGAGATTCCAATCATGTCAACAAACCCTTCATACCCTCAATTGATCACGATGGTACAAATCCGTACGATGACTGTCTATATATATATTAATACGAGCTTGACAAATCATCAAGTATCAAATTATTATAAAGTAACTTTTAAAGTTATTTTATAATAAACTTTATAAAGTTAAAAAAATACAAAAAAAAAACCAAACCTAATTAATTAATTAATTATATATTTAAAAAATTATAAAAAAAATTCAATAAATCCGTACGATGACTGTCTATATATATATTAATACGAGCTTGAAAAATCATCAAGTATCAAATTATTATAAAGTAACTTTTAAAGTTATTTTATAATAAACTTTATAAAGTTAAAAAAATACAAAAAAAACCAAACCTAATTAATTAATTAATTATTATTTAAAAAATTATAAAAAAAATTCAATAAAAATAAAAATAAAAATAAAAATTGGTACCAGTGACCAATTACACATAAAAAATAATGTGAGCAAGGTGAATTGTTAGCGATTAAGGTAAAGAAAAATGTCAACGATAAAGCTTTGTGGACAAAGCTTTTGAAGGAAGGGGCAATGTTACGAATAAAAATAGAATAAATATAAATGAAAGAATAGTAAATGATAATTGTAGATAATTAATGATTAATTAATGAAGAGGCATGCCCCTAAGGACATGACCATTCATGAATTGTCACCTGCCTAGGTATATAAGCGGGTCCTCATTGTAACATTCATTCGTCGTTGTACATTTCATATTATTATTAAAATATTATTTACAAATACCTTTGTGTATTTTATATTCAAAGCACAAACAACTCAAGTTTTGTCGCTACATCTTGTTTTGGCTTGTCTTCTGCATTTTGTTATTCGTGTTCTATCTACAGTTACTATCAATGTGATTTATGGTTAATTTGATTGCTATTGGGAATCTTAATTAGAAATTGTTAGTGGGCTGCTAAAGGAACATTGAAGTAATTGTGCTAAGCATAGAACATACCATTGTTAACTAAAATTAACACCTCTACTATGATGTCGTCCTCCATAAATGCTCAGTATGCCATAAGTAAGTGACAAGTGGATCATGAGTGCTCCATACTCCCAAGGAAAAGCTCAAAGTACATGGGTATGCCTCTAAAATTGCCTCCAAAACCATGATTGCATCACCAATGTGCCTTATGTCACCTTTCTAAGGGAACAAGGGGTGACATGGCACCATCATGATCAAGTGTTGGGGTCTATTAGTGATGTGCTAGCCCTTCCAAGTCATCTCAAGGACAACCAATCCACATCCAGGTTTCACAACAAGCAACGCCCATCAAATAGTGTCTAAGCCAACCTAGGGGTGTCCTGGTTGCATCTAGGCACATCATCAATAAATCAACACCAAACCTTCAAGGCCTCAACGTTTCAGTCTAGGGGTACTCATGAGAGGCAAGTACCATGTGGAAACATCTCATAGCCTAACGCTCATCTCTGGGAGGGCAATGCTACATCATCAAGGTTAGAATTGCTCTCTAGATTGGGGAAAACAACCTTTAGAATGTCGGTGAATGGGATGAAGATCAACTCTCAAAGGGTCTTTGTTGCTGTGATAACACCACCTAACAAAACCCTCTCAAGATAAAGTGAAATCAACGATCATTAGGGACAATAACCATAAATGTATCATAGCAGACTATACCTAGTGTTAGGGAGACAAGAATACTTCACAAAAAACTCACCTTCAAATGTCTAACTAGATTAGGGTATGTAAACAAGTTACCTCACTTATCTTAGGTTAGTCCATTATCCATGGGGGTGTGTGTGTGTGATAATGATGGTTGCAAAGTGGGAAAGACTTTAGGGTAGGTGCCATAGCCATGAGACTAGCTAATAAGGTTCCAATATTTTAATTGTATAGATGTAATGAGGGAGCAATCCTGTAGGCATGAGTTACCCCTTTCCTCAACCTGTGTTTTCCACTTCTTTGGTGCGCCTTTTACTTTCTATGATTCATCTTTATTTGGGTGCATAACTTAGGAGCTCAAGCTTGCTTTTGAAATTTCCCATTACCCCTTTAAGATGAACCAATTTATTGCTCATCAGGGTTGGAACCCAGACAATACAAGAGTTCCCTTTTTTTAGATGAAGCTTTAAATGCTTGAGGAACTAGGTGATGGCTAATGGTGGGGGTAGAGCTCATGCTAGGCTTTTGCCTACACGCCAAAGAAACATCCTAGCCATCTTTTGCATTTTTAATTTTTCTTTTGTTGTGTCTTTCTTATGCTTTTATCTTTTTGTTAGTTGCATCAACCATCGGGGCTACATTTACCAGCCCAGACTTAAGGATGAGGATGAAGGGTGCCAATCCCAAATGACCATTGACCACTAGCCCAAAGAATGGAGATGAATAAGGGGAAAGCTGGAAAGTGGTAAGTATGGATTACCTTGAACACATTACTTCATTTACTACTTCCTTTGTAGTGCCCTTCCTAAATCCTAAATTCTTAAAGGAGTTTCCATTGGACTATAGTCAAAAACTAACATCCTATGTGAAGTAAGGGAACACGAATATCGTCGAGATCAATCAATTATATAGCTTTCCCCTTGATCCATATTAGTATGCCAATAACATTAAGTGAAAGAACATGCTTACAAAATGGTTAAAGTACCCATCGATGGATGACCCACCTTCCTTCAAGAAGGAATGTCGGGTGGGAGAGAAATTTGATTGGAGCAAGAAGTGGAGGATCCTGGCATAATGTTATGTGCTAATCATATAGGGCTATTGGTTGGCTAGTTATCCAAAGAGGGAAATTATTTTTTTTCTCCTATGGGTTCCCCACTTTTTGGTGGGTAACAGGTACAACCCCATCTTGCAACAACGATTTTGCTATTTTCAAGAATTATCTTGTTTCACCATTCCACATCCTTGTTTGTTGAGGTGTATATGAATTTAAAATTTGTCTTTGATTTGCTTTCCTTTTGCTACAACCAACAAACTCATTTGAGTGAAAATTGTTGGATGCGCTGCATTCTTTGCAGGCATAGACTGAATATCTTGACACATTTGGCTCCTTATATTTTGGAGGTTGTTATAGGCATGTTTATGGGTTTTGTGGGTGGTTTCAACCCATGCTTTTATAGTCGTAATTTGATTATGATTAAAGGATTAGGGTTGTAATCTAATCCTGGTTAGCCAATAGGGTGAACAGTCGAATAGGGTTAATTGATTTAATGTAATACCTGAATAGTGTATTGTGAATGTTTAAGTAAATACATTGAGATTTAAAGGGGCAATTTTGAGTTAGGCTAGTTGTCTTGGTTAAGTGCTTCGAGTGTAAATATTTTGTATATTGTGTGTATGTGCCATTGTTTCTTTTCTTTTAAGATTCTATTATTATCTCTTCCCTTTGAATAGGCTTATCAATAATTTCAAAAATACCCTCCATTATCTAAACAAAAGACCTTTATACACCTTGTGGACCATTTTTGCATTGCATCCTTAACATTTTTAAACTTTCAAGGAAATGCACAAAAAAATTGTTGGGGTAATCATTAACAAATAGCATAAAATTCCTGCATCTGATGGTGTGGGTGTTTGCATCAATGTTTTAAAACTCCGACTCCGACTCCGACTCGGCCGAGGATCGACTCTGACTCCGACTCCGAAACGGTAATGACTCGGCCGGCTCGATTTCAATGACTCGGTCATTGTAAAAAATACATTAAATATTTATTTTTTATATAAAAAAAACATAATTTTAAAGATTTTAAACATAATTTTAGAGATTTTCATTCATGTTTCCAAACACACAGCTTTATAATATAGATGGAAGACAACATATGATCAAAGTAGGCTCATGAACCAATCCATTATATCAAAATGGTACCCAATGGCAATACATAGTCAACTGTCATACATGATCAAAGACTCAAAACAAAAAACACATAACCAAGGAGGCTAGAAATGGCCTCTACAACAAAAGTAAACTGTGACCAGACTCCAGTACTAGTACTACAGATACTGGCTAGTAGCTACTGCCAGAGGAGCCAAGATCATGTCGATCAATATCTGGATCATCATCAGAGCCAGACAGGGGGTCCATGGCTCCTCCTCATCATCATCATCTCCAACTGCAGCTGTCGAAGTGGTACCACTAGCAGGCTGTGCAACTGCAGCAGATGCAAGCTAAGATAGAGTAGATATGCGGTTGCGCTTCTGTCGTGGCTGAGCAGAGGAAGCACCTACAACTGGAGTCCTTGTTGGCTGTGACACTGAGGCTGGTGGATTGGGATCTGCATTCAACTGAACAGCATGTTCAAGTTCAATTGATGTCTCGATATCTAAATCTAAATCAAGATCCTCATCAAGATCAAACTCTGCTGGACGACTCTCCACTACCCAATCTGGTGTTGGATCAATGTCTTCCAACACAATGGGATCTGAATCAGGTCTTTTGTTCAGCAAATGGTTTCGTCAGAGTTGGAGGTTGTATTGGACATAAACTAGATCGTTTAACCGTTTTTGATCCAAACGGTTTCTCTTCTTTGTGTTACTTGGGAGTAGGAGCGAAAATGGGAGTGGGAGCAACATTTTCAGAAGCTCCTGGTTTGGGAGCGAATCCCAGAGGAGTTCGACAACCAATGTCACTAACATCAAGGTACATAGAGGGATTGGTGCTCTTGATTAAATACGAGTTCCATACCCTAATACATGACAATATTCAATGGAAACATTGCAATCCTCCAATCCTGAAATCCTGAAAAACTGATAAGTCTGCTGGATTTTGAATGAAATCTAAAATTCTACTTTCTCCATATGAAATCCAATGAGGCCGAAATCACTCTCAAACATCCTGAGTCATTTCATGGTAATGTTAAAAATTTAAGTAAAAGGATGAAAATGAAGATTAAGGAGAATGTCACTTTTACTTTAAGAATTTAACATTACCATGAAATTTGAATAGCATATCAATAGTAGAGAGCATTTGAGTGTGTTAAATAGGGTTTGGGAGGGGGAAATTGACCCCAAATGACATTTAGCAAATTCATATAACATCTTGGAGTCCAAACCAATCAGAAATCACCTTAAAAATCCATTAAAAGAATATTAAATTGTTGTTTAACGTGTTCTGGGCCGGCTTTTTGTGACTCGGCCGAGTCATAATGGAAACGGCGAGTTGGCAGAGTCAGCCATGACTCGGCGCCGAGTCATGGCTGACTCGGCCAAACGTACCGTTTCAAAGGCCGAGTCATGGCTGAGGGTATCGACTCGGATCAACTCGGCCGTTTCGGTATCGAAACGGTCGTTTTTTAAAACAATGGTTTGCATGAGTTCACAAATGCCACAATGTGCTAGATTCAACACTTATTTAACTCTTAGTGCATAAATTTTTTCAAAAGTTGCCTTTTGTTGCTTCCCTGCTATACATGCCTTACATATCTCTTTCTCCGTTGTACTAGTAGTCCAAGTACCATTTTGGATTTTGTAAGGAAAGAAAGATATTGGAAATTGACATATCCATACCTTTGGTGGCATAATGAGTTTTCGTTGATATTGTTGCTACTTTCATTGCTAGTTACCTATGCATATGGATTTGTTAAGTCACTCTCCACAAGCTTGTAAAGGAAATGTTCCGTTGCATCTTAGTACACCTTGTATTGTATGAGGTTCCACATTGTGGTTTTCATCACATTGATAGAGATTTGTTGTTGGTACTCTTGAAGCATTGGACCAACATGGGGGGGCTATAGTTCATGGAGTGTTGGAAATTTAGTAGCCATGGTCAATATTTTCATTTATAAAAGAAAGGGATAACTTGAATTTAATTTGTGACTCCCACAAGTGTCAAAGTCGGCCTCCTAGATCAAGTTGGCCTGGCCCCTTGGAGGCACCTATTCGACCCCCCTTTGGAGACTATTTATATGTGCTTACTCCTCCTCATTTGGGCATCAAATTATCTCTTGTTTATCTCTGTTCCAACGAAGATTGAAGGAGGAGGAAGAGTCCGAAAACCTAAAGGAATAAGGAAGGATAGGCTTGACACTTGTGGGACTTCTTGTTTTGGTTAGTTATTATCTTGATGTTTTATTTTTGGATGAATTGATAGACATTGACATTCTCTCATAAGGAAAGATTTTTGGGTTTTCCCCTTTGTAGGTTTTTCCTTGGTCACTGACCTAAATTTGGGTATCTCTTGCCTTATTGTCTCATTGTGATTTCTACTACTCTTTCATGTTTAATGGTTGAAATTTTCTTATGTATAACTGCTTGATGATATTGAATGCTATATGGAATTGATACTAATGAATCATTTGAAGTAGTTATCGTTAAAAAAAAATTGTTCTAGTCTATCACTAATAGAAATATCAATATGGAGCCCCTTCTCTTCAGGGAATCCCATCATTTTATGGAGTTTTTTGGTTTGTGGAGTCCCACTTATCCTTGGTTGGATGATTTTGCTTGCTGGTTTGGTGGTATCTTTGCATGCGCTTACCTTGTTGATCACCCTTGGTACATATTTGTTAATATTTTGGAGCATGCTATGCCATATTTGGTGTGGTTTTGGTATACTTTCTTATCTTGGATGTGCTACGCCTTGTCTATGGGTGATGGTTCAGGCTCATCAAGGGGTTAGATGATGGTACTAGGAGGTAGATGTTTCATGATGTTGTGGAAGTTGCCTAGTGACTTATTATGTTAATGTTTGATGTTGGCGTCACTAGGATGGGTTGTTCTACATGGTCCTCATATGTTGGATGTGTGATGGGGGACACACTTGATGATTAGATGGGTTATCACTTTGTGATGTCCCTTTCTCTTATGATGTTGCTTTGATGGGATGATTCATGCTGCCTTTGTGGTATTTTTCGTAGGTGATATAACTCAATGATATAACGTTTGCTACATATGGTTTGATGGCGATCTACCTTGTCCTAAGGGTGAATGACGATTTATGATGTAATAATCCTTTGGTGGTGGTGCACCTTAGGTTGGACCTAATTTTTTTTTTGTTATCATGGTGGGGTTTTGCTGGGGGGAACATCTTTTAATTACAGTGTACAGAGTGCACCCTTGATTGGCACACATGTCGATAGGTGATTTAATTTGTTGGTGACTATCTAGAAGGGGATTATGGTTATATTTGAGCATGAACATTTGCGCGCACATGTTGAGGTTGATTTGACTATTCAATAGTTAAGTTAAGATATTTATCGACATAAGGTAATAGCTTGTTCATTGTCTTCCTTTATCCACATGAAGGGATTAGTTGGAGTTGGTTGAAGCTTTCTAGTGGTGCACCCGCTTCTTGGGCACAATTTTCAAGACATTCATTATTTTATTTGTTTCTTGGTGAGGTTGGCATACTTCTCTAGGCGCACTCTGCTAGTTTGTTTGGGCATATTTTTGACATTACATAAGATGGAATATTTTATTGGTTTATTGATGAAGTGTCACCCCTCTTGGCACATTCTCTTAGGGCACACTTCGTTGGAGAATATTATATTAATTGTTGGGTGGTTGAGGTAGTTATATGGTACAGTTTTGTTAGGTGCAACTCTCGTAGGTGCTCTCTCTTCTTTATTACATGGACTGTTTCAGTTACACTTGGCATCTTTTTGACCATTTTGGAGAGCACCCTCACCTCTTTGACTTGGCATGTGTATTACTATATTTGAAGTGGTTATGGAGGGCATGTACTGGAATTTGGGAGGCGTGTGGCATACTTGGAGGGCCACACATGTGACATACTTGGAGGTCCACACGAGTGGTTTCTGCATGCTCATGCTTGGTCTCCTTTCTATTTGGAGATTCTTTTTGGAGGATGCACTTGTGGAAGTTTTTTCTTGTTGTTTTTGGTGATTTCTAGGAGGGCATACATGTGGAGACTTCTCCACTTGCTATTTTGGGAGTAGACGACATCTTTCTTGCGGAGTGCCCCATGTACTTGGCTCCTTGCACATTCAGCCATGGAGTTGGTTACCTTGTGATTCACACATGGATTAGTTGCATGCACCTTGCACACCTCTTGTTATTTTTGGAGGAGGTTGTTGTGGAAAATTTTGCTAAGATGATTATTATATTGTTTGTTCTTTCATGCATCTTGGAGGGAACACTTAGTGAGTTCTCTTAGGTGGACCTTGGACCACATCCTTCTAGGTGGAGAATTATTTTATTATATCTTGCATGCATTGTTGGAGTTTCTAAGTCTAACAGTTAGAATCCCTCCATGCACTTTACTGATTTATTCCTACCTACTTGTTCTTTTAATTAACAAGTTATTTACCATGTAAATACTGAAAATAAATACAAGTGCATGCTCAACACATTACAGATCATCAACTGAAGGAAACAAAAACAAGCACCCAAATGACACTATTATTTTACAACTAATGTCCCTGGAAAAACCCAATGCGGGAAAACTGGTGTAGCTATCTAAGGGTTTTATTATTAAGCAGTTCTTCTCTGAGTACATTGCGTGCCAAACTGGCTAACCCAACAGAGATAAAAAATATGGCAACAATACCTCTCTTCAGAAACAGGTATACGGAAAGCTTGCCCCACGAAATCCCTCTCCAGCACAATCTGAAGCTCAGCGTCAGCCTTGCTAGCCTCTCCGTTAGCCTGAAACCCTCTGCGTCAGCCTACTGAGGCTTTGTGCAACCTCTCTGGCTCTCTACGTCACTCTTGTAGCCTCTGCGTGGATGACGCAGGCCCTTCTGGCTCTGCGCAGTCTCTGCTGCCTCTGCGTGGCTCCCTCTGGCTCTGCGTCTGCCTCTCTCTGCTTCTGCGCTGGTCTCTCGGCACTGTCCCTGCCTCTCTGCCTTGTACTCACTGCCCCTCGCTGCAACTGATCACTAATTCTATCTCTCTTAGCAAACCCCGCTCTAGAGAATAGAATGACTGATCACTTTGGTGTGTTCTCCAACTGACCCTCAAGCCTCCTCTTATACTTTCCTCGTTGACAAATCAACGACCGAGATTAAGTCCCTAATCGACGGCTAAGATTAAATATGGCTTGATCCATTTCTTTTGGACCATTCTAACACAGTTTTATATTAATTCACATTAATATTTTAATTTCTGTAAGTTTAGACTTATGGACTCCATTAAAAATATTAATTATTTTAATATCTCCCAAACTGTTTAGAATCTGCCCAAACCCTTTCTGGGTATTGGAGATCTCATGTGCCCTAACCTCTCCACCAAATTTCGTGGCTAGAGCACATCCAATGCTACCCCAAATCAACACTCCCTCGTAGCGAGGACTGTGCTCTAGTAATACTCCTCACTGAGTATTACCCTGATCATTTGGCATCAGTCCCTGTGCTGATGCTAGGGCTGCTGCCCAACATCCTTTGCACTGTTGCCTATAGCTCTGCCACTGCCATTGTTGCACCTGTACGACAACTCCCTCTGCATTTGTGCTACTAGCCTACTACCCATGGCCCTGCGACTGCCACTACTGCGTCTGCACTGCATATCTCTCATCATGCTGCATCGTGCTACCCATAGCACTACCACTGCTAACTGCTCCACTGCAACTCAGTTACTGAGAAGTAAATAACTGATCTCCCAACTCTGACCTCTCTGTCAAGCTAGAGTACTCTTGATGCTGAAGCTCCCTCTGCCGTTGACAAGTGCTCCCTCTCTGACCTCTGCGTTGCTGCAACAACTCCTTGTATCTCGCACTATTGCACACCTCTCTGTGCCATCCTACATTGGTGCAACACTCTGGTGCCTCTCGCACTCTTGCCGCCTGCTAGCCTCGCGCTGTCTTGGGAATTCTGCACTATAGCTCTCTCAGCTGCTTCATCTGCATCCATCTCTACCCACATCCGCCAGTCCTGCTATTCCTCTTCGGGGCTCCTGTAGCATGGTCTAAACCAAGAGGCTGGGTACCTCGAGAATCCTGCCCCTCATCGCCTGTAGCTCGTCTTACTACAACTCGATGTTTCCCCACTTCTGCTCAAGTGGCGTGTGCACACTCATGGCATAGTCATTGTCTGTCTCCACTTCCTTCTCTGCCCTTGCTGGCACTGACTTGGTCTCAGAGACCTCTCCCTTGTTCTTCTTCCTTGGACACTGAGTCGCATAATGACCCAACTCCCCACAATGGAAGCATTTGATTTTGGAGAGGTCCTTCTTTCGTTTCTCTTGCTTTCCCTCAGATGCTAGGGCAACATCCTCCTACTCCTCCTTCTTGACTCTGATTCCCTTGCCACTGCTTCCGCCTTGCTTAGCCTTTTGATCTCTTCTTGGCGAAGAGCCGCCCACATTTCCTCCCAATGTGGAAGGGTCGCTTTGCCCAGTATACTCTGGACAAATACCTCCCAATCTTCTGAGACTACGTTCAAGGTTGTTCTCACCATCAATTCCTGATCCGGTGTGGCCCCTATGGAAGTCAGCTGATCTCGGATCTCATTCAGTCGACCGAGGAAGGTGTCGATCAGTTCTCCCTTCTTCATCTGGTATGACCGCAACTGATTTTCTAGTAACATCCTTCTCTGCACAGAAGTATGCTGGTACAATTTCTTTAGGGCCTCCCACATTTCATTTGCCGTTTCCTTCTCGGCAATGTGTGGTACTACATGGGCCTTGACCTCGTCAAGGATGATGCTCTTGGCCCTCGCCATTGCCTCGTCATACTTGTCATTATCAGCTGGCTCAACTGGGATCGCTGCCGTTTAAGGCGAAGTGCTTGACATGATTTCTGTCAAGTACGGATAATATTCTGGCATTCCAGATTGTGAAGTTTGAGGCTCCATCCAGTCTGTCCCGGTCTCTTACTTCGTGCAGTGCCATGCTGTTCTTCTACTTCCATCCTGGAAGTTCTTGATGTGACTCCCTCTGAACCTTGATTTCCCTCCTAGAAACCCTTCTGCCGATGTCGTTATGCCCCCTACTTTGATCGTTTGTGCAACTACACCACTGATTCGGATTTCTCAACTAGAAACCCTCGGTAGAAACTCCCTCCTCCTTGGCCTTGCCCTGTTAGGTACTGTTCTGACTACAGTACTGCACTAGCTCCACTCTGCAACTTACCCATAGCCTCCTAAACCCCAACAACCTGAAGGTGAGAGCTCCTAGGCTCTGCGCAGTCTTGACACCAGCAAATTAGATCCCTTAGCCAACTGCGTTAGCCCTCCTGGCCTCAGTGTGAGCCTGTCTTTGCCTCCTTCAGCCTCTGCGCAACCTCTTCTTGGCTCGAATTGGATGATGCAGGCATTGCGTTACCCCTTCCTTGCTATTCTGTCACTCGGGACGACTGTTTTCTGCTGCTACTGCTCTGCTCTGCTAATGTCCTCAATTTTCCTGTGATCTGCAACCACGCTCTGATACCATGTTGGAGTTTCTAAGTCTAACAGTTAGAAACCCTCCATGCACTTTACTGATTTATTCCTACTTACTTGTTCTGTTAATTAACAAGTTATTTACCATGTAAATACCGAAAATAAATACAAGTGCATGCTCAACACATTACAGATAATCAACTGAAGGAAACAGAAACATGCACACAAATGACACCATTATTTTTGGACTAATGTCCCCAGAAAAACCGGTGCAACTATCTGAGGGTTTTATTATTAAGCAGTTCTTTTCTGAGTACACTGGGTGCCAAATTGGCTAAACCAACAGAGATAAAAATTCTGGCAGCAATACCTCTCTTCAGAAACAGGTATTCGGAAAGCCTGCTCCACGAAGTCCCTCTCCAACACAATTTGAAGCTCAGCGTTAGCCCTGCTGGCCTCTGCGTCACCCTGAAACCCTCTGCGTTAGCTTACTGAGGCTCTACGCAACCTCTCTGGCTCTCTGCGTCACTCCTGCAGCCTCTGTGTGGATGATGCAGGCCCTTCTGGCTTTGTGCAGTCTCTGCTACCTTTGGTGGCTCCCTTTGGCTCTGCGTCTGCCTCTCTCTGCTTATGCGCTAGTCTCTCGGCTCTGTCCCTATCTCTCAGCCTCGTACTCACTGCCCCTCGCTGCAACTGATCACTAATTCTATCTCTCTTGGCAGAGCCCGGTCTAGGGAATAGAATGACTGATCACTTTGTTGTGTTCTCCAACTGACCTCAAGCCTCCTCTTATACTTTCCTCGTTGACAAATCAACGACTGAGATTAAGTCCCTAATCGACGGCTAAGATTAAATATGGCTTGATCCATGTCTTTTGGACCATTCTAACACAATTTTATATTAAGTCACATTAATATTTTAATTTCCCTAAGTTTAGACTTTGGGACTCCATTAAAAATATTAATTATTTTAATATCTCCCAAACTGTTTAGAATCTGCCCAAACCCTTTCTAGGTATTGGAGATCTCATGTGCCCTAATCTCTCCACCAAATTTCGTGGCTAGAGCACATCCGATGCGACCCCAAATCAACATGCATGCATTTTTGGAGGTGTATTCCATGTGGACATTTGGCATTTGACTTGGTTTGATGGATACTTTTGGTGGTATGTCCCCTTCATGAGCATTATTTGGTGCATACTATCTATTTTTAGATGGAGTGAGTTGGGCTAGAAAGGATTATGACCACATACATTTGACACGGTTAACCGTAGATTCGGGAGATATCTAACTACAATATTTTACGATTTGTTTGAGTTTTCATAGAGTTAGTTAGAACTTAGAATGATAATAATATTTTATTCTATGAGAGAAGATACTCACTCTATAAAGAGGAGCTTTCTCTCCATTGTAATGTTTGTTGGGAACTTAGGGATTGACGATCTCTCCCCTTGGGCTACTTTGTATATCATTTTGCATGTTTAATGGAAGATTGGAGGTATTGTATCTATCTTATGTGAGGCTTTATTTTTCTAATTCTTTCCCTTGTTGTTTATTTTGTAGGAAACCCTTGTAACTAGCCATGAAGGCCTTGTAATGGTGTATCAGCCATTTGGATAACGTAGTGTGAGGATTTCATTCCTCTTATATTCATTTTTGTTAACGCACTAAGTTGTCACTTGAACTAATATAGCATCACCTTCCATGTCTTTGTTTTAGAGTAGCAACCCTTGCTCTCTAAGGATAATTTTTGCATTAATTTTCAGTAACCTAAGGCTGATTTGGGCATGCATAGCAGCCCTTGTTTGTGTTATATATTCATGCATTTGCCCGCTTAGATTCACATGTCTTTGATGCGATTTTTCCTAGGATTTGGCAGGTACTATTCTTGGGGTTTTCCATAGCCTTTTTTATTTTCATACCATTTATCTTTTTTACCTATACTACAACCACTTCTTTCGTTAAGGGCATTTTTTCATTAAATCACCTTGTGCCTCCACCCTATATCCTTAGCAAACCTACCTTTCAGGGAAACCCCCCTTGATTTGGAGAAGCGATTTTGCCCAGGATTTGGTAGGTACTATTCTTGGGGTTTTCCATAGCCTTCTTTATTTTCATATCATTTATCTTTTTTACCTATACTACAACCACTTCTTTCGTTAAGGGCATTTTTTCATTAAATCACCTTGTGCCTCCACCCTATATCCTTAGCAAACCTACCTTTCAGGGAAACCCTCCTTGATTTGGAGAAGGGCCAACTGGAAGAGATCGGAAGAGCTACTGTGGTTACAGTGGGTACCTACCTGAGTTGGACAAACTAACGCCTTGATGATTGGGATTTTATACTTTTGTGGGTGCTAGATTTTGTTGTAACACACCTAATGCAAGACTATTCTTGTCTTCTTTACTGTCACAAAAATAATCTGGATTGAAGAACACATCCAAATGAAGACATTGATTAGTTATTTCACCTATTAAGATAAAATTCTTCTCTAGGCTTGAAATATAAAGTACATTATTTAAGATTAAAGTTTTAGGTTCTGACTCAAACTGAACGTTTCCTCTTCTTTCCACAAAATGTGCTGTATCACAATTCTTAATGTTCCAATCTGATCTAGGTTTTTCCTCAACAAACCAATCAGATTTGTTACTCATGTTTTTGTTGCACTGGAATCAAAATACCAAGCACAAGACTTGCTCGAGTCTGAGAAACAGCAAAAGAGTAAATTCCCTTTTCTTTTTCCTTTGCAACAATATTCGTCTACTTCTTAGTAAGCTTAGCATGCTCCAAATCATATTTCTTTTTCCTACACTCAGCGTTTGGGTGGCCTACTTTTCCATACTGGTAACATTTCAGATTTTTGGATCTATGCTTACCTTTTCCTGAATCTGAAGTTATAACGCCCCGTTCAATGTGATTTGCCCCTTTTTGCTTTTGCTTGCCATTCTACTTCACAATAAAAGTGCTTTCAGAGGTGTTACTTCTGCTCCCAAACTGTTTCATTCAATATTTCATTTGCAACAGCTGACTGGTAACTCCTCAAAGGTTGTGTCAGTTGTTTTAAAGCCAGCATAAGTGTTTCTACAAAATTTTCACAAGGAGGCATGGATTTTGAGGTAATTAGCACCATGTTTTCAGCTATTGCCTCTCTTCCAGCTGGTTTCAAATATCTTTCAACTTCAGCAATTATCAGAAATTGATTACCCTAATTTCATTTGCATTGAATACAATATTTTTTTAGATAAAAGACTCTGCTTTTATTGTATGTTTCATGTGTTTCCCAAAGGTATGTCCATACTAAGAACCTATCCTTTGTATGCTACTACCTGTTTGGAAGCATATCATTAATCATGAACCTCTTTATGAGCATGATGGCTTCTTTGTAGTTATAGGCATATTATAATAATCATAATAATTTAATTTTAAGGTCATCGCCTAGCTAGCTGCTTAACATCAAGTTGATGTATGAGACCCCTTTGTTTGACCTCATCATTTGGGTTTTTTACAGCTTTTTGGGCCACTGCTGTTAGGCACTCCTACTGGCAAATGATAATGATCCATTGTGTCCATGTGTTGAAATTATGCCTTTTGAATTTCTGATTTGCCTTTGACATAAAGCTTGTAAGTGGGATCACCTCCACCATGTATACCAAGCAATAAATGCTTCTAGAATTCAGACCTTGTTACCACATGGAATTTATTACAATGATATTTGAGCACTGATACTGCTGCCTGACCTCTTTCTTATTTGCTGAAACTCTTACAGCCTGTCTGATCTCTGTTTCTTTCTGCTCAATCTGTTACAGGCACAACCAACCCTGTTTTTGCCTTTGCGAAACTGTAACAGGCCTGCCAAAAGCTGTTACAAGCCTGCCTCAACCCGTTTCTTGCTGCCAAGAGTTTGTTTTGGACTGCCCACGACCTGTTCTGGTTGCCTATGCAACGTGATTTGCTTGCATGTGTGTGAAAATTCTATCACTGCAGTAACTGATTTACTTTTCCTACTTATTCCACCATAAGTTATTCATGAAATCCCTTCTATAAACATTAAAATAAATACTGTTGCAGATATCACACCGTAATACAGAAACAAACATATGCACAAGAATTAACACATTGACACAGATATTTTGGACTAATGTCCCCGGAAAAACCCAATGCGGGAAAACCGGTGCAACAAGGGAGGATTTTATTATTCAGCAATTTTCTAGTACAACAGGGTGCCAAACTAGCTTACTCACAGATAGACAAATTCTCCAGCACTTCTTTTGAACCTAGCATCAACCCTGCTGACCTTTGCGTGGCCTGAAACCCTCTGCGTCAGCCTGTTGAGACTCTACGCAACCTCTTTGGCCTTCTACATCACTCCTGCTGCCTCTGCGTGGATGACGTAGGCCCTACTGGCTCTGCACAGTCTCTGTTGCCTCTGCGTGGATCCCTCTGGCCCTACGTCTAACTTTTTTGCCTCTGCACTGATCTCCCGTCTCTCTGTTCTGTACTTGCTGCCTCCTGAGTCCTGACTGCTCACCAGACCACTAGTTCAATTTCTCAGCTAACCCCGCTCCAAAAATTGCACTCACTGGTGTCCCTCAGTAGGTTCTCCAAGTGACTCTCAAGCCTCCTCTTATACTTTTCTTGTTGACAAATCAACCGCCGAGATTAAGTCCCTAATCAATGGCTAAGATTAGATCTGGCTTGATCCATGACTTTTGGACCATTCTAACACAATTTCATATTAATTCACATTAATATTTTATTTTCCCTAAGTTTAGACTTAGGGATTATATTAAAAATATTAATTATTTTAATATCTCCCAAACTGTTTAGAATCTGCGCAAACCCTTTCTGGGTATTGGAGATCTCATGTGCCTTAGCCTCTCCACTAAGTTTTGTGGCTAGAGCACATCCAATGCTATCCCAAATCAACACAAATCAACAATTTGTTTGCAGATTGCTTGTGCAATTCTGTTGTCACCTATGCATGTTTTCGGGTTGTCTGCACATGTTTTTCAGATTGCCCACAGTTGTTTGTAGACTGCTTGCACAATTTTGTGTCTACCTGCACCTGTTTTCAGGCTGCCCACAACTTGTATGTTCAACACTGTTTGTGTAAAGTTTAAACTACTACAACTTTTAGTGCAAGCATGTGTGCCCTTTTTCATCTATGGATGGCTAAAAATGAGTGCATACTGTTGCCATTTTTCTTCTTGTGCTTCAGAGTGTTTCCTTGGGAAGCATGCCTTTTGATATACCTTGACCTTGGGAATAGCATGCACCTGTTACACCTCCACTTTGGTAACCATGAGCAGTTTCTGTACAATGACGTCCCCAATGCTTTTAATGGCTTTATGATACTATAATTTTATCTAGAAAATCATATTTTTGGGCATACCTTGAGTTTTCAAAGAAATTTTAATTTCTACCTATTGCGACTTTTAACTAAATTAAAAAAAAGCGAAACACTGACTTATCTTTATGATGTGCTGTCTTCCTCCATCGTACTTGCCTCCTTTGTTGTTGTATGTATGCCAACCAATCACTTGGCCACACTACCTGACTGATATGCTAATGCTGAGTATGCTCCTCACGTGTTCTAGATGCCAAACACTACCTTGGCTTTGATTCCAAGTTGTAAATGCATATAACAATTGCAAAAATGTAAGTGCACCAGAAATGAACAAGAGAAAGCATATGAATGATATACATTACTTTTCCAAAAAGCAGATTATATGAGAGTACAACTCAAAGTAACTCTTCATATTCTACTTAATCAATGCCTAGTAAAAAGGTGACTTTAAGTTGTTCTAATTTATGGCAGAGTGATTATGTATGACGTACTAACATGTACTTTATTTAGGTAACCAATGTATCCCCCACTGGTTATGACCATTATAGATATTTTATTATTATGTTGCAAGTATTCCATGCGAATATGAATCTGTAATTATTTTTTTTTCGTTTCGTTTCAGGATGCAATCGCTAAAATTTCTCCTCTAAAGCCGTTATGCCTCATATTGAAGATATTCTTGTTAGGATATTCCGACACATAGGATATAGTTAAGTTCAACTTGGTCTAGTATAGAGTTAGGTTAGAGTTAGGTAAAGTGTGTTTCTTTACCGTTGTACATTTTGTAACTTACAATCCGACGGTCACGATATGTAGTGATCCGACGGTTCACTCTCACCTCGGTATTACCGACACTTGATCCGTGGCTTGACACCCGATTGGTCCATGAGTTCTATTTAAAGCGCATGGAGGGTCATTGTTCGGGTAATCCGTGCATGAGAGAAGCTTATGTAAATTTTCATTCTTTGATTAATAAATTGCCTGTAGTACCCACGTTGGGACAGGCCGTGGACTGTTTCCCTCCTTGCACTCTGAGGGTTTTAACCACGTCAAAAATACTGGTGTATTGATTTGAGATCTGGTTGTGAGCGGTGTCCTTTTGGTATTCTTTCTGTGGAACTTACCCTGTAAATTCCTACATGGTATCAGAGCTATTTGAGGGCCGCGTCCGTTGGTGATCCAAATCTGAAGCCAGTAGAACTGCATGCGGCTGTCGTTTCCTAGATCTGCTGTTTCTGACTGCTTTCGGGCCGAGAGGACTGCTCTGTTGCGTTCGGAGCATCTGTTCCAGTGAGGAACCCCTTTCGTTTCACGCGAAAAGGTTTCCGGTAGCCCTAGCTGCGTCATTTTTCAGATCGGGAGGTATACAGTGTTTCTTTTGCAGTTTACTGTTATTTTCTCTCTGCTTATTTCGGTCTCAGTTTATTTAGCCTTTTTTTTAACCGGATCTATACCTTTCATTTCTGCGTATGCTCTTTGCCCTGCGACTCTGTGCGATCTGGGCAAATCAGAAACAGAAAGGAAGGATTTTTCTCATGCGTATGCTCTTTTCCCTGCACCTTAGTGTGATCTCGGAAAATCAGAAACATTGAGAAAAATATTTAGTTTTTCGGCTAAAGATAACTTTGAGATTTTTTTTAAAATTTCTAGTTTTTTGGCTAAAGCTAACTTCGAGCCGCAAGGTTCGTTTTTCTTTGCATATTCGTGTTGGGTTTTGTGTTTTGTGTTTTGTAGGGAAAAAGAGCTTTCTCAAGGCAAGCACGCAAACCAAGGCCCCCCCCCCTCTCTCTCTCTCTCTCTCTCTCTCTCAAATTTTTTGTATAGATCAATTCGTTCAAAGCTATTTTAAGAGAGTAGAGGTCTTGGGTTCAAGTCTCCATTTTGTGGGGGCGGATTTTTTCATTCCCGCACATTCGCGCACTTTGCCGGCAACGTCAACAATTTTTTTTCAAAAAACCATAACTTCTTCATCCGGAAGCCTTTTTCAGAGCCGTTTTTTTTAAAACCGCCTATTTTTTCGAGATCTATCCGTTGGAACACTTACTTTCAGCATCTTCAGCTTCAGTTTTTTTTTAAATGGAAAGTCCATGCCAAGTCATTCTTGACAGCACTAACTACTTCCAATGGGTAGAATACATGGAAGATTTACTTAGAAGTAAAGGTCTCTTCAGAATAGCCACAAACCAAGAGAAGAAACCAAAAGATGAAGACAAGGCGGCAAAATGGGAAAATAGACAAGATCAAGCACGTGGTTTGATAGGGATGTCTATTTCTCCTGATCTTAGATTCCACATTGCAGGACTTGAGACTCCTCATGAAGCATTAGAAAAACTTGCTAAAGTTTTTGGATTAAAAATGAAATTAGAGCCCATCAACTTGAAAATGAGCTGCTTACTTTGGATCCTAATAATTTTTCTTGCATTGAAGATTTCTTGTCCAAATTCAAGACCCTTAGATATCTCTTGGAAGGTGTTAAAGTTAAGAAAGAAGATGGTAACCTTATTTATTCCATCCTTACTAAGTTGGGACCAGCCTACTCTGTATTTGTTTCCACTTTCCATTCTACAAGGGAAGCTTTCATTTGTCAAGGACAAGACTACAAGGCCCCTTCCTTTGACTCCTTTTGTGATTCCTTAATAAGAGAACAAGAAAAACTCTTACACCTTGGTCTTCTTAATCTTGGAAACTCTTCCACGAAAGCGTTAGCCGCCCAGCAGCAACCAAATTCAAAGAATCCTAAGAAGTCATATCCTCAAAAGAATGGTCCTAAACCATCTCAGCCTCAAAATGAAAGATCATTTCAGCAAAATGATAAGACCAATAAAAACAAATGGAAGAAGACTGATAGACATTGTAACTTTTGTAATCGAGATGGCCACTTAGAATCTAAATGCTTTAAGAAGATGGAAGCCTTGGAAGCCGCAATGAAGAAACATAACATCCATGTGGAGCCTACTTCAACTTCAACTTCCGGAATGGCACTTTCTGCATCTCATTGTCAATCATCTCAGTCTGGTTATGCATTAAATGTATCTTCTTCTTCTTCTCATTCTCATGAGTGGCTCATTGATTCTGGAGCCTCTTGTCACATGGCCAGAAACCAAGCCATGTTTTCTTCTTTAAATGATTGTAACACCAAAAATATATATATTGGTGATGATAGATCTCTTAATGTTGTAGGGACTGGAACTGTTCATCTAGACAATGGTCAGTTTAATGATGTATTATGTGTTCCAACCTTATCCTGCAACCTTCTATCTGTCTATCAGATAACTCACTCAGGTGAAGGTAAAATTGTTGAATTTTCACCTCATGATGTTGTAATCAAGGATCTAAAAGATCCTAAACAGATTCTAGCTACTGGTCTTGCTGATGATTCCAAAAGGTTGTATAAGTTTCACAACTTTGGGTCATCCAATCTTCCCTCAGTATTTGTTGCTCATAATGATGAAGTGAGCAAACTTTGGCATGAGCGATTTGGTCACTTAAACTATCGCTCCCTTCAGCATCTATGTAAAGAAAATATGGTGACAGGTCTTCCTATGGTATCTTGCAGAGATGGTGTTTGTTCCGGATGTGTACTCGGAAAACATCATCGGGACAGTTTTGACAAACGTGCCTCTTGGCACGCCTCAGCCCCTTTACAGCTTGTGCACAGTGATTTATGTGGTCCTCTTCCTGTTGCTTCATTCTCTGGCTGCAAGTACTTCTTAACTTTCATTGATGATTTCTCCAGACGCACTTGGGTATACTTCTTAAAACTCAAGAGCGAAGTATTTAACACTTTTTTGGCCTTCAAAGCCTTTGTTGAAAAACAATCTGGACATCAAATTCTTAAGCTAAGAACTGATAATGGTGGAGAATATGTTAAAAACACATTCATCAACTTTTGCACCGACAATGGAATTCAAATGCAACATACTGTTCCATACACTCCACAACAAAATGGTGTAGCTGAAAGGAAAAATCGCACCTTAAAGGAAATGGCTAATTGTATGCTGCAATCTAAAGGACTCAGTCTTAGTTTTTGGGCCGAAGCAATTAATTGTGCAAATTATATAATCAATCGCACTCCTACTAAGGCTCTAGAGAATATCACTCCAGAAGAAGCTTGGAGTTCCATTAAACCAGATGTAAGTCACTTTCGTGTGTTTGGAAGTGAAGCATGGGCCCATATTCCAGATGAAAAGCATAAAGCTTTAGAACCTAAGAGTGAGAAATGTACTTTTGTTGGATATTCTGAAGATGTAAAAGGTTATAGACTTATTCCATTTAAGTCCAAAAATGTTATCATTAGAAGAGATGTAAAATTTGATGAAAATAAATCGGCCTGCGAGCCTAGTCCGGCGGATGTGCCACCTCTTCCTATCTCTTCTACTTTTGAAAACCTTTCTTCTTCAGATGACGAAAGCGAGGATGATAATCCTCCCCCACCTTCTCAGGATCCTCAACTTCCAAGATGGGTCCGTGCTACTCGGGATGCAGCAGGTGATCTTGCCGGTGATCCTACAGATCAGCGACGTACACGTTCTCAGTTTGAAAGAGCCTCTTCTTTACTGGCTCAAGCTCCAGTAAATCATGATCCTGACACTTTTGCAGAAGCTTCAGGCCATCCACATTGGGAAGCAGCTATGAATGAAGAATATCATTCATTAATGACAAATGATACATGGGATCTTGTTCCTCTACCAAAGGGACGCAAACTTGTTAGATGTAAATGGGTTTACAGAACCAAGTATGGACCAGATGGGAAAGTTGATAAACATAAAGCTCGTCTCGTTGCTAAGGGCTTTTCACAGGTTGAAGGCATTGACTACACTGAAACCTTCTCCCCTGTTGCCAAAATGAACTCTATCCGCCTTGTTCTTTCCCTTGCTGCCTCTTTAAAATGGGAAGTCCATCAGATGGATGTTAAATCTGCCTTCTTGCATGGGGACTTGCAGGAAGAAATCTATATGGAACAACCCATTGGCTTCATACAAACAGACTCCAGCCTTGTTTGTCGACTTAAGAAATCCCTTTATGGCCTCAAGCAAGCTCCTCGGGCTTGGTATGCCAAAATGGATAACTTTCTTTTAGAATCTGGCTTTTCTAGGTGTCATTCTGACAATACTGTCTACACCAAGAAAGTGGGCAACTCTCTTATCATCCTTGTTCTTTATGTTGATGATCTTATTCTTACTGGTAGTGATCCCAACCTTATAAACCATGTGAAGTCCAGCCTTAAAAAGAAATTTGAAATGACAAACTTAGGACATTTACACTATTTTCTCGGTCTTCAAGTCTTGCAATCCCAAGAGGGTATTTTCCTTTCCCAGTCCAAGTATGCTTGTGATATTCTTCGTCATTTTCACATGGAAGACTGTAAGCCAGCCCCTTCTCCCTTTCAGTCTGGAGTCAAACTTTCAGTCTCTTGTACTTCTCCTGAAGTTGATGCTACCTTATACCGTCAACTTGTCGGAAAACTCTTGTATTTAACCCATACTCGTCCTGATCTTTCCTTTGTTGTTGGCCTTGTTGCTCGTTTTATGCAAAACCCCCGTGAAAGTCATTGGAAAGCAGCTAAAAGAATACTTCGTTATGTTCGAGGTACAGTACAGTTTGGGATTCATTACAGTGCCAAAGCAGCTCCTCTGTTAGTTGGTTTCACTGATTCTGATTGGGCTGGTGACCCTGATGATCGGAAGTCTACTGCCGGTTATGTCTTCACTCTTGGTTCAGGACCTATTACATGGGCTTGTAAGAAACAGGCTGCCATTTCTCTTTCGTCAGCAGAAGCAGAGTATCGTGGTGCCGTGGAAGCTAGTAAGGAAGCCTTGTGGCTTCGTCAGATCCTATCAGAGTTTGGCTTTGAGCAGCAGCATCCAACCACACTTTGGTGTGATAATCAAAGTGCCATTCAGCTATGCAAAGATCCAGTCCAGCATCAGCGCAGCAAACACATTGAACTACACATGCACTTCATCAGAAAGCTCATTCATGACCATGTTCTTGAAGTGCAATATTGTCCAACAGATGATCAGGTTGCAGACATCTTCACAAAGGCTCTCACAGAAGCGAAGTTCACTAAACTTCGATATATGCTTGGAGTTCAGGAAGTTGTCACTAAGGGGGGATAGGCTCTAGTGCCTCCTTCCTTCTCCTATTGTGTCATATTTGTAAATCCTTCAATCCTATCCCAAGTTGTTCTTAAGGGGGGATGTTAGGATATTCCGACACATAGGATATAGTTAAGTTCAACTTGGTCTAGTATAGAGTTAGGTTAGAGTTAGGTAAAGTGTGTTTCTTTACCGTTGTACATTTTGTAACTTACAATCCGACGGTCACGATATGTAGTGATCCGACGGTTCACTCTCACCTCGGTATTACCGACACTTGATCCGTGGCTTGACACCCGATTGGTCCATGAGTTCTATTTAAAGCGCATGGAGGGTCATTGTTCGGGTAATCCGTGCATGAGAGAAGCTTATGTAAATTTTCATTCTTTGATTAATAAATTGCCTGTAGTACCCACGTTGGGACAGGCCGTGGACTGTTTCCCTCCTTGCACTCTGAGGGTTTTAACCACGTCAAAAATACTGGTGTATTGATTTGAGATCTGGTTGTGAGCGGTGTCCTTTTGGTATTCTTTCTGTGGAACTTACCCTGTAAATTCCTACAATTCTTACAGCAAAGGGAGTTGAATGAGGTATTGGACATTCTTTTGAAGTTTAGGGTTTTGGTAATGTTGTGGTAAAACCCTAGTCCTTTAGGGTTTGTCTAAGTTATATAATGAAACCTTAGATTTTTAGGGTTTGATGAATTAGGGTTTATGAACAAAACCCTTGTAATAATTATAGTAAAATCCTAGAAATAGATCTTTGTGTATATGTCCTTTTGTATAATTGTAACCCTAGCTTGGTCAAAATTGTTGGCTATCTAATTTTGATGTCTTGATGTTTGTATCTAGGGTTTACCTAATAGATATGTAAATGCGAGTATATTATCTTGATTGTTGATGAAATCTAGAGTATATAACAAAACCCTAGTAGAGATCGATATTCTAGGGCATGATAATGAAACCCAAGTATATTGCTTTTGATTATTGATATGATGATAAAATCTAGGATTTGCAACAAACCCTAGTAGAGTTTGACATGTAATTCTAAAAGCATATTGTTGAAAACTTAGATGTATACTACTATGATTAGATTGCTATTTTGATTGAATTGTTGATATCTAAGGATTTATGTCTCAAAGATGGAGTCTGGCGTTTATGACAAAACCCTAGCAAGATGTTGAAGTCTAGTATGTAAAAAGATGTAACCCTTGTGGATTAAGAACCTAACTAGGTTTAGGTATTTAATGTCCAAATCTTGAATGTTTTGATGCTTCCATTATAATGATATGATTTTGACATGGTTGACTTCCTGTTTCTATATATTTGTATTTGGTTGTACTTTCTATTAAAGTTTTGCAGGTACATAATCTTCAAAATGTTGAAGATATTCATAAATAAAGATGATGAGCATGATGAAGGAAGCTACAAGAATGATGATGATCAAGGTGACCTTGATGCCATGAGAAATAAATGAAGCCTTGAAAGGTTGAAATATCTCCAATGTTATAAAAGAAGGAAGTTGTTGAATTGAGAGGGAGCTTGGATAAAAGAAAGGGTATATCTCCCTGGTTAAGGGGGAGGGAATATTATGACAGTCATAAGTAAAAACCTTGAAGAAAGAATGAAACCGAAGAATTTGCAAACAAAATATTTGAGAAGCACTGAGGTTGTATTTGCTGCTGCTGAAGAAGTGAAAGAAGAAGAAAGTTTCCGACAAGTTGTATTTGGATAACTTGATGATGATATAAGTAACATCAGAATGATTGAGGACCTAGAAGATTTGTGTTTACTTGTATATATACTTGAAGGTTATTACTAATTGAGGTTGTGATTGTTCAAGATCTCTCCGTAAAAGGTTGAACGTTTTGAAACATGCTTGGATTGGTGGATATATCTGATTTAGTTGATAAGGAGAGATGAAGCATATTCTAGCAAAAAGTTGCTTGGGAGGACATCTACCTGGCCTCTGTGTTGATGTCTAGATCACAAAGTAGGGACGATGGCATTGGTCTTGGAGCTCCAACCTTGGATACACACCTAAATCCCTCGGTTGGTGTTAGAGCTTAAAAGCCTGATGGTACCTAGAGTGGTACCCTGGTCAGGTATCTAATTTGTAACACCACGTGTGCTATGACTCTTCATAGAGCATATCATATGGAGATCTTCCATGTATCTTTGTTTATATGTAATTATGAATACCTCCCTAGTTAAGAGGGAGTGTTGAAGAATGTAACTAGTGTCGGTCTTCATAATTGTATTTGAGTCATAATGTAATGTATTTATCAAAAGAAAGAAAAAGAAATTTTATTGTAAAAGAAATTGACTTATTAAAGCATGCGTTTCATGCTTCAGTCAATGATTTTTAGGTCAAAGCCTCCATTGTAGGCTTCTAGGGTTTGGGTCAAGAGTCATTGTCCTTGTCAATATGTAAAAGATCCTTCTTGGGCTTTATTTATCAAAGAAGAAATTTATTTTGATGTAAATTAAGTCTTTTGATCCTCCTCCACCAAGTTAGCCTCAACCTGGACAAGTCGGCCTAATTAGGAGGCAGAATCCACTATATAAAGGCAGCAACTCGACCTCATTTGGAGTATCAACCAAGAAGGAAGAAGTTCGATATGCAACGGCTGGAGGCATAAAAAGAAGGGTGAAATTCCCAAGAATAAGGAGAAAACCCTAGCAAAGGAGAAGGAAGTCTTTTTCAAGCAAAAGAAGTCAAATATTCTCTCTCTTTGACTCACACGTGCATAATTTTGAAGCTACTGGGGAGGCCGAAATTTCAAATCTACTGTAGGGTCGAAATTTTGGAAGTTGGAGGCCGAAATTATTCTACCTCATCTTCCCAGTAACATTCTATCCAAATTTTCCTCCATTCCACCTCAGATGTTAAGGCAACTAGTGTTACCAAATCTTGATATCATTGGATTATTTCTATTCTAGATACCAGGTACACTTATCCTAAATTTGTTATCCAAAATCATTGCTCAATTCTTAGGACATAGCTTAGAGAAGTACCTCAATTTATTTTACTCTCTATCTTAATTATTTGGGAGTTGTTTTCTATACTCACTCATGTTTTGGAACTATCGTATTCATCTCGTCACGCTGCATTTGTGGGCATTTCTTGAACATATATAAAAATTATATTTTGTACCATAGATCAAAGTCAAGAGTTTGGCACAACGTCTGTTGATCTCTTGCTTGAAGAGGGTCCAAAGGTCACGTTGGGGATGCATAATGAACCAGCACTTCTCCACCTCAATGAAATTTTCTAAAGTAGCGTTCCTCATCAACAGCTTCATGAATTGCTCCTTGGTGTTGATCCCACTGAAATGAAATTAAACAAAATCTGTGGGATTCTAACATGTGTGATGGATTATGGAGGATGGCATGATTGTCATCCTACGACCATCAACAACCCAACACAAATGAAACATTCCACTGGGGACGAAAGCCTTAACACAAGAAAATACCCTATGTTATAATTACAAAAAAACTTCTCTAGTGCCCATCATTATAGCACAAATATTTCTATAATGTCACATATTAGATCATAGACTAAGCTATCAAAGATGTGCATGACAAAATTATTAATAAGAATGCAAGATAGTCTGGCCTATGTTGTTAATTATAAACAACATTCAATCAATCAAAACTAGATATTTTTGGATATAAAAGTTAGAACAACACAAATGATTACAATTTATCAAAGAAACAAAGGATTTATATATGTACACTACTATCATAGGTGCATATAAACTTAGGTCTTATAGTCTTTGTTGTGCATCCAAATCTCTTCTCTCAACTTATACTCTTATATTGTGCATCTTTCCCCCAATTTTGTTCCAATAAACTAGGGCAAGAGATCCAATCCCTTATTTTTCACCTTTATGAATCACATATCTCATCATCGCTCCTTAACCAACAAAATGTTAGAACACACAACAATCATCAAAGTACTCAGACTTACGTAAGAGTGACTTCCATATTTCTTGACACCACCGAAGTCATCTTATCTCTTGATCTTGAATGGTCCTTTTCTTATTAAGAGAACCAGCAATAGAGAAACATAGTTGAATCTTCGAAATATTGTTCTTGTAATCCATAAATAGCCTACCATAATATCATTGGTAATCTCTCAACAAGTTTGATGTTGATTTTTAACGTACCTTGGACAAGTGGATTCCCATGGGTTAGTCTCTACCTAGGGGAAAGTGTCCAAAATAATTATTTTTCTAAGTGTGACTTTATAAAGTGAAAGTGACTTTATAAGTGGTAAAGTCAATGTTAAATTATAAAGTGAAAACTGACTTTAGACATAAAGTACAATGTGGGTACTTTATTTAATGGGTGAGTTAAAAAATAGAAAGTGAAAATTAAATGCACAGTTATTCTCATCCCTTGATCTAAATGAATTTGAGCCATTAGATCTTAGGGTTGCCCAAAAGTCATTTAGAGAAACAAAAGGGGGAAAAGAAAAGAGAGACTACATTCATTCTTCATGAGCAGATTAGAGAAAGGAGGCTAAGAGATGGAGAAAAGTTTGAAGGAGATATTTGTTGCAGCAAGTTGAAGAAGTGATTTCTGGGCAAAGATGGGCACAGAAATCAAGACATAGAAGACAGGAAAAGGTACAATACGAACAACATTTAACTTTGTGAACTGCATGCCATTCGAGAGAAGTTTTTGAGATAAAATATATAATACTAAAAACCGTACAATCCGTACGGAATCCGTACAGTACATATTTTCAGCTTCAAGTGGGCATGGAAATCTTGGCAAAGTGGGCACGGTTTTCAAGGAGTTTTGGGCTAAAGAGATAAGTTTTATTTTTCTCTTTTGTTTTGTTTGCAAATGTATTTTACCTGAACTTGAAAGATAAATAAATTTGAAGAGCTCTCTAACAGGTTTTCCCCGGAGAAGATTGAAAGGGTTTTGCCTGGGGTTTAAGTTGACCAAAACCCTGTGTATTTTTATGTGTGTCGCTGGTTCGTTTATGTCCATATTTATTTTCAGCATGTGTTGACAGTCCCATATGTTTTAATCTAAAAATTTCATTTCCAATATTCTATATGTTGAAGGTATGTTTATGGGAAAGGGCATTTAACATAATGGGAGTGATAAGGTGAAATTAAAATCAGGTTGGGATTGCAGAGAACTTTTTAGTCATCAAATTTCAACATGGTATCGGAGCAATACGCTGAAAATTGCAATTTGAACAGCAAACAATGGTTTGGGACAACAAACAGTGGTTTGGACAACAAACTGAATTTTTGGATAGAAAACTGAGTTTGGACAGCAAACTGATATTTTGGGACAGCAAGGTGAAATTTTAGACAAACTGAACTTTTGGGACAGCAAGGTGTGCTGGAAAGTTCATTTCTCCATTTTCTTGGTTTTGTAAATTTTGGACAGCAATCATGGCCATGTTCTTAAGGATAGAACACGGACTGGATGGGATATCCAACTATGCCGTTTGGAAGGATAGAATTCAGAGAGTGTTTGAGGAGGCAGCACTTTGGGACATAGTGCGGCAAGTGTTTGTACCTCCTACTGCTGCAGATGAACTTACTGAATTCACAAAAAATAATGCAAAGGCAAAAAGGATTTTGATGGACAGTCTGAAGAATCATGTGGTTCCTCAAGTGAGAGGAAACATATATGCATATCAGATGTGAACAGCTCTAACCACTCTCTATCAAAGTACCAATGAGAGCAGGAAGATGGTACTCAAAGAACAATTGAAGAACATCAGGATGACAAAGGCTGAAAGTGTAGTTCATTATCTTGGCAGGATCAAACAAGTACGTGATGATTTGACTGCTATTGGTGAGGCAGTTGCACCCACAGAGTTAGTCAGGATAGTTGTAGCAGAACTTCCTAAGTCTTGGGAGGTCTTTGGAAATGTTTTACCTCTAGAGAGAAACTTCCCAATTGGGACATATTCTAGGATGATTATGTGCAGCATGAGATACAGAAGACTAGCAGTGGTGGGGTGAAGATAGCAAATGAGGAGGATGTAGCCTTCACAGTCAGGGGGAAGAACAAGGGGAAGGCCTAGAAAGGGGCATCATCAGATGGGGCTAAGGGAATGGAGAAGAAGAAGAAGAAGAAAGATACGAATATGTCCAAAGTCAAATGTTGGGCATGTCCGAAGATGGCACACTATGCTACTACGTGTCCTAAGAGGAAAAACAAGGGGAAGAAGGGTACTGCAGCTTCAACAGAGGTGCAGCAATTTGCTTCACAATTTAACAAGGACTTTGCATTTATTACTTCTACATCTAGTAGGAGTACGTCATCCGATGTGTGGTACATAGACCGCAGGGCTTCCCGCCATATGATAGGTGCATAGCAGTTCTTTTTAGCGCTTGCAGAGAGGGCACATGATATTGAGATTGTACTAGGATATGACCGCACTGTGAAAGTTGTTGGTCTGGGGACTGTGACCTTTGAGGGGGAGTCTTTGCCTCCTTTGAAGGTCATGGATGTTTTTTATGTTCCGAGGATGAAGAAGAACTTGATTTCAGTGTCTTCTATGGAGGAGAAAGAGTTTGATGTCACTTTCTCAGGAGGGCAGGTATTGATGCATCCCAGGGGAGCTTCCATCACTTGGCCAAAGTCATTGGAGTTCGCTCTGGGAAACTATACAGGTTCAGTTTTCAGTCGACAAGAGCATTGGTGAGTGACACATCTAGTAGCACTCACAATAGTAACACTAGCAGTAGAGACTTGTGTGAGTTATGGCACCAGAGGATGGCGCATATGCATCATGGAGCTTTGAGAGCACTGAGGGAGATCACTACTAGAGTTCCTGATTTCAGTGTCAAGCATTATGAGGTCTGCAAAGGGTGCGCTTTGGGAAAGTACACCAAGTTAGTATTCCCAGCGAGCGATAGCAGATCTATAGGTATACTAGACTTGATTCATACTGATGTTAGTGGCCGTATGTCTCATGTGTCTTTGGGTGGTTATGAGTATTATATTCATTGATGACTACTATAGGAGGACTTCGATATATTTCCTGAAGACCAAGGGTGAGATCTTCAGTCGCTTTAAAGAGTTCAAAGCTCTTGTGGAAAAGCAGGCAGGTAGGAAGATTCAGATCTTGAGGTCAGACAATGGTGGTGAGTACACTGATGGTGGGTTTTCTGACTTTTATGCACAGGAGGGCATTAGGAGAGAGTTTACGATTCCTTACAACCCCCAGCAGAATGGGGTGTTTGAAAGGAAGAACATAGCTATTTTTGGGGTTGCTTGAGCGATGATTCATGATTAGGGGTTGCCTTTGTTTATGTGGGTTGAGGCCTGTAATACTGTTGTTTATCCTTAGAACAGGAGTCCTCACAGAGAATTCGGGAATATGACTCCAGAGGAGGCTTTCACTAGAGAGAAGCCTCATGTGGGACATCTCCGTATCTTTGGATGTCTCACATATTCTTATATCCCAAAGGAGTAGAGGACGAAGCTGGAACCCATGGCAAAGAAGGATATCTTGATGGGTTATAGTGAGACTTTGAAGGCCTATCGGATCTTCATTCCTTCTAAACGGAGAGTGTTGATTAGGAGGGATGTGAAGTTCGAGGAGGAGAGGGCCTATCGGAGATCACGGGATTATGATGAGAGAGGGTCACAGACTTCTCCTCGGCAGGGAGATTAGGTACAGGGAGTAGGACCTCAGGTTCCTGGATCGACTGGTACAGGAGGTACTTCAATGTCAATGACATTTGGGGCACCAATGGTGAGTTCATTGAGCACTTCTTTAAGGAGTCCACTGGTACAGAGTTCACATGGCACTTCAACTAACACAGGGACAAGTGCTGGTACAAGTTCTTCGAGGACAGCTATTGGTACAGGCACACCAAGGTCAGTGGGCAGACCTTCAAGTTCACCAGACTAGGGAGCAGAGGATGAGATTCCCTATGGGGAAGCTTCTTCAGGGAAGAGGAGGCCCAAGTGGCTTCAAGACACCTTGAAGGAAGTAGAGTCTGTTGGTCCTCCGCAGAGGGTGAATATGGAGAGTGTTCCACCTGAGCAGTTTTGCAGTTATGTAGCTAAGGCTACCAACATTGTTGACTTTGAGCCTACTAGCTATGAGGAGGCTGCCATCCAGGACATATGGAAAGAGGCTATGGTGGAGGAGTGTGCCTCTATCATTAAGAACAATGTCTAGGAAGTGGTTCCTAAGCCTGAGGGCAAGTCAGTTGTGACTTTTAGGTAGCTCTACAAGATCAAGTATGTTGCGGATGGCAGCATTGAGAAGTTCAGGGCGAGGTTTGTGGCTAGAGGGTTTTCACAGATAGAGGGAGTTGACTATGATGAGACCTTCGTTCCTGTAGCTCAATACACTTCTATCCGGTCCCTTTTCTATTGTTGTAGAAATGGGTTGGCAGATCCATCGGAGGGATGTGAAGACCGCATTTCTAAACGGAGTTATAGAGGAGGAGGTGTATGTTGAGCAGCCACAGGGCTTTGAGGTACTTGGGTGGGAAACCCATGTATGCTAGTTGAGGCAAGCACTCTATGGACTTAAGCAAGCTCTGAGAGCTTTGTATTCGAGGATTGATACTTGCAGCAGATGAGTCTCACGAAGAGTGATGCAGATCTGAACCTATACTACATTGTTATAGGGGATGATCCGCTCATTCTTGTGTTGTATGTTGATGACTTGTTCATTACTGGGGCAGAGAGATGATTAGTGGTTGGAAGGAGGATTTTCTATGGAGTTCGAGATGAAGGACATTGGGCTGATGCATTACTTTTTGGGGCTTGAGGTGTGGCAAGAGGAGGGGCATATCTTTCTGGGGCAGGGGCAATATGTTGTGGATGTTTTGAGAATATTTCACATGGCAGATGATCACCAACCGGAAGAAGCTTCATGCTTCAGATTCTAGTTTGGTGGATCCCGCATTGTATAGGCAGCTTATTGGGTCCTTGATGTATCTGGTCAACACTAGGCCAGATATATGCTTTGTAGTCAACACACATAGCCAGTTCATGGTTGAGCCCGGGAGCGTGCACTGGGTAGCTGCAAAGCACATTCTTCGTTACGTGCAGGGGATTGTTGATTATGGTCTGGACTATAGGCGGGGAGATGGAGTGAGGTTGGCAGGTTACACAGATTCAGATTGGGCAGGGTATGCTTCTGAGAGGAAAAGCACTTTAGGGTGTTGCTTCGAATTGGGTTCGGCAGTTGTATCATGGTTCAGTCGAAAGAAAAAGTTAGTTTTTTTTAGCTCTTCTAAGGCTGAGTATATCGCTGCTAGGTAGGCTAGTTGTGAGGCCATTTGGCTTCCCAAGTTGTTGTATGGCCTATTTGATCAGGAGTTGAGACTGACTATTATTCACTGTGATAATCAAAATTGCAGTAAACTCACGAAGAATCCAGTGTTTCATGACAGGTCAAAACACATTGACATCAAATATCATTTCATTAGGGACTATGTTCAGTAGGGGCCAGTGAAGTTGGAGTATATATCGACAAATGAGCAGGTGGCCAATGTTCTCACGAAGTCCTTGCCAAGAGGCAAGCATGTCCATTTCAGGGACAAGATGGGTGTAGTCAGAAACACTTTCCTCGGTAAGAGGGAGTGTTGATTTTTAATGTACCTTGGACAAGTGGTTTCCCATGGGTTAGTCTCTACCTAGGGAAAAGTGTTCAAAATAATTATTTTCCTAAGTGTGACTTTATAAAGTGAAAGTGACTTTATAAGTGGTAAAGTCAATGTTAAATTATAAAGTGAAAATTGACTTTAGACATAAAGTACAATGTGGGTACTTTATTTAATGGATGAGTTAAAGAATAGAAAGTGAGAATTAAATGCACATTTATTCTCATCCCTTGATCTAAATGAATCTGAGTCATTAGATCTTAGGGTTGCCCAAAAGTCATTTAAGGAAACAAAAGGGGGAAAAGAAAAGAGAGACTGCATTCATTCTTCATGAGCAGATTGGAGAAAGGAAGCTGAGAGCTGGAGAAAAATTTTGAAGAATAAATTTGTTGCAGCAAGCTGAAGGAGTGATTTCTGGGCAAAGTTGGGCACAAAAATCAAGGCATAGAAGACAGAAAAAAGTACAATATGAACAGCATTTCACACTGTGAGCTGCATGTTGCTCGAGAGAAGTTTTTGAGATATAAAAAAAGTGAAAGATCCATACATCCCGTACAGAATCCGTATAGTACAGTACATATCTTTAGCTTCAAGTGGGCATGGAAATTGAGGCAAAGTAGGCATGGTTTTCAAGGAGTTTTGGGCTAAAAAGATAAGTTGTATTTTGATGTTTTGTTTTGTCTGCAAATGTATTTTTCCTGAACTTGAAAGATAAATAAATTTGAAGAGCTCTCTAACAAGTTTTCCTTAGAGAAGATTGAAGGGGTTTTGCCTGGATCTAAGTTGACCAAAAATCAGTGTGTATTTTAATGTGTGTTGCTGGTCTGTTTATGTCCATATTTATTTTCAGCATGTGTTGACAGTCCCATGTGTTTTAATATGAAAATTTCATTTCCAGAATTCTATATGCTGAATGTATGTTTATGGGAAAGGGAATTTAACTGAATGGGAGTGATAAGGTGAAATTAAAATCGGGTTGGGATTGCAAGAAACTTTTTAGTCATCAAATTTCAACATTTGTGCAACTCCTAATTTAACCTTAACAAGATGCCCATTAGAAATAGTAGACAAAGTGCAATGGATGTGAGTATGTCCACTACTTGACAATGATGACAAAACTAGCTATTCTCATAGATAGCCAGTGACAAGATTCCTTGTCCTACACATCTCTACATCTATGAATTCCTTTGGGTCTCTCTCCAAACCCTTAGTTAATGAGACATGAAAACCATAAATAACATTTATATGGATGCTATGAGAAACCATGTAAATAGCCCTAAACATTGTAGTCAAATATGCGATGTTCCACCAAGCTTCCAAGACAAGGGAGCAGTAGAGCAAATAGACAGACAAGTGGGGCATGTGGAAGCACCCCAAATTTTGGGGAAATTCAAGGGGGGGGGGAGGGACATTGAGTACCTAGCATCGGGGTACTTGTCTCTAAAAGTATAAAAATAATAATGATAATGATAAAATTCCAACAATAAAAATTCATCCCATGCAAAATCATCATTATGCAATGTAAATACTAAACAATGAAATAGTACTAAATTCAAATTTGTAAATAATACAAACATGATTTAGATTAACATTCAATAATGAAATACATTGATTCATAAACCATAAAGGAAATAGAAACATTAAAATATTGATATATTGAATTAAATTCATCATTCTAGAATCTAATTACTACTAAGGAAAATAGTAGATATTGAAGTCTAAAATAGTAAACTGAAATTACTCAAACTCAAAAATAGTAAAAATTGATAGTCAGAGACTCGATTTGAGGTCATCAGTATCTAGAATAAAGAATCGAAAGCTAAAATTAAAAATTAACAATGGGCAATGAAAAATGAAAATAGGATGAGCATTTAAGGGTTGAGAGTGAATAAAGGGTAAACAAAAATGAAAGTGAGATAGGGTATTTTTATATATATTTTTTATTTAAATCTTGTTTTAAATATGTATAAGGAAAAATTGGGTGGGGGGAGGGGGAAGCGGTTGTAGAAGCACCCCTTCTTGGGTGCAAGGGGGGCCACTCAAAAGTCCTTCTTTCATGGGGGACACCCAGAATCATCCCTCTTGTAATGTCTTCTCCCAATTAATTGGCTAAGGAAGGACGAAATTGCCTATCCAACCTTGTAGGCTATTTTCTTGATAAAGGGGGGAAACCCAATTTTTCCAATGTTTGGGGCAACATCACATAAATTTTGGGTCGATTAGGGCAAAAAAGTCCAAATTGGGGGTTGCATTCACAACCCCTCACATAAGAGAACCCATGAAAGAATCTATAAATAGAGATTTGGAATCAATTTGACAACATCGATTTGGATCAAACATATCTATTTTCTTGCTTTATGGCTCTGAGGGTTTTAAGACCCCTTTTTCTCTACTAAAGACACTTTGAATTTTTGGTCATGTTGTTTAGGCTAACTGCCCTCAACATATTCCAGACTTGTCCGAACAGCATCTTCAACAAACAGTTTAGGAAATTTTTACTGGTATTTTATGATGACCACCTCATATACAATAGACATGGGAAGGGCACTTGAAAAACCTGGACAAAATTCCAAGCCTAATGAAGGAATAGTCACTCTATGCCAAGGAATCAAAGTGTGAATTCGGGATCACGAATGTTTTTATTTGGGACATATAATTAGTGTGCAAGGAGTCTAGGTACATCAATGGGAAGACTCAGGCAATATTGGATTGGGATACACCCAAGAACTTGACAGACTTATGAGGATTCTTTGGAATTTCTACTACTGACGGTTCATCAAAGGATTCTCATAATTAGGCGCACCTCTGGTAGACTTGAAAAATAAAAAATCATTCAAGTGGATAAAAGAATCAGACAAGGCATTCAATAAGCTCAAGGAAGTAATGACCTTGTGTCCAGTATTGGCACTTCTCGATTTCAATCAACCTTTTGTATTAGAATGTGATGTGTCAAGAGAATGAATAAGAGTTGTACTAATGCAAAGGGGACATCTAATTACATTTGAAAGCCGAAAACTCCAGGATTCAGAGAAACTTTACTCCATATATGACAATGAGATGCTAACTATTATGGATGCTTTGGCAAAGTTCAAGCAATACTTGGTAGGAAGTAGGTTCATAGTCAAGAGAGACCACAACAACTTGCATCATTTCTTGGGAGAAAAAGACATGAACGAAAGGCAACATAAGTCGGTAAGTAAGGTCCAAGCTTATGATTTTGACATTGAATATGTAAAGGGTAAAAAGAATGTTGCATCTGATACACTTTCCAAAAACCAACAACATGTTCCCTCATGGAGATCACAGAAGATTGGAAGGCTCACCTATTGGTAGAAAACTAGGCAGAAAAAGGCATGGGTCAAGTGGGTGTACCTCGGGGAGCATTGTCACAACACCACTTATCATTTGTTTATTGGGATGACACCTTTCAAAGCACTATACGGCTATGGCACTCTATCATTTATCGACTTGACCTTTGGAGACAGTAGGGCCCCATTGGCTAAAGACTGGATACAAGAAAGTCAAGACATTCTCAAGATACTCAAAGAAAACATACAAGTTGCCCAAAACCAACAAAAGATGCATGCAAACCAGCACCAAACAAAATGCAGCTTTGAGGTAGGAGACCTTGTTTTCTTGAGATTACAGCCATATAGACAATCTACACTCAAGAAAAGAGGTGCAGAAAAGTTGAAGCCGAGATTTGAAGGACCATACCAAGTAATCCAAAAGGTTGGAGAAGTGGCTTATGAGTTAGAACTACCAAGAGAAACCAAAATTCACAATGTCTTCCATGTATCATGTCTAAACTCTCAACAAGGTCATCAGGAAGTAGTAGGTCACTACTTCTATCGAACTACCCCCTTTGGGTGAAGATGGACAACTAGAGTTAATTCCATAAGCAATCATGGTAGTACGAGAAATGAGACTGAGGGTCGAAGTGATTTCAAATTATCTTATTAGATGGAAAAACTTACTAGAGAAAATGCCATATGGGAAGGAGAACGAATTTTACAGCATCTGAATTTGCAAATGCTTGGGGGCAAGCAATTTAGGGAAGGGGGGACTGTAATGTCCTCTCCCAATTGATTGGATATGGGAGAGCGAAATAGCCTCTCCAACCCCATAGGATATTTTCTTGATAAAGGGGGAAAACCCAATTTTTCGAATGTTTGGGGAAACATTGGGTAAATTTTGGGTCGATTGAGGCAAAAGAGCCCAAATTGGGGGTTGCATTCACAAACCCTCACATTTGAGAACCCATAAAGGAATCTATAAATAAGGAAGAGTTGGAATCAATTTGGCATCATCGATTTTGATAAAATATATTTGTTTTCTCCAGTTGTGGCTCTAAGGGTCTTGAGACGCCTTTTTCTCTACTAATTTTGGTGGTGAAAGATTCCACCCTAGTTAGTCATTCTTCTCCATTCATCTTTTGTTATAAATAGTTAAGCAAGTTGTGGAATCGGGAATCTATCTAGTTGAGCAAAAAAAACCAATGGCATTTATGGTTACTAGTTGTGGGACAAATTGAGGTTTTATGGAATAGCGCTGGCAAAGATTGTGGAGCCGAAATGTTACAAGTCCAAGTTGCAAGGCCATATTGTTGCAGAACCAAAATGTGGTATCTTAGTAAGATAGCCAAGCCTACTGTGATTAGTCTCTCAAGCCAGCAAAGCAAGATAAGATAGCTTACGTTTTGTAGGGTAAATTAGGACTTAGTCAAATTTGGCTTAGCAACAAATCTCGTTACTTATACTTGCAACAATATTTAATTAAAATAATGACAGTGTACAATCTGGGTTCTTGGACAACCAATCCCATTCATTATGGAACTAACAAATATAATATAATTAATGATTAGATTACTCATGCATGTATATTTCTATTTTTAATGATATGAAGAAATGTCTCTTGTTGTATGAATGAATAAACTTTTGTTTTGTTGAAAAACCTTGTGAATAATAAGCCCTAGGGAAAAAAATTACCCTAGAACATATTACACCTCCCTTGGGGGTATGCCAGAAGCAATCCCTTTTTGGGGGATCAATGTTGCACGAAACACCCCCCCCTAAAGGATCCAAACCGGGAACCGCGTCTCGTACGAATCTGTGGGGGATTTGTCGTTGGATCCGCGAATTGGGCCGGCAAAGGCGGTTCCTAGAAATTCAAAACCATGCCAGCCTGATCTGAAGTTCCAGATTTATGAACCACGAATCCGACGATGAATCTCACCGCATCCCCGACGAATCGGGCACGGATCCGAAGGGAGACGGGCGGTTCCACAGGGTTCGGAAAAAAAAATTTCCTCGACTTAAGTTGGGTTGGGGCTTCTCAAACACTCCCAAGGTGCTCCCTTGATGCTCCTTAGATGCTTCGTGGATGCTCCCTCATGGTAATGTTAAATTCTTAAAGTAAAAGGATGAAAATGAAAATTAAAGGAGAATGTCATTTCATTTTCATCCTTTTACTTAAATTTTTAACATTACCATGAAATGACTCGGGATGTTTGAGAGTGGTTCCAACCTCATCAGAGTTCATATGGAGAAAATAGAATTTCATATCCTATTCAAAATTCAATAGACTTAACACTTTTCAGGAATTCATGAGCAATGGGATTGTGGCATTTCATTAGATTATATCATGTATGAGGGCATGTGATTGGCATTTAATCAAGAGCACAAAACCCTATATGTACCTGTTGATGCCCCGAAATTCGTTGCAACAACATCGGGGAAACCACCCGGTCCGGAACTTAGTGCAGCTCCTTTTCTGTTTGGAATAGTGGCTCCGACTGGGGATAATGGGACCAGTTTCCCAAAGATTATAAGTAAACGGGATGGATGAATGATTTACGATATAAGGTGATAATAAATAAATAACTAAACTACAAAAGAAATATAATAACTATAAGCTAATCCCGGGACTTATCGATTCATTTGAATACAGCGTTTGATAATTTAGGCTTACTGGCAGGCATATAGATGACACTAACAATAAGCATAAATGTTTAAATCATTTGAGATTGCTCTGCATAAGTAGTTATGTAGAGCGATAATAGCGAATTACTGCACTCAGTCATTTATATCATTGTTACGCGCATGATTAAAAGAGATAACAAATCACAAAACATTCAATAGTGATATGAAATGCAGACTTGCTGTTATATTGCATACATGTAATCAACAATAGCAAAAGTAATAACACAGCAATTCATATAATAGAAAAGAGAACAGATACAGATAATAGTACCATGCAAGCTGTTTGATCAATCCAATATATTAATCGCTATGTCGCGGTTCTTCCTTCTGACCAGAAAGCATTCCAAGCAAACGACAATAGTGCACAATTTACTTAAAACAGCCTTCCAAGTAAAATTAAGAACCAGTGGTCGAGTTTCAAAAAGAATATAGACTGAAGCACAATAGTGCAAACTTCAGCCTTTAAGTCTTTTACAAAATTTTACGACCCTTTCCAAAACAATGAAAGGGTCTATAAATACTATGCTAATCTAAAATATCTAAATATCTAAAACTGAAAAACAACTAAATCGGCATTAACAAATATCATTTTGCATTTTGGTGATTCGGCAGTCGGCGGTGATGCTTCAGTCAGAGGTCTCTTTGCCTTTACTCCTTCGCTGACATATTGCCAGCATTGGCTCTACTTCTGGTGGAGTATTGAGGCGTGAAGTCAGCTGTGCATCATATGTGGCATCTTGAATATCGGCAATCAGGTATCGGAGAGCATCTGTTAGACAATTAAGAGCCGACCTTTGAGAATGTGGTTTAATCAGGAAAAGCCAGTATGCATCGGCGGTCAAGGTATTTACTCCAGCAATTAACCGCCCTTGTTTCTCCAAATCAGGGTAATTCCTGTGCTCCAGCATGTTTGTCGTTGTTATGTTTCCAAGTGTGCATTGTGAAATCATGTTTGCCAGATACAATGTATCATTGACTAGATTGATCATGTTACTGGCAATCATTTTGCATCTGGAGGCTGCTCTTTCTGCTTTCATCATCTGTGTGTTCCATTCCATGAAGAGTATGTCCTTGTATGTTACACAGATTCGGGAGAAATTTGCGGCTTGCCCTTCTGGAGTGTCTTGCCATTCAATATACTCTGTTATATCGTCTTCAGCCTGATCCAACTTACTTCTGGCTTTCTTGATTTGTTCACACACTGCTATAGATGTTTCACACAGTGATTCAGCTTCAACAAGTTGTTGGCATAAGATCCTGATTTGAGATATTAGTGCGCTATTTATTCGAGTTGCCTCTGCTCTGAAATCATTGATACTCTGGGCGCTCTTAATACCTTCAAGCTGAGCTGATAGCTGAATTATTTGCTCGTCTTTAGCTTGTATCATCAGCTCATTCGATGCCTTCAACTGGGATAATGCCTCTGACAATTCTTTTGCTTTCTGAATGTCACTTTGGTCTATCCTCAGTTGTTCAATTTGCTGGGTTAACAAATGATTCTCTTGTTGTTGGGCCAGCAATTGTTCCTCTGCCTGTGCTGCCTTATTCCTTGCCTCTATCACTTCTGCTTGTAATGCGTATATCTCATGCTCTTTAGTCTTCAAAAGAAGACTTACTTCGGATGCTTTGTCAATAGTTGCCACTGAATAAGCTCCCGCAAATTGCGATAGCTTTGTCAGATCTTCAGAGGGATCCAATTCTCCCTTCCAGACCACATTGCCCGTGATTGTTTGCTCAGGCAAAATAGAAGGTTGATCAAGCCTTCGCCTTTTCCTCGAGCGCCTTACAACGGCTCTATGCTTTGGGCTGTAGAAAATGTCTAGAGGAGGAATTTCCTCCACCTGAAGATCAATTTGATCGGATGGGTCTTGAGTGATTACCTCTACATTCTGTACCATGGGTGAGCCGCTGGTTCCTTCTAGAACCGGAGAAGAAGTAGTATTGGGAGTCTTAGAGGCGTCTAAGTCTTTGGAGGCTTCCTTACCACTTATAATGGAATCGAATTGGTTCCATTCTTTAATTAATTCAGGATCAGTAGAGATTTGCTCACTTTGTTCTGTGTGAGCTTTACTTTGTTCTTTCTCCCGTTCAATCCTCTGCTGTTCCTCCAATGCCTTCCGTTGTTGCTCCTCTTGTGCTCTTTGCTGCTGTTCCTCCAATTCCCTTTTCTGCCTATCTTCCAGTTCTTTCTTTGCTTTCTCTTCTTCTTCTCTTTTCCTCTGTTCTTCTAACTCCTTTTGCTTTCTTTGCTCTTGTTCAATTTGTGCTTTTTGCTGCCTTTCTATCTGCTCTCTTCTTTGCTTCTCTGCTTGCAGCTTGTTTTGCCTTTCCTCCTGTTGTCTATCATATTCTTTAGTTGTAACAGGAGATAGGTGTATTTGCTGCTGACCAGACTCGCTTGAGGAAGATGTTGGGGTTGTGGATAATAAATCTAGAGGCAAAGTTTGCAACCTTTGCTTTCTAAGTTTATTAAATTTAGTTAACTCCACATCTTCATATCTCAGTGAAGCGAGTTGTCTGACTTGGCTTATTGAATCGGCACTCATGAACAGGTCGTCAAACTGGTCTTCTTGATGAACAACCTTTGACAGCTTGGCCTGTTCCAAGGCAATGAAGGCAGTCTTTTTTGGATCATAAAGTCTGTTTGGAATAGAAGCCAGGGATATCAATTGGAGTTTTGCTGCTTCCTTTTCTGCATGTTTGTAATTCAGCAGCGTATAAACTCCAATTCTTAAAGGAAAATAGGGCCATCCTCTCTTCTTCTCCTCCTTGAGAGTTTGTGTGACACTCTCAGACATAATCTGGTAGGAGATTTCCCGGGCTAACAGTTTATCTGGGACGTACAGGGGGAGGACATGTGGCCTAGCCTTGCTTCCAAAAACTCTAATATAGGTAAAATTCTCTTCGCCGAACCAATGGGCTACGGCTGGGAGATCAAAAGAAGCTTCATAGGAAATTCTAGGGATAGGTCTGTCAAAAATAGAATAGTGAACGGGAACCATAAAACCATTGCAAATTTGATACAGATGGTCTTTGTGGGAGGGTTTCCACAATTTCCGATGGTACAAGTGAATGGGTGTTGGGTCATGGGTTGTCCATCTCCAACCAAGGACAGGAAACTTAGAATTAAAACAAAGGGTATCCATAATGTAAACAGAGTAATAGAAGGGTGGGATTTTTCTTTCAGTGACTCTGGTTTTGGCCCTAAACTCACGAATAGCTATGACCAATTTATCAGACAAAATAGTGGCCCAATCCATGATTATACTATTGACAGCCGCTTCCATTAAAGGAACCATATCAATATGAATATTTGCAGAGTCATGAAATCCCCACAATCTACACATCATAATCCCGGCGTAGCAATAAGGTGAAGCCAAAGAAGCATTGGAGTACTTACCCGACATATCATGCTTGTGTTTAGCTGGATTCTGCCTCCAATCTCGGAGAGGTTCGGATGGTGATTCATTCTCCTTCGCGAATTTTTCCAAAAAGGCTCTATTATAGACTAGCTCGGGTTGAGGCAAATGATACATCCGTCTCAAGTCATCAGGCTTGAAGGAACCGAAAATCCTTCCATCCTTAGTATGGAAGGTTCTATCAGTGAGAGTAATTTCTTCAATTGCCCAACGTACCACATCAGTATAAGGCAAGACTTGTTCTTTGGCTGCTATTCTGTGCAGAAAGGAGTCAGCCAAATCTTTAAGAGTTGCCTCAGACTTTCTTAGTTCATCCACACTAGCCTCCGTTATTGTCTTTTCTGGTTGTTCTGCTTCTAGCAAATTGTATGTACCTTGCCATGTAGTACCAGGAAGACCAGTGCATGTAGTATCTGAGATTAAGCCTTTCTTTGAAACCATAGCAGCTTGGCCTGAGACAGGTGTCGGAGTAGAACCTGCCACCTTTTTGAACTTCTTTCCCATCATATTCAGACTTCTCTCGGTTGAATTCTACACAAATGCAAGAGAAATCGTAACAAAGAAATAACAATGACGATCCATAACGGGATAGATATATAACTTGAAGCGTGGTGAGATTAATTCTAAAAGTGGCTGCGGATCTAATGATTTGAGAGGGCACCGCAGATGCAATGATGGTGATTTTACAGCCTGCAGCTCCATAAATGACCATTACTTAAGTTATTAAACCGAATGACCCCTTAAAGCGTGCAATAGATTTCTTCAAAGGTCTAATCGTAATTGCTCGTTAATTCGAAGGGGCAAAGCTTTAAATACGCATGCATTACCTTATCCCTTTACTTAACGGCATTTTGAAATTTGTGCTTTTGTCAAATCGGATTTAAATATAACTTTAATGCTTTGAAATAATCACCTTTTTTTTTAGGAGTTCTGGTCATCATTAAGCGTCATCGCATCGCATCGGGAGTGTGAGTGACATTATCATTTGGGAGAGATCTTGGTGAATGCCGATTGCGACATTGTATCATATTAGCGCGCGAACATAATCCCTAAATGCATATCAATTGATTTACCGACTACCGATAGCGATATCACATCGCATCGGGAAAAAGATCTGAACGTCTTATGAAGATGTATGGGATTCTGCCGACTACCGATAGCGATATCGCATCGGGTCGAGGCTTAAAAGACTTTTCATAAGAGGCAGTGCCGATTTTTGATCACCGATATCGTGTCGCATCGGGGAAAAGATGTGTGCTTTTTCTGTGTGTGCATTGGCTATCGCCGATGGCCGATAGCGATATCGCATCGGAAAGAACCAAGGTAGCAAACGGTCTTGCGATTGCTTTTTCGGACTTAACCAAAAATTGCTTATTATTTGTTCAAAAAGGCTTTTGTTAACAAATTCATTTGATTATCATACCTTTTTCGAACAAATTCATTAATGCCAATTAAAATTTTTAAAAGGGACCCATTTCATATGTTAATTGTTTGTGATAAAAATGTTATGAAATGGGGGGTTGTTGTAGGGCACAACAGTACCCTAGTGTTGGTGGTGTTAATTTTTGAACTCCTTTGTCATGCCCTTAGCAAAAAATTACCTTTCAATCAAGTCAAAATCATCAATCAAGCATGTTAAGCATTTTCTACCATATTTTAAGGCTCGGATTAAGTAGTTTGATCAAAATTGGGCAATGTTGACTAATATCCCTAGACAATCAAGGTAGAGGCAGAGGCTATACAAGAGGAGAAGAATCTAGATTCTTGATTGTTGATGCTTGAATAATTAATCATTAATCTACAATGGATGCCATATCTATCTTGATTTATGTAGAAATATGCATGTTTCCATATTTTCTACAACTAATTTAGTATTTTGGATGTTTTTTTAATATAAATGCAAATATATATATATATATATATATATATATAGTAGACGCTTCCTAGATTTTTGAGAAATGACGCTTCTGCAAATCCGCTTCCAAAAAAACATCTGTGCTACGTGCAACATTGACAGGTGTGATGCCCAAAAGCACCCCTTTTCTAAGGGGATATCCAAAAGTCACACTTTTGGGGAAAGGCATATCTGCATTGGGGAAACATTTCCTCGTACGTTTCCCCACATTTACCCAAAAGTGGGACATGGAGAAACATCTCCCCAAGTGTCCCCCCATCCTGGGAACATGAGACACCTGGGGGGGATGCCCTCCCCCCACCCCTTGGGAACACATCTGGAACACTACAAATATGCATGCTCTTCACTAAAAGTGAATGAAATACTATTTGGTGTCCATATCTGAAGAAGAAACTGATAATTAATTTTCATGTTCTTGCACTTCTATATGTGGTACAGTCTCTTCTTCACTTGTACATTCATGTACATAAATAGATTACTGTTCATAATTTTTCATATTGTTTTAAGGATTTCTTTGTTTATCACCTTCCCAACCTCTAAACCCTAATAAGAATTTAGCATTTATATCAGAGCTTTACAACATCTCCTGCTGACAATAGAGAGATACTGTATCACATTAGAAATGTATATTGTTATATTCTAAATGACAAGAAAAGGATTCTAGTATGTAAGGCAACAAAACACTACATAGCTCAAATGTTTAATTTTATAAACAGGCAAAAATTAACTCACATATTTTATAAGACAAATTTATGTCACATAATTATCCAAATTGTAAACATGGAACTGCCGTGGTGAAAACCATTTGAGAAATCTCTTTTTATCCAAATCACTTAGCTTAGTCAAAGCTAATAAATTAAGTATAAAGATAATCAAAGGATTATATGGACTTGAGAAATCTCTCTACCAGTATCAAAATGTGATGATCTCTTGGAGTTGTCCTTATCATGTGGAGTTCCCCGATAAACAATAAAATTTCCAAAATTTGTATTGCTCGCCATTGTATCATGTAGCCCCTCATTCATTAGGAAGTGGAACTTCGCTCCATGACAATAATGCCACAATTGTTATCTCTCAAAGTTAGAAGGGATCAGACAAAACATGTACGGAAAGTGCCAACGTTACATGAGATAATGCCTTTCATTACAATTTGGTGCTTGCTAGATTCAGTGTTGTATCCCTAGGAAACTCATAGCTCAAAATTTAGAATTAAAAGATTGGTTCGTGCCTTTTTCAAAGAAAATAAAGGACATAAGAAAGGCAAGTAGAGATTGAATGCTACTAAGTTATAAGCTATCACAATGTCAACGAAAAGCAAGAGTGCTGTCATGAGATACAATTCTTACACATCACACACTTGATATCAATCATCAAGTGGAAGATCTTTGTATTATTTAAATTTGTAAGTACAAAGTTTGATGAATCTTTATATTCACATCACTTAACACGTCTCAAAGATATAATCATGCGATTAGTATAGGGGACACAAACATAAGTACAAGACATTATTCAACAACTCATTCTGATTGGGATAAGAAAGAAGAGTGGAAGACTCAAGAAAGATCTATAAAAAAATTGCTTCCTAATCCCCATTCCTTTCTATAAACAAGTATGGAGTTATAATCATTAATTTAAAAATAGCCCCATACCTAGGACAAGTGCCATGCTATATCAGCGAAGGAAAAACTCACAAGTGGATAAGAATAGTAGGATGATTGTCTTCCAACCATGCGATTGCTTCTAACATCATCACTCCATATCTAGAACAATGTTTTTAGGACTAGGTAGTTCAGACCAACTTGTGATATTTCCTATAGGAATTGACTTCCCAAATTGTAATTGATTGGTTCCATATGGAATTGCTAGATTTTGTCCTATCTCGCAATGGGACCACAGAAAAATAACCAAAGAAATGAAAAGGAAAAATACTAAACCTAATGCTTTCAATCTCCACTTGCTCAGACTTGGACTCCACCAAGTTGATCGAGTTGAGTTCTAACTTAATCAACTTGAACTTTTGCTTGCTTTTGGGATCATTTTGGTACTAAACTGGTCCAACTAGGTAAATTATGTACCCACTTGGTTGAGTTGGTTCAAGACTGATGCACTTTTCATGAAAAAGCCAAATTAAAAGAAAAACTTAAACCCTAATTCCTAGCAAACCTAAACCCTATAAAAAAATATAAAGAGACCCCACCACATCTATTTGCCTCACACACCTCTGATTGAGCATTTTTGAGCAGCTAGAATTTTGGAGCAGCATTGAAGATGGATTTGACATCTAAGTGAGGTGACTACGAGAGTCCAAGAATGGATCCATTTTGATCTTGTTGATGAGGAGTTGCTTAGCAAATATTGCAAGAGACACATAAAGAGGATGTGGAGAGTGGGGTGGTCATAGGTTGAAACAACACTTGCCTGATATAAGAGACCAATTTGCCCCTTGTAGTGCACCATTAGAGCAAATTGGATAAATTAGGTTGGAATTGTGAAATTTGTTTGAGAATTTTGAAGAAGACAAGGCTAGGCAAAATGAGAAAAATATTGAAATAGGGAGGAAGCAACTTGCCACAACAAGAGCAAATCTGAGTGTTGAATTTGAAGTCCCTTGCTCTATACCTTCTAATAATTTTAGGGACCTCTTTTGTTATGTGACCCCCCCTTCCTAAACGCTAGCTCAAAAAGAAGAACATTTAAAATTATTTCCTTTGGACCACCATGTCTCCTAGTGCCTCTCAACCAAGTCAAAACTCAGCTCGCCATGTATACCCACTTGAAGGAGCAATACAAAGATGCTACTTTTGAGTACATAACTAGATTGCAGTAGGATGCAGATATCCACTTCAATATTGCTTGCTCACTTTATTGCCAATTTATGTGGGATTTTGTTAATGTTGCCATAAAGGCCTTCAAAGGCCCTATTACCCACCATTTTGTGGGTGATATCCCTAGGATTTTTTTTTTTCTTCCTTCTCCAAGATGGTCCTTAGCTGATTGCCCCTTGCAGCCACCAACTAGCTCATTGAGCCATTTCTCCGTCACCTGAGCTAGCCATGTGGTCCCTCACCCATCTGCCATGATCGTATGTTTGAAGGTGGGCTTTCCGAACCTAAAGGTATGCCTTGTCATTTGGTAATTGAGTATTGTAGTTTACTTATCCTGGACACTTTTGGGCATGGATTAATGGGGGGATTCAACGGAAAAAATGGGCTAGGTCTATGTTGTTGTCCCCTAGACCCCTTTTGGATAATAACCTTGGATTCTATTCCTGTGGGATCTCTTTTACTGACCATTTGGCATTAGGGATGGTATTTCACACGAAACCTTGATTTTGGTTGCGTGGTTCCGCTCCCTTATCCGCTTATATTACTCCCTTTCCATGCATTATTACCCCATTCATCATTTCTCCCACTTGGGTCCACATAGGGTTAGCTCGCCCCTTCCCCTTGCCCACACCTTGGGTCAGGCCTGGAATGATGCCTGGAGGTTGATGCAACTAAAAAGAAATACAAAAGCATATTTGGTCGCATTCAGCAGGAAAATTTACCACAAAATGCAAAAGATGGTCGGGACAAACACATTTAGCACGTGGGCAAAAAGCAATACATGAGTTCTACCCCATCATGGCCATCACCTTGGTTCCTACAGGTTCTATGAGCCTCCTTCATCATATAGGAACCCATGATTGTCCCAACCCCTGGTGGGTAATGAACCGCCCTACCTTAAAAGGGGTATTCACTGCTATATCTTAGGCATCATGCTCTTGCCCCTTAAGCCCCGACCAGTTAATCAAAGAAAATCATGAAAAGGCAAGAGGCATATAAATAAGGGTGGAAAAATTAAGATCGGGGCACCTCATGTACCACGATTTCTCCTTCATCTACATTATAAACCCAAGTGTGGGCTTCCCTTTTATTAGCTACACTTGTACCCCAACATGTGCCCAGGGCTGCCCCTTTTCATCCCCTACTTCATTCACCTATCTGTCACATGCCACCACCTTTTGAAGGATGTACCTTGAACATATTATCCCCTTTAGAAGTAGAAACCACCTAATAGGATACTTGGTTAACCCCATTTGGGGTTAAGAGACATTGGCACATCCCGAAGCCCATTATGGAAGGGCATACCATTATGAAGTCTCCACCTGTGGTCCATTTCTAGTAAGCTCATTTACTCAATTTCTCTAATGACTTGTTGTACTGGAAGGCTAGGGGACGCATTGGATCTTATGCAGGATTGCAGATGGTCTCCATCTTGGGTTTGGTCTTCCTATACGGGGTTCTAATCCTCCAGAGGGCTACATTGGCACATGTAGGGTGTGTGTTGAGAGCCATGGGCCTCCACAGCAGTAGACAACACTCCTTGGATCTCCGAGGATGGTTAGAGATGTTCGAGATACTCCTATCGGATGAGGAAGATGCACCTGGTTCACCTTTGCCCAGTCGGCCCCACAAATGTACCATGCACTAGGCAGTTGACCCCAGGACTTGTAGGATGATGTGGCATCCCCTACACCATCATTAGAGCCATTGCAGACGATCTACAGGCATCTTCGACTTGTTTGGAAACCCATGAGGTTATTATTGTGCCCCCACACACATTGGGAGCACCACAAGTTTATTGTTTGAAGAACAAGGGGTCAACCCCTTGTCCATCACTTTTGAAGGTCCTACTCTTCATTATGGCACCAATGGACTTCATCAGTCCTCTTAAAGGGCTCTATGACATGTATAATTCATCATTTGACCTCTTAAGAGGCATATTCTCTCATTTGTGAGCTAGTTTGGTGGGCTTGTCACCAAAAGTTAGAATATTAGCACATTATTTTATTTTTGGGGCTTATGTAGGCCAAGGAGACTAATTCGAACTGCTCATTAGTGTATAAATACAAGTGAGATGAGATGAGTTCATTTTCTCATCATCACTTTGGATTGGATCTTTTCTCTCTTTTGAGAATTTCACACTTTTTCTGGAGGATGAATTGGAGTTTTATCGATGAATTTTGATGTGTGGATATTGTTCTATCTTATCTTGGAGCATCTCTTTTGTTAGTTGTGGATGGTTGGATATATTCTGTTACATGTAAGTACATGCTTTTAATGTTATTCTTGTTTTACTTTGTCATATACATTGGATTAGGATTTTCACTATCGTTAGGGTTAATTGCTGCATGCATTTACTTCATTAAGTTGTGGAATTTTGTCTCTATTATAGCATCTCTCAATGTATGGGCCATGTAATGTGAATGAAATCTCCTAAGGGTAATTTTAACAATGAATTGACCTTGATAAGCCATATCCTTTACACATCAAAGTATAAAAGTTGCAAGATTGCTTCTCTTTGACCTAGAAGGCTAGCGAAGTAGTCTTAAGGCCTCCTTGACCAAGAACCAAAGGCCCTCACTCATATTCATCATAGACTCCATTCTCCCAAGACTAAGGCAATGATATACTAAGAGGTGTTCACCTAAAATCACATCTTTTTTACCTTTTCCTAGGTCTAGCTAAGTTGGGTCACCTAGGGCATCATTTTCTCGACAAACTTTCCCTCCAAAAAGTTCAATCTCCTAGGGTCTCTTGCGTTGGTGTCTCCTCAAGCCCTCTTCCAATTTCGAAGCCATTCCGACGGTGGAGTTGGGAGAAAAGCTAAGCCCTAGCTCCGAGATCAAACTTTGTGCTAGCATCCCTAAGGCTAGTGCCTCATAGGATCAATTCAACACCTTCAAGTGAAAATTCTTTCTTTGATCCTTTCCCCCACCTCGTCATTGGTTTCCATACTCTTTCCCCCAACCCTAGATTGGGTCCGTTTGGTCTCGTTCCTTTGAAAACACAATTCTTCAAGAACCATCCAAGATACCAATTTCACCAAGGATTTTAGGGATTGGGAAACTCCTTCACAAGTCATATCCCATAAACCTAACCCTCAAATCCTTCCTTCCTTTCCCTAGAATACATTGTACCTTGCTTTGAAAGCAAGCAAGCTCCATCCTTCAAACTCTTTCTAGGAAAGAGATTATTTGGGTAACTCATATCCATTCATTGATTTATCCTTTATTGGTGACTCCACAATATACCGAGTCTCCTCCCATCGGTGAAAGTTCGTAAATAGAAGGGAGCCATAGCTAAGGTGACAGTCGGCTAAGTCTCCATTTGTTGCCCTTGGTCTAGCATTTGTCCTTTAGGGGTTCCCTTTAGGTCCTGTTGACGGTGTTGGAAATCTGTCAACCAAGGGGATCTCCCTGATATGAAGTCTCAATTAGACCTCACATTGTTTGGTGTACGAGTCCCATCCAGTAGAAAGGCCCCGTTACCACTCAAACCAGCAGGGGACCTAAAGGGGATCCTAAGAGGGCAACTGCGAGGTTAAGGACAACTGTGGAGGCTTAGACCACTGTCACCACAACTAAGTCTCCCTGCTTTTTATGGACTTTCACCGATGGAGGAGTCCTGGTAGTGTCGGAATTCACTTGTAAAGTATATGTCAATGGATAGGTGAGAAGTGGGCCTGAAAACCCTTTCCCAAGGATGGAGCAAAGAATGGAGGTTGCTTGCTTTTTAAGCAAGGGACTTGGTCCATGAGGGATAAGGGGTGAGGATTGGAGGGTTGAGGGAGAAAGGATAGGCTTATGACCACGTTTCTCTACCCCTATAATCCTTGGGAAACTTGGGTTCCCAAATGGTCCTTGATAGTTAGTCTTTATTCAGAAGCGGGACCACACGGGGCCAAGTGGACCCAGCCCAAGTTCGGGGATGGAATGTAGCAACCAATGATGTTCCTATCCTAGACAAGGTGAGGGAAAGGACCAAACAAGAATATTTACTTCAAAAGGTTGAATTGATCCTATTCGTGTCTAGCCTTGGGGATGCCTAGGCAAAATTCGGTCCAAGAGCTAGGGCTTGAGATTCCTGGAGATTTTTCCGTCAGAATGGCCTCAAATTTGGAGGAGAGGGAGGGGACCCACCAACGTAGTAGCCTAGAGGAGATCGAAATTTTTCGTTGGGCCCATTGTCCAGAAATTGATGCCCTAGGTGACCCACTGGGGTTAGACTCGGGAAAAAAGGGAAAAATGGTGAAAAGAAGGTTAATATGATCACCTTTTTTTATTGAACCAATGCCTAATTCACTTGGGGATATGGAGTCAAGAATAATGATGAGTAAGAACTTGGTTTCTTGATCAAGGAGGCCAAAAAGTCAACTTCATCCAATTTTGAGAGAAAGAAAAGAAAAGTGACCTTCAAGCATTTATAATTCAAAGAAAATGATGCAAGCTTCTAAGTTAAATAAATCTCTAGGACATTTCATTCATATAACATTGGCCTATGCATTAAATTAGCTAAAACATACTCAATTCCACATTTCGATAATGCAACGACTAGCCCTAATTTTAGCAGTATGCAACAACAAGAATAATAGCATCAAAATTTACTTACAACGTTATAGAGTATATCCAACCAACATTTCATTTGCTCAATAAAGCTCCAAGACAAGAGAAATAACCAAAATCCATACATCAAAATTCATCCACCTCCAAAAATATCCACCAAGGAAAAAGTGTGAAAATTCTCTATGATTAGAGAGATCCCCAGTCAAGTGATGATACAAATGAATGTATCTAACATCAATATATAGCCTCCTAAGGAGTTTGAATTAGCCTATGGACCCCTAATGATAAAATAATGTGCAAATAATAACCCCTAATGGTGACAAGCCCACTTAGATATGATCTATACAAATTGAAGGTATCAAAGGATATCTATATGTCTCTCAAAAGCATCTCAAATAAGAACTCAACTGCAAGATCTAGGAGAGATGATATCTGATAAAGAAATGGTCTCCATTGTTCTAAATGAATTAACCGTTGAACAAGGTAACCTCGTATCAAATGCCCATAAAGAATAGAAAGTTATCCCATTCTACAACTTGTGGTTTCTATGCAAGATAGAAGAAGACAGGTTAAAGGCAAAAAGAGATGAAGGACCAAGTGGAAGCGGTCAAACATTTACTAAAAAGAAAGGGAAGTTCGGGAAGCATCGTTCTCAAGAAAACATGGCTAAAATTCAATGTTATGGATGTCAAGAATATGGGCATTACAAGAGAGATTTTCCTAAGATTAAGGAGGACAATATCGAAAGAGGAAGAGAAGAAGCCCATATCACCGAAGAAGTGGAGGAAGTTGAAAAGAACAGATCCAAGAAAGAGGAAGTAAGTGATCTCCACTATGACTGAGATAGTATTCCTCACATAAGTTATTTTCAAGTTCCTAAGTCTTCTGTTGTAACATATGGCTATCATAATTCACTAAGAAAAATGATGGGATGCATCATGGCATCATAGAAGCATTGAATGGAAGAGCTTGTGACATCATCATAAAGAAGCATGAAAGATGGTTGAAATTGGAATATATGGCAGCCAACTATGGCAGAATATAGCTCTTGAGAACCTCATGGGAAACATAAGTGGCACTTCTGGAAAGGAAAAGGTCATCCAGGTCAAAGTCCACCATACATCAGTCAAACGAAAACATTTGTTGGACGGGGATACTCTAGATCCTCAAGATTCTCTGATGGAATCTTCATCAAAAAGTTCACCAATCAAGAGGGGAAGCAAGTGTTTCATCAAAGAAATCCAACTTGTGGAATTCATGGGATGGATGGTATGATGACTTAAGAGGTGAAGCAGATCAAGGGATTGAAGTTCTGTCAATCAAGGAAGATGTTGAAGAAAGCCTAGATGACACAAAGGAAAATGAGGATGTATGCTTACATTCGATATTGTAGAGTCATGTCATATGGTTGCAGGTAACATGGATCAATGCTCTATCTTGAGAGCATAATCAAAAATAAGGATCTCCTCCTTCGAAGCGATGCAAGAATGCATGGGTCACACACATTAACTAGATGAAATCAACATAATATGTCCTCATATGTAATATGAGGTGGTTGACAATAATTGGAGTAACTCTTATTGGAAGTTCCTATGAATGCAATGTGTAAAAGAAAGGAAGGAAGAGATTGTGGAACGTGCAACCATGGAAAAGGCAATCAACATCCGAGAACCAAGAGATCTGACTAGGATGTCTCCAAGAAAGATATGTAGACTCTCATGAAGTTTGGAAAAGAAAGACACCCTTGACAATATATATCTTTGGGAGATGTGTCGATATGTATGCAGGATGTTGATGCAAACTAGAAGATGTCATGATAAAACACCATCACAAAGGTAATCTTGACTTAATGTTCATTCCTTTATTTTTGAATAATATCTAGATGGGCTTATCCAGGACTGTCGAGGGAAGATCTATGGATGTCTTCCACCACCGATGCCCATGTAGTAGGATGAAAGATCCTTAAGGAAACATGGCATGAAGAAGGCAGCATGGCATGAAGGAAGGCCAGATATGAACTGTTGGATCACTTTCCAATGATGACATGACTCATTCATGGATGAAAGTGAGAAACTTTGTATATTTGTGTATAATGGTTTGATTCATATGGATGAACAGATATGTGTGTGTGTGTGTGTGTTTTCTTTTCAAAATTTGTCTATTTATGTATTTTTTGGTCGACGATTTTTTTTCCAATTCCAATCTGGTTTCTGGATTTCGGGGCAACAAGGTCCATGGTCGGGGGCCAAATGCACATGTTGCATAATGGCATAGGCCCTACTAAATTTCAATGCACCAAACAAAAACTTATGGTCACTCTCCCAAATTTTGCAAATTTTGGAGCCCTTTAGGCAAGCACTTGTACACACTGCCACTTTATCAATTTCTTATCTATGCCTCTAAAAATTGGACCTAAAACATTGTGATCTATCATCTTTCCATTTCCATAGGTAGCCTCAATTCCAACCTTTTGATCTCCAATTACGATAGTTTCACTAAAATTACTTACAAAAACCCTTACTTGCACTTCCTATAGCTTTGAAAATATAACAAATGGGGGTTTGAAATTTTGACCATATATTTTGCATTATTTCCTCTTTCCAACCCTTCAACTCCTGCCCAATTTCAATATTTCAAACAAGGCCTATAACAAAAAAGGTAAGATAGCTCTTTTCACAATGTGAATTCAAGGATCATTTGCTTTGATACCAAATGTTATCAACACAACACTCAAAATAGTATGATAAATTAGAATACACACAATGTACACCAAATATAAGCATGAAGCACAACACCAAAATTGATAGTAGAGATGAGTTAAAATTATTCCTTAGGAAAACCTCCTCCAAATAGCCAAAGTATATCCATATATTAAAATCATATCCTTGTATATGATAATGACTATATTAACCTATATACACACACAGACAATTTACACCCATTGCCAATGTAGCCCACCTATATCGTCAACCTACCATTTACATAACCATTAAGCACCATTACATATACGTTAGCCATATCTATACCTCCATTAGTGTAATTATAGTTGACAAGGCAGTATTTTTTGTCCCTGCTAAGTAAGATTGCATCCACCATGTATATACATGGACTTCTAAACACTACATCATGCACACCAAGTGGCACCACATCTACCTCCACTTCAACAATGCAATTTGCACGAATGAAAATCTGATCTTGCACTAGTTAGTAACTCTCATCTCTACATCCTTTTTTTTCCTGTCCCAATGGTAAAGAAAAGGATGGTCATGTACTTCTAATCCAACCATATTCATCAAATCTTTACTACAAGGTTGGTCTGCAAAGAGGTGTCAAATAAAGCATCCACCTTCTTCTTCTTGACTTGAACCTTGATATGGAATTGTTTTATCATTTCAATCTCCTCCTTGTCTTCAAGGCTACTCATGTCCACCTCCCTTTGTATTACAATGGATGAAATCTTGTAGTCAACATATGAGTTTCTCTCTCCCAAGTGCCTCTAACCCTCAGTTAGAATGTTCATTTTGGAATTTGTATTGTGGTTATTTAGGTTCAACTCAGGATGTAGCTCCCAACACTTGTCTCTAGAGTGACCATCAATTTTATGGTCATTATTGGATCCTTGGATTGGTGTCCAATGGCAGTAATGTTCTCTCCCTTTCCACTTCTTCTTTCCTTCCTTAGAGGCACCCTATTGATTTTATATGCTTAAAGCCTCTTGGTTGTTCTTTCTTCTTGTCCATCGTCAAGTATTATACTTGCACTCAAAGTTCATCAAGTACTATACTTCAGTACTACATCAAGGTTCTTGGGAGATAATCCCAACTAAATGGTTTGTTTTCTAAACTTGTTAGTGTACGCACACACTCTATCCTTGTTTGTCAGTAATAGTGTGTCCTCGAATCCAACAGTGACCTTCATATCCAACAAGGTAAAGTCAAGACTTGATGAGAGTTTTAAATACCTCTCACTTAGTTTTTGGTGGATCACTTTCCAATTTAAGCATATTTGTATAAAGCATTCCCACCAAGTTTGGTTATGACCTTGTAGCTTCACTAGGGAAAATGATATATTTTTCTCTTCTCCTATGTTATGCACAACGAAGTACACTTCTAATCGTTGCAGCTATTGATTCAAATTCATAGCGATGATCTCATCCCTTGGAATACTATTGTATTCATCCACCAAGGCTAGAATTTAAGACAACATTCTTTACACTAATGTATGGGTCCTACGATATTCCAAAAAAAACCCCAAATAACATTGCATTAATACTAGTATGACTTCTAATTCTAAATTGTTGTGGATAATTGACTAGACAGTTTTCCATAACAAATCTCCAAATGCCATTATGAAAATGGTGAGCTTGTACTCTATTATGTAATGTTTACTTGTGATTAATATCTAATAATATAAACATATTTTGTTTGATATGAAAACTAATTGAGAAAAATAAGAGAAGCAATAGTAAAAATGTGCACACAATGAACACAAGGTGTACCCTAGAAAACCCGACGCAGGATAACCAGCAAGAGAGAATGAGGATTGTACCTCGTTCTTTTCTTCTTAAAATAATAACATAAGATGCAAAGAAAGACTTACTCAATATGGAGCAATGTTATCAGAACCAAATCGGTCATCGAACCGGAAAACCTTGTGGATCAGGAACCGATCAGAACTGGTTTAAAAAAAATGATTTACCAAAACCACATAAATATTCATATTTTAAAGAAAAAACAGATATATTCATGTGCATCCATATGAAACCAAACCATTTATACACAAACATGCAAAAGTTCTCATTTATATAGCAAGTAATAGTGCATATAACCAAAATAGCACTTAGTGCAAAACATCACTAAACCAAAAATGTTACAAACATCAAGAAGCAGGCTCTAAAAGGCCTTTATAGTCCAAAATAACATGATAGATCATAGTATTATCCTACAGCCTACAATACTACAAGTTACAACTACAGTGAATCGATGATCAAATCATCAATCATCATCAGAATCATCATTTGATTCCTGATCATCCTCCTCGTCCTCATTTGAAGAATGAGTAGCATCCAAGTTTGCAACGGGATTATGGCTTGATTCCCCTGGCCCTGAAGCTGCTACTGGTGATTCTGATATATCTGCCTCTACATCCTGTGGAGGTGGGTCCAAGTCCAACCAAGAAAGCTCTTCGTTGTTGAATATTGGTGCTTGACTCTCCACAACCCATTTTGATGTTCGATCAAAGTCACCCAAGACAATGTTTCTTGATTCAAGGGTTTTATTCAGCAATTCGTTGCGCCTCAACCTAACGGTGTATTGAACAAAAACCATGTCATTTAACAGCTTTTGCTCCAAACGAAGCCTCTTCATAGTGTGTATACGCTCAAAAACACTCTCCAACAGCTCTCTAAGACTCCAATCAACTCTTCAAATCTGCAAAAAATCTCCCTCAGAACAACCCTACAAAAAACTCTATGAATTCTCCTCACCGAACTTAGCTCAAGAATTGCAAGACTCGAATGAATAGTGTGAGTGAAATAGAGGGAATGGGGGTGTTTAAATAGCTTTGGGGGGGCTAGAGTAGCGTTAGAAGCTAGGAAAAATAATAATAATAATAATAATAAATTAAAAAAAAATATGTCTAAGTCGCGCGGTCGCGGGCCTTGTGAACCAGTGGAACTGGTTCAGTACCGAACTAGCTGGTTCAGTACCGAACCAGCGGGTACAGTGACAAAACCAGCTGGTTCGGTGACGAACCAGCCTTTTCTGGTTTGGAGGGACGGTTCGGACCGGTTTTGCTCCCAAACCGGTCAAACCAGCTAATTCTGATAACACTAATATGGAGTGTGCTATGCTACTATAGGATTAAACTTTTCCTTTGTTCTACCCCCCTCCTATGATCTACTCAACTACGGAATAGCAAATCAATTATGTAGGGACAAAACCCAATAGTCACAATAGTAAAAACAAACACACAATGAGCATAAGATGCACCCAGGAAAACTCGATGTGGGAAAAACCAATAAGAAAATAAGGATTCTGCCTTGCTCCTTTCCTCTCAAAATCATAATGCAAAATAGAGAGAAATATTGACTCAATATCAACTAGAATAGGCATTGTGACCTAAGAGGCTACTAAAGGGTAAAAAATTTCCTTTGTTCTATTTGGATATCCCACTCCTCTTCTCTACTCAATTATGGAACAATAAATCAATACCTAGGAATGGAAACCCAAAATTTGTAATGTTAGCACTTTGTAATTCCTCCAGGCTAAGGAGAGGAACCCAATGGTAACCACAAACCACTTTGAAACTAAAATCTAGCCCTTCCAGCTTCAGATAGGGCTCTCTCTATATGAATTTTCAATCACTTAGATGATTAGTAGTCTTAGGTTTTAGGCTACAGATTTTAACGGTTTGATGGCAGGGAAGACGGAAAATCCATTGGGCATGGAATCATATTAAGCTAATGGTTTTCAGTGATATGATGGGAAAATGAGGAATCCTTAGACAGGGGCAAGGTAGGCAATCCTTATGGTGTCTTTGTCAAATTTCATTGTAGAGAGGTGAGAAGAGGAGTAGTGGAATTGATAACATCTAAAGCATCTAGCTGAGGATGAATTTTAGATATTACAATGGAGGAAAAACACTAAAAAGTTCAATTGGCCATAACAGAGCACTTAAAAGTGAATTCTAAAATAAATTTTGCTCAACTAAACATTGAAGACATGACATTTAAGCATGGCAATAACATAAGATAATGAAACAAAAATAGGAGATAAACATCACCATAAAAGACTGACACATGAATCCCTGAACAAGTAGACTTCAACCTTCATCATTCACTAAAACTTTTTAATGAAAATGTACAATGCTCAATGTCTTCTCTATCAAACCCTGACCAACCAACTTTCTCAATCAAAATTACATCATATATATATGTGTGTGTGTGTGTGTGAGAAAATATTAGTTCCCCCCTTTAGGAACCAAATTCCCCAAAAAACACTTTGTTTGTTGCTTGTAGCAACATATCTAGAACGACTTTCTACAAATTAGGGAACTATTTGACTAGCATTAATTACATGGAAATCTTTAACAAAATACATTAAATTTCTTCAAAAAGATGAGGCTCAAATCCCTAAACTACTTAATACCATTTGTCATAACCATAAAAAACTGCTTGAATGAGGTTTGGAGTCAATTTGAATGCAGAATTGCATGACTGTTTGGTAGCGGAGCAAATTTGTTGTGTTACCTCCTTCAAAAAAAACGCAATAGAAGCGCAGCGAGTTCACCCTTTGTGCATTTTTTACCATAAGCCTGAATAAAAGCTACTTCCTTCAAAGTAGTCGGGTCGTCCTCTAGCGTCACATGCAGTGGTTCGAGCACTTTCAACATTCCCTCTACATTACACTCACCAAAATATAAACGACTAGCTTCTTCCAATGCTTCATGCCACAGTATAGCTACTCTGATGAGCCCCTTTGAAACCAACTGAACCTGATCCACCAGAACACCACTATGTTGCCGCACTTGATCAACAATTTCTGAAGCAATACTACCAACCATGTATCAATATCAACTAATGAAAGCCCTTCTTGCACTTAACACCTGTTAACTGGGCGATGATTTGTCGTGTGTTTACATGAGGTTTATACCACATGCATTGGAAGCTGCAAATTTTAGGCGTTTATATACGCCCATGGTTATAACAACAGCCGATGCATTGAGCATTATGACCCTTGTGGGCTCCTCCCTTGTGACTTGGCGCTTAGCGCTTGATTTGGTTGTTGGCTTGTGTGTGATTTGGTAGTTGGTACTAACTTGTGTTGTATTGTTGTGTTAGGTGCCTAGTTCGACAACTTGTAGAGTTGCTTGTAAAATTGGAGATTGGGCCTTTAGGCCCAATAATTTTATAAAATAAGAACTGAAGGACAACTTGTAGAGAACTGAAGGACAACTTGTAGAGTTGCTTGTAAAATTGGAGATTGGGCCTTTAGGCCCAATAATTTTATAAAATAAGAACTGAAACCCTGTTGAGTTGCTTGTAAAATTGGAGATTGGGCCTTTAGGCCCAATAATTTTATAAAATAAGAACTGAAACCCTGTTGACAACTTGTAGAGTTGCTTGTAAAATTGGAGATTGGGCGGCCCAATAATTTTATAAAATAAGAACTGAAACCCTGTTGAAAGCCCAAGAGACCCAAAAAAAAAACAAAATGGGCTAATAAAGCCCAAATCTTTTTATATTTCCTCAAACATATAAATATTGCCTAAAGCCAAATCTTTGTTTTAGACAACAATGGTGCCAACATCTGCGAAATTTCGATAGTTTCAAAAGTGCCACGAAAATGCCATGTCGCTGCAAAAAAGCCATTTTGCTGCATAAACCCCAAAACGCCACAAAATGAGTGAATTCAATCATAAATGGCATGAAAATTATAGAGTGCTAACATGCAACATTAAAAATGGGCACACAGTGTACCCTGGAAACCTAATGTGGGAAAACCCAACAAGAAAATGAAGATTATGCCTTGTCCTTTTCTTCTCAAAATTATAATGCAAGAAACAAGAAAGATTGACTCGCTATGGAGTACAATAGACATTGCAACCAATGATAGGCTAGTACAAGATCAAATTCTTCTTTTGTTCTATTCGATATCCCACTCCTCTGCTCTAAGAAGCTATGGAACAACAAATCAATACATAGAAATGGAACCTCTAACTTCCCTTGAAGTTTAGCTTTTAACAAGACCTGATGGTCATCTAGGATTAGTGTTACGGTTTTTGCATGCCCTAACTCTCAACTAGAGATAGGGTTTTGGATCCTCTATAATTTTCTTGAGAGTAATGAGTATGGCACACATTTGAGTAATTGGCGTTGATGTGGCATCCACTTGGTACTACAGTGGTCAAAGAATAGGGCATCTTGTCAAAGGCATAACTACCTCATATAAGCTCCAATTGATTTGCTCTTTGGATGAGTGGCAAAGCATCGACGGGTTGTGAACTTCATTTGCAAAGCTTCCGCCCCAAAAATAGTTGTTTAGTGCCCAAAGAAGGCTCCAAAAGTTTTAGCACCACAAATTATGAAAACAGGATCAACCCCTAAATTTGGCTCAACAATATAATGGCTCTTGTTTTCCACTCCAAACAGTACCGGAACAGAAGACAAATTATATTGTGATCCATTTGGATCATAGCTCCTCACAAATCAAAAAAAAAGAAAAAAGAAAAAAAAGCATTTAAGATTTACCCATAAAAACAAAAGACTATGTTCACAAACACCATTTAGTATTGGCCAGCCTTTCACTTCACAGGAATTTCCAAGAACGTATTGCAACCCTATTCACAGGGACAATTTACATCACTTTCAATTCAATTTATGAATGCACCATAAAAATATTCTAAACCTCCATTAGAACATCAAGGTACAGTTAACATTGCATTTAATTGAAAATAGAAAGCTAAGCCTAAACAGAAAAACTCTCTCTAGCACAATATTTTGAAAATTCATAAAGCAGCCTCAAGGGAACTTTTCTCAGTAGCGCGAATTAAATTTGAACATTCACAAATCCAAATGTTAAACTTAACATCTAGCTGACAGTGAAAATAACCTGTCAAGAGCATCAAATTTAAAACATACCTTTATAAATTTGGCAGCCTCTGGTCCATTTTGCACATCAAAACTGTGAAAACAATCAATTAAATTGTATATGCAAGAGATGTGAGTAACTTTCAGGATCCATGGACGGTTGAAAAAAAATGATAGATGAAACACATAAATATCTCACGGAAATAAGCATGTAATCTAATTAAAATCACAATAGAGTTAAATATAAGTTTTTAAGACCGTTGGCTAGCAATGACAAACTCTCTATGCCTACGCTACATAAGTGTTGTACCTAGGACTATGATCTATTTAGTTATCACGATGATGTTTGATAGTTGCATTTAAGTATACAGTTTGGACAACCACCATAATAGGTGGTTGAACTAGACATTGTCTCTACCATGTGAGCAATTCATGGTCAATAATAATAACATTGAAAAGACATCGGATTTTAGCTTTCAATTCTCTCCTTTTGTAAATGTTTTGAATAGAATAACAGCATCGTTTCAAGGCGAGCACAGTCATCAGCAGGCATAGAGGAAGAAAATGAAGCCAAGTCCAGTGTTGAGGACAAGCTCATGGCATGTGCAGTCAACATCCACTGACAAGTTGAAGGACAAATCCATATTAATTATTTCTTAATGTGGACCCGAGTGAGGTTTTAAAAGACAAAAATTGATGTTGGAGAATTCAAATTAGAACCTTAAAAAATTTTGCTAAAAAAAAAAATTAGAGAATGAAAATACTTGACATCCAGATCGTCAGAAACATCGAGGGTACAGGTAACAAAGGTTCAAAGGCAACGGCCTTGTAGACAAATGTCAAAACCAGACAAAGGCGTGTTCAAAGGCATCAAGGACATGCGGCCGTTGAAAACTAATGGACATCCAGGGGCACAGCCTCTACATCAAACATCAAAGACACAAGCATGAACTAGCCTACAACAGCCAGTTTTGCAGATGCCAGGAAAATAGCAAGCAAATGTGACATGGACAAGAAAAACATGTACAAGTTGATGGAAGAACAAAGGTTGAAAAACAAAAATAAAGAACAACATCATCAGAAAGTAGGCAGGATGCCACCATTGAAGAAGATAAAAGTCACAGGCATCTCTTTCACATTTCAACATTGTTCTGTGAAGTTTCACACGACACAGTGAACGCAGACAGTTAAAAGGAGAGTATTACCGTGATGCAGCAGAAGAAGAGGGCTTCGAATTTGCTTCCGACCATGAGTCCAGTGGAAAGAATCGACCCCCTTGATCTCCTCTTGTTCTGGAGCTGGAGCTTGAACTGGGGAGATTTTCTCGGGACTAACCTCCTCCTCCTCTGGGAGCTTTGGATTCTGGAAGTCTAAGGATAAATACTCCTCCGCCTCATCATCATTCGACTCCCGGTGCACATAGCTCTCCCCGCCACTAATCTCCCTCCTAACACTGTACAGGTCATCCCTGACGATGACGATGATTCAGAGATGAATTTTATTCTTTTGTTTAGGAAAGCAAGCTCTTCATCGTCAGGGATGACCTGTACAGTGTTCAGGAGGGAGATTAGTGGCGGGGAGAGCTATGTGCACCTCTTTTGTTTAGGAAAGCAAGCTCTTCATCGTCGCAGTAGTAGGTTCAGAGGTTTTAATGGAGGATTCGGGCTTCTTCGACTTCTTGATTTTGTTGGTGTAAACGGGAGAGGTGTCCGCCGCTTCGTTGAGTGATATATCAGCTGGACAAGGGGGATCGCAGGTTGTTGTGTTCGGGTCAAGCAGAGGCGACACAGTGTCGTAGATGAATGACCGCTGTTCCGACATCGTTACTTCCGTTTCTTTCTTGTTAGGGTTTCAAACCCTGCTAATGGCACATTAAGCTGGCGATTTCGGGAGAGAAAATTCAATCAGTTGGATCGGGTTGAGCATAAATACCACAACCATCACCTATTTCATAACCGTCATACGTGCATTTAATCGTAAATAACAGGATGTGCGGGCACATTATCGAATCTGTGAGCAGGTTGAGTGCAGACTTCTAACCTTTTTCTGGGACTTCATCATAATATAAAGGGTAAGGGTGGGTATGGCGGATCTTGTTGACAAGCGTATGGAGTTCGATTTCTCGTATTAGTCGCTGACATGCAACGATGTAGCGGGCGGCCGGTTTTCGAATTTTTTTATTAATAATTAATTTTTATAATGTTTTATATCATTTAAAATGATGATCATTTTTAATTCAATTTAAAAATTATGTTTTAGGAAAATTTATATAAAATATTATAATTTGTATTTAAAAATTATGTTTTAGTAAAATTTGCCTAAAATATCATAATTTGTATTTAAAAATTATGTTTTAGTGAAATTTGCATAAAATATTATAATTTGTATTTAAAAATTATGTTTTAGTAAAATTTGCATAAAATATCATAATTTGTATTTAAAAATTATGTTTTAGTAAAATTTGCATAAAATATTATAATTTGTATTGGTCAATGTTAAATTAAAAGTGGTTAATAGGCAAATCAAATTTTATAGTCTTGTTTTGAAAGGAACTAATAAATTGAGATGTTTATACATTTACAATTTTACTTTTACATAAAAACATTATTCCGGAAAAGTGAAAACTTTTATGTAAAACATTCTTCCGGAAAAGTGGAAACAGAAAAACATTTCATTTTAGAATGTGAGGCCTTTAAAGACAATAGGGAAAGTTATGCAGATATGCTCGCAGCTAGGGAAAGTTATGCTAGGGGTTTGACGAGAAGCTGGGAGCATTTATTGTGAAGCTTCACAGAAAAGGGCCGAACACATCAAGCAGATGAAGAAGCAATCTGTCCCATAGGCTATCTTTAGCCTCGTGGACGTTAAAATAATTTCTTTCTTTCTTTCTAAACAAGAGCCAGGTAGATGAAGAAGCAATCTGTAAGGACCTCCGGTTGTGGGTGCGACGGGCGCCGGGCGGGCGATCGTGCACGGGCGCGGGCGGGCGCGCGGGCACGCTGAACGACGATTGTGTGACGCTTGTGTGACGAAAACCTGCGACATAAAATACGACGATAATAAACACATGAAAATAATATGAACATATTATATGCGATATGAACATATTATATGAAAATAATATGAACATATTATATGCGATATGAACATATTATATTATATGCGATATGAACATATTATATGAAAAGATAATACAACACCTTAAAAGATATAACGTAAGGGCTTCATAATACCATTTAACATGTCGGCCCAAAGTTATATCCCAAGGTGTAGAGCGTATATATACATGAGCATGAGAGCTCATTAAGGCATCGAACTTGCTCTCTCTCTCATATGCATAAGGGGTAAAAAACTGCGAAGGGTAAAAGAGGATACGCATACCTCATGCGTAGTCCATCTAGAGTGCAGTTTTGGTATTTTTATGCGGTTTGAGGAGGTTTGGGTGTGTAGTTTTATGCAGGATTTGGTAGGAAGGTTGAGTGGCTCGGGTGAGCACTCCTTCTTATGCAAGGGTGCATAAAATGATGTAAAAGGTTGTTCTATGCCTTGGTTGTAAAATTATTCTAAGTGTTGGCTTGAAGTTTGTCAAGCACACTTGTGTTGTAAAATTGAAGAAGCTGTTATAATATATTGTTGGGCAGACTTTACCGGGAGTTGCCCCTCACTTTATACTTGTGTATTGTTCTCGGTTTATTGTTCATGGTTAATGGTTGAGAATGATCTTCTTTAAAGTATAAAGGATAACTCTTTACTTGGTTGCAAGAAAACATAAGTTAAAGTAAGTTTATGTTGGAGTAGGCGTAGCCCATAAACGTTAGTATTGTTAAAAAGAAAGCGTTCGGTGGTGCCGCACCTCGCTACAAGCGGTTGGAAGATCACCGCAGGTGTAGGGGCGTGACAGTTGGTATCAGAGCTCGGTCAGAGCTGGTGAGCAAAGGTTGCTCGTGACAGTGGAAAGGGTGCTTGCAGGTGAAGGAAACCATTTCACACGAAGTGGAACAAGGGTTGGTTCTAATTGCAGGTGACTTGGTGAAGCTGTTGGGCCTCCTCCACCAAGTCGGCCTCAATCTGACAAGTCAGCCTAATTAGGAGGCAAAATCCACTATATAAAGGTAGCAACTCAACCTCATTTCGAGTATCAACCAGGAAGTTTGATTTGCAGCAGCTGGGGGCAGAAAAGAAGAGTGAAATTCCCAAGAAGGAGGAGAAAATTGTAGCGAAGGATAAGGAAGTCTTTTCAAGCAAAAGAAGTTGAATTTTCTCTTTCTTTGACTCACAAGTTCAAAATTATGAAGCTTCTGGGGAGGCCAAAATTTCAGATCTGCAATAGAGCCGAAATTTTGGACTATTGTTGGGCTGAAGCTACTAGACAAGAGGAGACTATTGAAGTTTGCAGTATCATCTTAGAACGCTGACTTGGTGGAGGAGGAAGGTCTTTTTGGTCAAGTCGAGGGTCTTGGTCTATCTCAATTTGATTTACTAGTGGAAGAGTTTGACTGGCCTTTCCCCTATAGAGGGGGTTTAGCCCTGGCTGAGTGCCTACATCTAGTGTCATTGATCTTCATGTTTTGATTTGATGATTGCTTGATGAAAAGAACATAAAAAAGAACATAAAGAAAAGTTAATAAGACTACAAGAATATCAAAAGTAATTATCAAAGAGAATCTTTCTACCTTTCTGATTTTCTAACATGGTATCAGAGTTAATGTGAAGGAGGAAAGAAAAAGGCAGCTAGAGGTCTATTGAAAGAACGGTTAAGAGGGAAGGAACAAAGGAAGATCATTAAGGAAATGATCATATAAGAAAAGAAAGGCCTACTATCTATATCAAGAAATAGAGACATTATAAAGTCTATAGAAACCTCAATGAAGAAAGAAAATAAGCTAGAAGGAGCCTCCAACTACATGGCATGGAAGAAGAGGATGGATCTTTGGATTTTGCTCAAGGAAAAGTTAAGAAAGCTACAGATGATGCAGGAAAGGAAAAGTACAGTGAAACTGACAACTTGACCATGAATCTAATAGAAGATGGAGTGAAGAACAATCTAATCCAATATAGCTTCTGCACAAGAAATGTATGAAGCCCTGTCCAAGTTTTTTACCATCAAGAACATTGGTCAGATAGTCTCAAGAATGAACTAAGAACAATAAAGCTGACAAAAGATGATATTGTATCATCATATTTTGTAAGGATCTCTAAAATAAGAGATGAACTCCAAGCTATTGATGAAGTTGTACCAAAGAAAGAACTTGTGATTGTTGCACTTCTAGGTCTATCAAAATCTTGGAGCTCTTTTGCATCAGGAATTAGCAGTTGGAAAGACACACCAACCTTTGAACAAATGTGGAATGCATGTAGTCAAGAAGAAGCCCGCATCTCATTAATAAGTGACAAAATGAGGATGAATAAAACAACACTTCAAATGCCTACTTTGCTCATCACAAGAAGAAAGGAGTATACAAGAAGTTCAAAGGACCAAAGAAGAAGGTTGATCTGTCAAATCAAAGATTGAATCCTACAATTATCATAAGATGGGACACTACAAAATTCAATGTCCTAAAAATCCAAGGAATAAGAAGAGAGAAAGAGAATATGCAACTGTTGCAGATGAAGCTCCACCTTAAAAGAACAAGACTGAAGAATTTGAAGTCAAAGACATACTATTAAGTCTTCCTTTACACATCCTTCTAGATTAATGTTTTAAGTTTTTGTAAAGTTTTTCTTTTATGTTTTGATCTAATATATCTTGTTAGAACTTTTTGGACTGTTTAAGTTGTAGGTATCCCTCAGAAAGACTAGATTAAGAGAGAGCCTTAAACATTTTACCAAAAGATAAGTATATTGTTCTTTGTTTCATTTTTCATGCTTGGTTTCCTCCTCAGAACAAGATTTGTTTGTATTGTATACTAATAACCTTTTATTTATATTATCCTTGGTGGGAAAGCTTGCAGAATACACAAAGGTTATGGAGGAGACTTCAAAGGAAAGACTTGGATCATGAAAGAAGTTTTGTTGCAAAGGAAGCCCTTCATGAAATTGATGTCCTACAAGGCTTGTTAAAGAACAACTCAATGTATCTCTTAGATTACAAGTTTTGTTGCAAAAGGTATGGTCATTCTCACTTAAAATTTGCTTTATATTATTGACATCTATATGTCTAGGGTTTTGAATCATAAATATTCTCGTTAGGGTGATTAATCATTAGATTGAATCTACCCTCATTATATTATCTCCTATCATTTGATCATTCTTGTGAAACCCTAACCTTTAGGGTTCTTTATAAAACTCTAGCCTCTTGATGCTAAGGGTATGTCAACGTTGATTATGAAACCCTAGTCTTCTTAGGGTTTGTTGATAAAGTCTAGAACATAGATGAAATCATATTCTTTTGAAGTTTAGGGTTTTGGTAATGTTGTGGTAAAACCCTAGTCCTTTAGGGTTTGTCTAAGTTATATAATGAAACCTTAGATTTTTAGGGTTTGATGAATTAGGGTTTATGAACAAAACCCTTGTAATAATTATAGTAAAATCCTAGAAATAGATCTTTGTGTATATGTCCTTTTGTATAATTGTAACCCTAGCTTGGTCAAAATTGTTGTCTATCTAATTTTGATGTCTTGATGTTTGTATCTAGGGTTTACCTAATAGATATGTATATGCGAGTATATTATCTTGATTGTTGATGAAATCTAGAGTATATAACAAAACCCTACTAGAGATCGATATTCTAGGGCATGATAATGAAACCCAAGTATATTGCTTTTGATTATTGATATGATGATAAAATCTAGGATTTGCAACAAACCCTAGTAGAGTTTGACATGTAATTCTAAAAGCATATTGTTGAAAACTTAGATGTATACTACTATGATTAGATTGCTATTTTGATTGAATTGTTGATATCTAAGGCTTTATGTCTCAAAGATGGAGTCTGGCGTTTATGACAAAACCCTAGCAAGATGTTGAAGTCTAGTATGTAAAAAGATGTAACCCTTGTTGATTAAGAACCTAACTAGGTTTAGGTATTTAATGTCCAAATCTTGAATGTTTTGATGCTTCCATTATAATGATATGATTTTGACATGGTTGACTTCCTGTTTCTATATATTTGTATTTGGTTGTACTTGCTATTAAAGTTTTGCAGGTACATAATCTTCAAAATGTTGAAGATATTCATAAATAAAGATGATGAGCATGATGAAGGAAGCTACAAGAATGATGATGATCAAGGTGACCTTGATGCCATGAGAAATAAATGAAGCCTTGAAAGGTTGAAATATCTCCAATGTTATAAAAGAAGGAAGTTGTTGAATTGAGAGGGAGCTTGGATAAAAGAAAGGGTATATCTCCCTGGTTAAGGGGGAGGGAATATTATGTCAGTCATAAGTAAAAACCTTGAAGAAAGAATGAAACCGAAGAATTTGCAAACAAAATATTTGAGAAGCACTGAGGTTGTATTTGTTGCTGCTGAAGAAGTGAAAGAAGAAGAAAGTTTCCGACAAGTTGTATTTGGATAACTTGATGATGATATAAGTAACATCAGAATGATTGAGGACCTAGAAGATTTGTGTTTACTTGTATATATACTTGAAGGTTATTACTAATTGAGGTTGTGATTGTTCAAGATCTCTCCGTAAAAGGTTGAACGTTATGAAACATGCTTAGATTGGTGGATATATCTAATTTAGTTGATAAGGAGAGATGAAGCATATTCTAGCAAAAAGATGCTTGGGAGGACATCTACCTGGCCTTTGTGTTGATGTCTAGATCACAAAGTAGGGACGATGGCATTGGTCTTGGAGCTCCAACCTTGGATACACACCTAAATCCCTCGGTTGGTGTTAGAGCTTAAAAGCCTGATGGTACCTAGAGTGGTACCCTGGTCAGGTATCTAATTTGTAACACCACGTGTGCTATGACTCTTCATAGAGCATATCATATGGAGATCTTCCATGTATCTTTGTTTATATGTAATTATGAATACCTCCCTAGTTAAGAGGGAGTGTTGAAGAATGTAACTAGTGTCGGTCTTCATAATTGTATTTGAGTCATAATGTAATGTATTTATCAAAAGAAAGAAAAAGAAATTTTATTGTAAAAGAAATTGATTTATTAAAGCATGCGTTTCATGCTTCGATCAATGATTTTTAGGTCAAAGCCTCCATTGTAGGCTTCTAGGGTTTGGGTCAAGAGTCATTGTCCTTGTCAATATGTAAAAGATCCTTCTTGGGCTTTATTTATCAAAGAAGAAATTTATTTTGATGTAAATTAAGTCTTTTGATCCTCCTCCACCAAGTTAGCCTCAACCTGGACAAGTCGGCCTAATTAGGAGGCAGAATCCACTATATAAAGGCAGCAACTCGACCTCATTTGGAGTATTAACCAAGAAGGAAGAAGTTCGATATGCAACGGCTGGAGGCATAAAAAGAAGGGTGAAATTCCCAAGAATAAGGAGAAAACCCTAGCAAAGGAGAAGGAAGTCTTTTTCAAGCAAAAGAAGTCAAATATTCTCTCTCTTTGACTCACACGTGCATAATTTTGAAGCTACTGGGGAGGCCGAAATTTCAAATCTACTGTAGGGTCGAAATTTTGGAAGTTGGAGGCCGAAATTATTCTACCTCATCTTCCCAGTAACATTCTATCCAAATTTTCCTCCATTCCACCTCAGATGTTAAGGCAACTAGTGTTACCAAATCTTGATATCATTGGATTATTTCTATTCTAGATACCAGGTACACTTATCCTAAATTTGTTATCCAAAATCATTGCTCAATTCTTAGGACATAGCTTAGAGAAGTACCTCAATTTATTTTACTCTCTATCTTAATTATTTGGGAGTTGTTTTCTATACTCACTCATGTTTTGGAACTATTGTATTCATCTCGTCACGCTGCATTTGTGGGCATTTCTTGAACATATATAAAAATTATATTTTGTACCATAGATCAAAGTCAAGAGTTTGGCACAGCGTCTGTTGATCTCTTGCTTGAAGAGGGTCCAAAGGTCACGTTGGGGATGCATAATGAACCAGCACTTCTCCACCTCAATGAAATTTTCTAAAGTAGCGTTCCTCATCAACAGCTTCATGAATTGCTCCTTGGTGTTGATCCCACTGAAATGAAATTAAACAAAATCTGTGGGATTCTAACATGTGTGATGGATTATGGAGGATGGCATGATTTTCATCCTACGACCATCAACAACCCAACACAAATGAAACATTCCACTGGGGACGAAAGCCTTAACACAAGAAAATATCCTATGTTATAATTACAAAAAAACTTCTCTAGTGCCCATCATTATAGCACAAATATTTCTATAATGTCACATATTAGATCATAGACTAAGATATCAAAGATGTGCATGACAAAATTATTAATAAGAATGCAAGATAGTCTGGCCTATGTTGTTAATTATAAACAACATTCAATCAATCAAAACTAGATATTTTTGGATATAAAAGTTAGAACAACACAAATGATTACAATTTATCAAAGAAACAAAGGATTTATATATGTACACTACTATCATAGGTGCATATAAACTTAGGTCTTATAGTCTTTGTTGTGCATCCAAATCTCTTCTCTCAACTTATACTCTTATATTGTGCATCTTTCCCCCAATTTTGTTCCAATAAACTAGGGCAAGAGAGCCAATCCCTTATTTTTCACCTTTATGAATCACATATCTCATCATCGCTCCTTAACCAACAAAATGTTAGAACACACAACAATCATCAAAGTACTTAGACTTACGTAAGAGTGACTTCCATATTTCTTGACACCACCGAAGTCATCTTATCTCTTGATCTTGAATGGTCCTTTTCTTATTAAGAGAACCAGCAATAGAGAAACATAGTTGAATCTTCGAAATATTGTTCTTGTAATCCATAAATAGCCTACCATAATATCATTGGTAATCTCTCAACAAGTTTGATGTTGATTTTTAACGTACCTTGGACAAGTGGATTCCCATGGGTTAGTCTCTACCTAGGGGAAAGTGTCCAAAATAATTATTTTTCTAAGTGTGACTTTATAAAGTGAAAGTGACTTTATAAGTGGTAAAGTCAATGTTAAATTATAAAGTGAAAACTGACTTTAGACATAAGTACAATGTGGGTACTTTATTTAATGGGTGAGTTAAAAAATAGAAAGTGAAAATTAAATGCACAGTTATTCTCATCCCTTGATCTAAATGAATTTGAGCCATTAGATCTTAGGGTTGCCCAAAAGTCATTTAGAGAAACAAAAGGGGGAAAAGAAAAGAGAGACTACATTCATTCTTCATGAGCAGATTAGAGAAAGGAGGCTAAGAGATGGAGAAAAGTTTGAAGGAGATATTTGTTGCAGCAAGTTGAAGAAGTGATTTCTGGGCAAAGATGGGCACAAAAATCAAGACATAGAAGACAGGAAAAGGTACAATACGAACAACATTTAACTTTGTGAACTGCATGCCATTCGAGAGAATTTTTTGAGATAAAATATATAATAATAAAAACCGTACAATCCGTACGGAATCCGTACAGTACATATTTTCAGCTTCAAGTGGGCATGGAAATCTTGGCAAAGTGGGCACGGTTTTCAAGGAGTTTTGGGCTAAAGAGATAAGTTGTATTTTTCTCTTTTGTTTTGTTTGCAAATGTATTTTACCTGAACTTGAAAGATAAATAAATTTGAAGAGCTCTCTAACAGGTTTTCCCCAGAGAAGATTGAAAGGGTTTTGCCTGGGGTCTAAGTTGACCAAAACCCTGTGTATTTTTATGTGTGTCGCTGGTTCGTTTATCTCCATATTTATTTTCAGCATGTGTTGACAGTCCCATATGTTTTAATCTAAAAATTTCATTTCCAGAATTCTATATGTTGAAGGTATGTTTATGGGAAAGGGCATTTAACATAATGGGAGTGATAAGGTGAAATTAAAATCAGGTTGGGATTGCAGAGAACTTTTTAGTCATCAAATTTCAACATGGTATCGGAGCAATACGCTGAAAATTGCAATTTGAACAGCAAACAATGTAAACTTTGAAACGGGAACTATAAACTCAAAACGGGAACTCTGGCCAAAAAACCCCAAAAAAAACATCAAAAACAGTGCTAAAAATGAAAAGTGTTGATGCTGGAATAACACCTATTTTTTTCTTGGGTAAATTTTCAACATGTTTTAAAAATGGTGGTGAAAACCAATTTTTTGCACAAAAATTATCCAAAAAACACCCTCAAAACGAATAGTGTTGATTCTGGAAGAGCATTTTTTTTTTTCGAATGTAAAATTTCAACATTTCGAAATAATGGCGTAAAATATTTTTTCATGAAAATTTTAAAAAAATAATGAAAACATAAAATAAAATTAAAAAATATTTTTTCATGACCCCGAAAAAACATTAAATTTTAAAAAAATAATGAAAACATAAAATAAAATTAAAAATTAAAAATTAAAACAATGAAAAAACACAAAACAAAAAAAAGTTTAAAAATATAACAAAACATAAATTAAGATATATAATAAAAACAAAACACAAAATAGAAATATAAAACTTAAAAAAAATCAAATATAAAAAAAAATATCGATCATAAAAATGTAAAAAAGAAAAAAAAATAATGGTAAAAACTAAAAAACTAAAAAAATTATAAATTATAAACAAATAAATAGTGAAAATAAAAAATAAAAAAATAAAAAACCATCAAAAAATTGGCAAAAGAAAAAAAAATACGGAAAAGAAACAAAAAAACATTTAAAAAAAACTAAGAATTAAGTAGGTAAAAATAGAAAAAAAAATTAAGAAAAAACAAAAAAAATAAAAAAAAAAAACTAGATTTAAAAAAATTGAAAATTAACAAAAATAAAAAATAAAAAAAGTTAAAAAAAAAATTATCTCACAAATCGAAAAAGAATTTGGAAAAAAAATAAATTTAAAATATATATATATATATATATATATATATATATATAAGTAAATATATATATGTAAGTAAAAACGGAGAAATTAAAAAAAAACATTAGCAAAAACTGGGAAAAAAAAGAAAAAGAAATTAAAAATAAACTAGTTTTAAAAAAAAATTAGAAAATTATCGAAAAGAAATTTAAAAACTAGTGAAATTAATATTAAAAAAAAAAAATCAAATTATAGAAAAAAAAACCCAAAGAATGCATATTTTTTATTAAAAAAAAAAAAATCTAATTATTTTTATTAAACCTACTATTTTTATTTTAAAAAAGGAAAAAAAAAAATTTAAATTCAAATTTTATTTTAAACATTTTTTTTTAATTTTAAAATACAAATAATAAAAAAGATTTTAATTTTTTTTCAAAAAAAAATTAATTTTTTAATTTCAAATTAAAAAAAAAAATATTACAAAAAAAAATTAAAATTTAATTATTTTTTTTAACGGAATTTTTTTTAAACCTAACCTTTTTATTTAAAAAAAAATTAAAATTAAAATTAATTTTTTTTTAAACAAACTTTTTTTTAATTAAAAAAATTATAATTTTTTTTAAACATTTTTTTTTTAATTTAAAAATAGAAATAGTTAACAAAAAAATAAAAAATAAAAAATAAAAAATAAAAAATAAAAAATAAACAATTAATTTCCATATTTAATTAAAAAAATTATAAATTTTTTTAAACATTATAATTTTTCAATAAACATTATAATTATAATTTTTTTTAAACAATTTTTTTTTTAATTTTCGTATTTAAAAAAAAAAAAAAAAAAAATTAAAATTAAAATTTTTTTTAACGGAGTTATTTATTTTTTATTAAAAAAAATTAAATTTTTGTTTGCCCCCGCCCCCCGGCCGCCCATGGTGGCGCGGCCGTGGGCGGAGGTGTCTGCGGGCAGGCACCTCTGCCCACGGCCGCGCCACCACGGGCGGCCGGGGGGCGGGGGTTCTATTCCTTCTAACATTCTTTCTAAACATGTTAAACCCGTCTCTCTCTCTTTATATATATATATATATATATATATATATATATATATATATATATATATATACCCTCTTAATAATTTTTCTTTATTATTATATATAACAAAATCATGGAAAAAAAAACCAACCATATTAAATTGTATTTTTCAAACTTTTTACCATTTTTACTTTAAAATTGTCAATCAAAACTATTACATTTTCCATTATTATATTTCTATTTTCAATAAATCTTTACTTACCATCTATATGTTTCTATTTCAATGATTTTTATTTACATGATTATGTTAATTTTAATATTTTTATTCCACTATTATGTTTCTATTTCAATAATTTTTATCTACATGATTAGGTTAACTTTAATATTTTATTATAACAATATATTTTTCTTTATTATTATTTTTTTATTATCCTAATTAATTTTTAAACTATTTTATTGTGATCATGTTACCTAGTAATATATTTGAATTTTTAATTGCATACTACAGCATATTCTCTATCTCTCAATCATATCTTTATTGGACCATTCTCTTCATTATGTCATATTCATTCCAGTTTTTACCCTCTCCATTGTAACTATCTATGTTACCAGTGAATTTCTTTTTCTGTAACCTTCGTAGATATATTCATATTTCTGGAAAACCAATAACTTACTCTAAAATTGTCAATCAAAACTATTACATTTTCCACTATTATATTTCTGTTTCAATAAATCTTTACTTACCATTATTATGTTTCTATTTCAATAATATTTATTTACATGATTATGTTAATTTTAATATTTTTATTCCACTATTATGTTTCTATTTCAACAATTTTTATCTACATGATTAGATTAACTTTAATATTTTATTATAACAATATCATTTTTCTTTATTATTACTTTTTTATTATCCTAATTAATTTTTAAGCTATTTTATTATGATCATGTTACCTAGTAATAATATATTTGAACTTTTTAATTGCATACTACACCATATTCTCTATCTCCCAACCGTTCTCTTTATTATGTCATATTCATATTCCAGTTTTCTACCCTCTCCATTGTAACTATATTCTATGTTACCAGTCAATTTCTTTTTCTGTAATCTTCGTAGATATCTTCATATTACTGGAAAACCGATAATAAGTTACTGGTCAATCTCTGTTTTAAAACTACCCTCTCCATTGTAACTATATTCTATGCTACAGTCAATTTCTTTTTCTGTACGCTCCAGTGATATATTTATATTACTGGAAAACCGATAATAAGCTACCGGTCAATTTCTTTTTTTTTTTTTTGGTAAACTTCATGAATATATTTATATTACTGGAAAACCAATAAGCTACCGGTAAATCTCTATTCTATGTACTACCATACCATGGTCTTTTTATGGAACATATTATTGTACTCACTAGAATTTCTCTATTGTGACCATATTCTTTTACAATCTCTCTGGTCTCGTATGCATTTCAGATTTCTTTCCCTCTTTATTGTGTCTTTATTGTCTCGTATTTTCTACATAGGACCATAATCAAGATTTTATGTTCTATCCACTGTCTGCGCCTTAAAATTTTCGCCTCTATTTTAACCATAGTTCTGTCGCATGTTTTTCGTATGCTCAATTTTTTAATGAAACTAGAGATATATATATTAAGTATAAATTTCATATATACCCATTTGTTTAGCTACTTCAATTCTGAATTTACAAATTTACATTATCTGCACTGCAGGAAGGTGAGACAATGAAAGAAAATGGTATACAAAAGCGTAAGTATCAAACAGCGGAAGAAAATGGAATCGAAAACCTTGAGTATCAGATGGAAAACATGCTTACGAGTTAATAACACTTATGAATTTAATCGTATAGATGCATTTGTTTGGTTGTTTGACTAATGAGTTTATGGATTACATTATTTTTACTGCAGACAGGTAGAACATTATCTGCACTGTAGGGAGGTGAAACAATGGAGTAACATGAAATAGAAAAGCCAGGTAGAACATTATCTGCACTGTAGGGAGGTGAAACAATGGAGTAACATGAAATAGAAAAGCACTAGCATCAAAGGGGGTAAATGCTAAAACTGAATAGTCGAAATAATACCTTTGAATTTAAAATGGTATATATACATTTTTTTTGTCCGTTTCAATAATGAATGTACAGTGAATTTAAAATGTATATGAATTTAAAATGTATATGTGCATTTGTTGGTTTACATTATCTTTACAGCAGAGAGGTAGAATAAAAACGAGTTTTGCACCGATCCAGCTACTCATATTGTCATGGCGTGGCAGAGAGCTAAAATAGGAAACGACAGTCCGTCAACTGGAGTTTGATGCCTGAAAAAGACTAGCGGAACCAATTGTGGCATATGGTGTTGGTACCCTTCACAAGTGCCATCCGTGCCATACTACTTTCGATGTGCAGATACGAATCGGGAGAGTCAGGAATTCTGTCACCGAGTAAAGCAAGGCAGGCAAAATGCAGAGATCAAAGGAAATATCTCGTAGGGACGGTTTTTTTTACGCATAAGCATGCCATGAGTGGAGAGGACAAATATATGCAGGGGTTAATGAGTTTTGCACCGATCCAGCTACTCATATTGTCATGGCGTGGCAGAGAGCTAAAATAGGAAACGACAGTCCGTCAACTGGAGTTTGATGCCTGAAAAAGACTAGCGGAACCAATTGTGGCATATGGTGTTGGTACCCTTCACAAGTGCCATCCGTGCCATACTACTTTCGATGTGCAGATACTAATCGGGAGAGTCAGGAATTCTGTCACCGAGTAAAGCAAGGCAGGCAAAATGCAGAGATCAAAGGAAATATCTCGTAGGGACGGTTTTTTTTACGCATAAGCATGCCATGAGTGGAGAGGACAAATATATGCAGGGGTTAATGAGTTTTGCACCGATCCAGCTACTCATATTGTCATGGCGTGGCAGAGCGCTAAAATAGGAAACGACAGTCCGTCAACTGGAGTTTGATGCCTGAAAAAGACTAGCGGAACCAATTGTGGCATATGGTGTTGGTACCCTTCACAAGTGCCATCCGTGCCATACTACTTTCGATGTGCAGATACGAATCGGGAGAGTCAGGAATTCTGTCACCGAGTAAAGCAAGGCAGGCAAAATGCAGAGATCAAAGGAAATATCTCGTAGGGACGGTTTTTTTTACGCATAAGCATGCCATGAGTGGAGAGGACAAATATATGCAGGGGTTAATGAGTTTTGCACCGATCCAGCTACTCATATTGTCATGGCGTGGCAGAGAGCTAAAATAGGAAACGACAGTCCGTCAACTGGAGTTTGATGCCTGAAAAAGACTAGCGGAACCAATTGTAGCATATGGTGTTGGTACCCTTCACAAGTGCCATCCGTGCCATACTACTTTCGATGTGCAGATACGAATCGGGAGAGTCAGGAATTCTGTCACCGAGTAAAGCAAGGCAGGCAAAATGCAGAGATCAAAGGAAATATCTCGTAGGGACGGTTTTTTTTACGCATAAGCATGCCATGAGTGGAGAGGACAAATATATGCACTGATCGTCTTTCCTTATATTTGAATTATTATTAAACAACCCCTACGCCACGCAGATTTTACACGCCTAAACTTGCTGCCATTTTTTTTCCCTTCCTTCCTTAATCAAATCAATTAAACGTCTCCATCAAATTGAATTCAATCCTGGGGTCTCTTTCTTTGTCTTTTTCTTTCAAGTTCAATCAAATCCGAATACCGTTCAACCCCTGATTATTCAGGGGGTGTAGTTTAACTTCCCTACGGACCAGATGGTCCTCCTTTGAAGCAAAAGAAGGCTCCTACTTTTCCATCACCTCTCCACAAACCAAATTCAGTCCTGTGGTCTCAAGTGCCTTTACACGGGGTTGAAGTTACTGCCACTTAACCAGAGTATCCTCTATTCAAGGAAAAATAAAATCTCGAGTCTTTTCTTCAACTCGAAAAATTTGATAATTATAAAGCAATCCCGAATGTACAAGAGATTTGATTCCTAACTTCCATCACTCTCGACTGAATATGATAATTAGAAAGTAACCACACATGGTCAAGAGATAAACCAGAAATGTACAAGAAATTTAGTTTGTAGCTTGCTTATCCTTCTGACTGAATGAGATGTTGTGAATAGTCCTTATTATTCATTCATGGAAAGTAGTATCCCAATCAACTTTGGAAATCATAATTCGTTTCTAACTTTAGCTATCGAGTTAGAGTGTACTCCCATCCATCTACTTGAAGAGCAACAGAACCTATTGTTTCCATGTAACTTTTTCATGTTTTATTAAAGCTACATTTACTTGAAAGCAACAAAAGTGTGTATGTTATATGTTTTATATGATGCTTTCAGAAGTATGTATGTTATATGTTTTATATGCATTATATAAGGAATATTTATTATGTCGAAAGTAACCAATTATAAAATAATTTGTTATGCATGGGAAAATGTAGGTAAGTGATATCAATAAAATGATTTTATAAAATAATTAAATATATTTTTATTTTAATTATTTAAACATAATAAGTTTGTATTTTAAATTTTAGATTTAATTAATAGAGTTGAAATAAATTTAGATTAATATAATGATATTTTTTTATTATTAATTATATTTTACAGTATTATAAGTATTTCATTTTAGTTGATAAATAGTAAAGAAAATTTGAAATCTAATTAAGAATTTGTTTGATATTAAGTTAATCAAGATATGCAGTTCTCAAGATCTAATAATTTGCAATAGTCTAAGACAATTGGATGGATCATATTCATGGGGTATCTAGTAGTGTCATGCAATATATATATATATATATATATATATATATACACACAACCAAATAGTTAATTTTGACTCTTTACCCAACTCTAATCATAAATGTGTAACCCTAACTTTATACTCTGTCATGCACAAAAGCTCCATTGAAGAAAATTTTGATAATGAAAGGCACTTTCTTTTTAGAAATAAAAGGCACTAGTTTTTTGATAAATTTAATCTCTATCTTATAAGAACAACGTTGAAGACCTATATTATAATTTTATAACAATTCTTTCTATTTCATTAACAAGTTCTTTAGTAAGCTTTTAAGCAGAAATAAAAATAATACTAACGAGTGTAAAAATGTTAGAAAAGTGATTAAATATGTTTCTAATGTGTTTTTAAAATATGATAAGATAAATAGCTACAAATCCATTATTAAAAAGGAAAAAAAGTGTTATATAAATAGAAAGCAAGAAAATATTTTACACCTATTTAAGCCATATCCAAAGAAATTTGAAGATGAAGATTTCTATGTGGAAGACATAGAAATTAGGGTAAAATGATAAGGATACCAAATACTACCATGTTAAAATCTTAAAATTTTGAGGGCTATTTTTCATCCCTCACATACACAATCTCTTCAATTTAGAAGCCAAGTGATGTTTCCTTAAATCCTCGATACAAAGTACCTACTTCTAGAAGTGTGGATAAAAACAATCCCTCTAATTATAGGGTCATTATTATTAGCCCCATTTTGAGCACGCTATGTGAGATTATTTTGCAAAAGAATATTGGCATGTGGTTAGAAAGCCAAGCCTAAAGAGATAAAAGCCACATCAAATTTAGGAGCTAACATTCAATTTTGGACCACCTTTTTATGCTTAGGATCGTTGTAGAGTGTTGTAATAATAAAAATAATATATTTTGTTGTTTTGTTCACCTTAGAAAAGATCTTGACACAATGTTGAAGACCACACTTTGGAATATGTTAGAAGAGTTGAAATTTCCTTATCAAAATGAGAGATTTTATGGCAAAGTTGTATGAGAGCATTTATTCCATGTTTAGGAACACCGAGGATTGGTTGGAAGAAATTAATTGTAATATATGAGTCAAGCAAGGTTGTCGCCTATCATCTATCCTTTTTGACAAATACATATTTGACAATCTAGAATATTGTTTGGAAGAAGTTGGATGTGTTGGCATGACTCTGGTTGTTATAATCTACATCCGTCTCCTTTATGCTCATGATATTGTTCTTATGGTGAGGATTTCCTATGATATTAAAAAAAAACTACAAATACTCAAGGATTTATACTCCAGTACAAGTATGACTATTAACATAGAACAAAATGTTGGTTTTAACCTTGTACAATAAACGATTGAAAGCATACTCTTGATAAAAAGGAGAAAATATCTAATAGTGTGGTTTGACCTATGGAAACCTTGGTTTGGTTTTGTTTGGTTTATTCCATGATATCACACATTCATGCTTGGAATATGGTGTGAGGGTGATTGGCTGAAAGAAAGATTCCGGGAATCGACCCCCCACCCCCCGGCCGCCCGTGGTGGCGCGGCCGTGGGCCTGCGGGCAGGCCCTCCACCCACGGGCGGTGGAAAAAAAAAAAAAATTTTTTTTAATAAAAAATAAATAACTCCGTTAAAAAAAAATTATAATTATAATTTTTTTTTAATACGAAAATTAAAAAAAATTATAATTTTTTTAATTAAAAAAAAACTTTGTTTAATAAAAATTATAATTATAATGTTTATTTTATTTTTTTTTTAATAATTTTTTTAAATATGAAAATTAAAAAAAATTATAATTTTTTTAATTAAAAAAAAAGTTTGTTTAATAAAAATTATAATTATAATGTTTATTTAAAAATTATAATGTTTAAAAAAAATTATAATTTTTTTAATTAAAAAAAAAGTTTGTTTAAAAAAAAAATGATTTTTTTAATTAAAAAAAAAAGTTTGTTTAAAAAAAAAATTAATTTTTATTTTTATTTTTTTTTAAATAAAAATGTTAGTTTTAAAAAAAATAATTATTATTAACTTAAAAAAAAAATCAAAAAATAAAAAATATGCATTTTTTTTTTTTTTTTTAATTTATTTTTTTGTTTTTATAATTTGAATTTAAAAAAAAAATCAAAAATAGGTATTTTTTTGATAAATTGTAAATGTTTTTTTATTTTTTTATTTATTTTTTCATTTGAAAAGACATATATTTTCCACCATTTTAATATTTTTTGGGGTTTTTTTTTTATAATTTGATTTTATTTTTGTTTTTTTAAATATTAATTTTACTAGTTTTTTCATTTTTTCGTTAATTTTCTATTTTTTTTCTAAACTAGTTTGTTTTTAATTTTTTTATTTGTTTCCCTAATTTTGCTAATGTTTTTTCTTAATTTCTCTATTTTTACTTACTTATGATATATATATATATATATATATATATATATATATATATATATATATATATATATATATATATATATATTTTTTATTTTTTCCAAATTCTTTTAGGGTTTATTAGATAATTTTTTTTAACATTTTTTATTTTTTATATATTTTTTTTATATTTGTTTTTTACAGACAATTATTTCATTTGGATTGAAAATTTAATTAACAATGTATAAATATGTAGAATATCGAAAATGCAAAATATCGACATTCTTGTTTAAATATGCAAAACAATAAAAACCTCACTACAAAAAAAAATTAAAAACAAGATAATATGAAGAAGAAGACCACTTCCAAAATTATTAATTTTAAAAAATAATTATTTACATTCCATACAATAAAAAAATTTAAAGTCAAAAAATAAGTCTTTTAAAAAAAGGGTGCGATGCAGAATACTCACTTTTTAAAATCAGCATGAAAATCACTACTATTCACTACCATTCTAAAACTTAATGCACATGAAAAAAATTAAAGTTCCAAAAACCATGTTCTAAAAAAAACATGTGTATTCTGCATCACCACTTTTGAAAATCGGGTCATTCTTTTGCTATCTCTACGAAATGGGTAACAGTATCAATGCCCGTTTCAAAGTTTACATTGTTAGCAAACAATGGTTTGGGACAACAAACAGTGGTTTGGACAACAAACTGAATTTTTGGATAGAAAACTGAGTTTGGACAGCAAACTGATATTTTGGGACAGCAAGGTGAAATTTTAGACAAACTGAACTTTTGGGACAGCAAGGTCTGCTGGAAAGTTCATTTCTCCATTTTCTTGGTTTTGTAAATTTTGGACAGCAATCATGGCCATGTTCTTAAGGATAGAACACAGACTGGATGGGATATCCAACTATGCCGTTTGGAAGGATAGAATTCAGAGAGTGTTTGAGGAGGCAACACTTTGGGACATAGTGCGGCAAGTGGTTGTACCTCCTACTGCTGCAGATGAACTTACTGAATTCACAAAAAATAATGCAAAGGCAAAAATGATTTTGATGGACAGTCTGAAGAATCATGTGGTTCCTCAAGTGAGAGTAAACATATATGCATATCAGATGTGAACAGCTCTAACCACTCTCTATCAAAGTACCAATGAGAGCAGGAAGATGGTACTCAAAGAACAATTGAAGAACATCAGGATGACAAAGGCTGAAAGTGTAGTTCATTATCTTGGCAGGATCAAACAAGTACGTGATGATTTGACTGCTATTGGTGAGGCAGTTGCACCCACAGAGTTAGTCAGGATAGTTGTAGCAGAACTTCCTAAGTCTTGGGAGGTCTTTGGAAATGTTTTACCTCTAGAGAGAATCTTCCCAATTGGGACATATTCTAGGATGATTATGTGCAGCATGAGATACGGAAGACTAGCAGTGGTGGGGTGAAGATAGCAGATGAGGAGGATGTAGCCTTCACAGTCAGGGGGAAGAACAAGGGGAAGGCCTAGAAAGGGGCATCATCAGATGGGGCTAAGGGAATGGAGAAGAAGAAGAAGAAGAAAGATACGAATATGTCCAAAGTCAAATGTTGGGCATGTCCGAAGATGGGACACTATGCTACTACGTGTCCTAAGAGGAAAAACAAGGGGAAGAAGGGTACTGCAGCTTCAACAGAGGTGAAGAAATTTGCTTCACAATTTAACAAGGACTTTGCATTTATTACTTCTACATCTAGTAGGAGTATGTCATCCGATGTGTGGTACATAGACCGCGGGGCTTCCCGCCATATGATAGGTGCATAGCAGTTCTTTTCAGAGCTTGCAGAGAGGGCACATGATATTGAGATTGTACTAGGATATGACCGCACTGTGAAAGTTGTTGGTCTGGGGACTGTGACCTTTGAGGGGGAGTCTTTGCCTCCTTTGAAGGTCATGGATGTTTTGTATGTTCCGAGGATGAAGAAGAACTTGATTTCAGTGTCTTCTATGGAGGAGAAAGAGTTTGATGTCACTTTCTCAGGAGGGCAGGTATTGATGCATCCCAGGGGAGCTTCCATCACTTGGCCAAAGTCATTGGAGTTCGCTCTGGGAAACTATACAGGTTCAGTTTTCAGTCGACAGGAGCATTGGTGAGTGACACATCTAGTAGCACTCACAATAGTAACACCAGCAGTAGAGACTTGTGTGAGTTATGGCACCAGAGGATGGCGCATATGCATCATGGAGCTTTGAGAGCACTGAGGGAGATCACTACTAGAGTTCCTGATTTCAGTGTCAAGCATTATGAGGTCGGCAAAGGGTGCGCTTTGGGAAAGTACACCAAGTTAGTATTCCCAGCGAGCGATAGCAGATCTATAGGTATACTAGACTTGATTCATACTGATGTTAGTGGCCGTATGTCTCATGTGTCTTTGGGTGGTTATGAGTATTATATTCATTGATGACTACTATAGGAGGACTTCGATATATTTCCTGAAGACCAAGGGTGAGGTCTTCAGTCGCTTTAAAGAGTTCAAAGCTCTTGTGGAAAAGCAGGCAGGTAGGAAGATTCAGATCTTGAGTTCAGACAATGGTGGTGAGTACACTGATGGTGGGTTTTCTGACTTTTATGCACAGGAGGGCATTAGGAGAGAGTTTACGGTTCCTTACAACCCCCAGCAGAATGGGGTGTTTGAAAGGAAGAACAGAGCTATTTTTGGGGTTGCTTGAGCGATGATTCATGATTAGGGGTTGCCTTTGTTTATGTGGGTTGAGGCCTGTAATACTGTTGTTTATCCTTAGAACAGGAGTCCTCACAGAGAATTGGGGAATATGACTCCAAAGGAGGCTTTCACTAGAGAGAAGCCTCATGTGGGACATCTCCGTATCTTTGGATGTCTCACATATTATTATATCCCAAAGGAGTAGAGGACGAAGCTGGAACCCATGGAAAAGAAGGATATCTTGATGGGTTATAGTGAGACTTTGAAGGCCTATCGGATCTTCATTCCTTCTAAACGGAGAGTGGTGATTAGGAGGGATGTGAAGTTCGAGGAGGAGAGGGCCTATCGGAGATCACGGGAGTATGATGAGAGAGGGTCACAGACTTCTCCTCAGCAGGGAGATTAGGTACAGGGAGTAGGACCTCAGGTTCTTGGATCGACTGGTACAGGAGGTACTTCAATGTCAATGACATTTGGGGCACCAATGGTGAGTTCATTGAGCACTTCTTTAAGGAGTCCACTGGTACAGAGTTCACATGGCACTTCAACTAACACAGGGACAAGTGCTGGTACAGGTTCTTCGAGGACAGTTGTTGGTACAGGCACACCAAGGGCAGTGGGCAGACCTTCAAGTTCACCAGACTAGGGAGCAGAGGATGAGATTCCCTATGGGGAAGCTTCTTCAGGGAAGAGGAGGCCCAAGTGGCTTCAAGTCACCTTGAAGGAAGTAGAGTCCGTTGGTCCTCCGAAGAGGGTGAATATGGAGAGTGTTCCACCTGAGCAGTTTTGCAGTTATGTAGCTAAGGCTACCAACATTGTTGACTTTGAGCCTACTAGCTATGAGGAGGCTGCCATCCAGGACATATGGAAAGAGGCTATGGTGGAGGAGTGTGCCTCTATCATTAAGAACAATGTCTAGGAAGTGGTGCCTAGGCCTGAGGGCAAGTCAGTTGTGACTTTCAGGTAGCTCTACAAGATCAAGTATGTTGCGGATGGCAGCATTGAGAAGTTCAGGGCGAGGTTTGTGGCTAGAGGGTTTTCACAGATAGAGGGAGTTGACTATGATGAGACCTTCGTTCCCGTAGCTCAATACACTTCTATCCGGTCCCTTATTTCTATTGTTGTAGAAATGGGTTGGCAGATCCATCAGAGGGATGTGAAGACCGCATTTCTAAACGGAGTTATAGAGGAGGAGGTGTATGTTGAGCAGCCACAGGGATTTGAGGTACTTGGGTGGGAAACCCATGTATGCTAGTTGAGGCAAGCACTCTATGGACTTAAGCAAGCTCTGAGAGCTTTGTATTCGAGGATTGATACTTGCAGCAGATGAGTCTCACGAAGAGTTATGCAGATCTGAACCTATACTACATTGTTATAGGGGATGATCCGCTCATTCTTGTGTTGTATGTTGATGACTTGTTCATTACTGGGGCAGAGAGATGATTAGTGGTTGGAAGGAGGATTTTTCTATGGAGTTCGAGATGAAGGACATTGGGCTGATGCATTACTTTTTGGGGCTTGAGGTGTGGCAAGAGGAGGGGCATATCTTTCTGGGGCAGGGGCAATATGTTGTGGATGTTTTGAGAATATTTCACATGGCAGATGATCACCAACTGGAAGAAGCTTCATGCTTCAGATTCTAGTTTGGTGGATCCCGCATTGTATAGGCAGCTTATTGGGTCCTTGATGTATCTGGTCAACACTAGGCCAGATATATGCTTTGTAGTCAACACACATAGCCAGTTCATGGTTGAGCCCGGGAGGGTGCACTAGGTAGCTGCAAAGCACATTCTTCGTTACATGCAGGGGATTGTTGATTATAGTCTGGACTATAGGCGGGGAGATGGAGTGAGGTTGGCAGGTTACACAGATTCAGATTGGGCAGGGTATGCTTCTGAGAGGAAAAGCACTTTAGGGTGTTGCTTCGAATTGGGTTCGGCAGTTGTATCATGGTTCAGTCGAAAGAAAAAGTTAGTTTTTTTGAGCTCTTCTAAGGCTGAGTATATCGCTACTAGGTAGGCTAGTTGTGAGGCCATTTGGCTTCCCAAGTTGTTGTATGGCCTATTTGATCAGGAGTTGAGACTGACTATTATTCACTGTGATAATCAAAATTGCAGTAAACTCACGAAGAATCCAGTGTTTCATGACAGGTCAAAACACATTGACATCAAATATCATTTCATTAGGGACTATGTTCAGTGGGGGCCAGTGAAGTTGGAGTATATATCGATAGATGAGCAGGTGGCCAATGTTCTCACGAAGTCCTTGCCAAGAGGCAAGCATGTCCATTTCAGGGACAAGATGGGTGTGGTCAGAAACACTTTCCTCGGTAAGAGGGAGTGTTGATTTTTAATGTACCTTGGACAAGTGGTTTCCCATGGGTTAGTCTCTACCTAGGGAAAAGTGTTCAAAATAATTATTTTCCTAAGTGTGACTTTATAAAGTGAAAGTGACTTTATAAGTGGTAAAGTCAATGTTAAATTATAAAGTGAAAATTGACTTTAGACATAAAGTACAATGTGGGTACTTTATTTAATGGGTGAGTTAAAGAATAGAAAGTGAGAATTAAATGCACATTTATTCTCATCCCTTGATCTAAATGAATCTGAGTCATTAGATCTTAGGGTTGCCCAAAAGTCATTTAAGGAAACAAAAGGGGGAAAAGAAAAGAGAGACTGCATTCATTCTTCATGAGCAGATTGGAGAAAGGAAGCTGAGAGCTGGAGAAAAATTCTGAAGAATAAATTTGTTGCAGCAAGCTGAAGGAGTGATTTCTGGGCAAAGTTGGGCACAGAAATCAAGGCATAGAAGACAACAAAAGGTACAATATGAACAACATTTCACACTGTGAGCTGCATGTTGTTCGAGAGAAGTTTTTGAGATATAAAAAAAGTGAAAGATCCGTACATCCCATACGGAATCCGTATAGTACAGTACATATCTTCAGCTTCAAGTGGGCATGGAAATTGAGGCAAAGTGGGCATGGCTTTCAAGGAGTTTTGGGCTAAAAAGATAAGTTGTATTTTGATGTTTTGTTTTGTCTGCAAATGTATTTTTCCTGAACTTGAAAGATAAATAAATTTGAAGAGATCTCTAACAGGTTTTCCTTAGAGAAGATTGAAGGGGTTTTGCCTGGATCTAAGTTGACCAAAAATCAGTGTGTATTTTAATGTGTGTTGCTGGTCTGTTTATGTCCATATTTATTTTCAGCATGTGTTGACAGTCCCATGTGTTTTAATCTGAAAATTTCATTTCCAGAATTCTATATGTTGAATGTATGTTTATGAGAAAGGGCATTTAACTGAATGGGAGTGATAAGGTGAAATTAAAATCGGGTTGGGATTGCAAGAAACTTTTTAGTCATCAAATTTCAACATTTGTGCAACTCCTAATTTAACCTTAACAAGATGCCCATTAGAAATAGTAGACAAAGTGCAATGGATGTGAGTATGTCCACTACTTGACAATGATGACAAAACTAGCTATTCTCATAGATAGCCGGTGACAAGATTCCTTGTCCTACACATCTCTACATCTATGAATTCCTTTGGGTCTCTCTCCAAACCCTTAGTTAACGAGACATGAAAACCATAAATAACATTTATATGGATGCTATGAGAAACCATGTAAATAGCCCTAAACATTGTAGTCAAATATGCGATGTTCCACCAAGCTTCCAAGACAAGGGAGTAGTAGAGAAAATAGACAGACAAGTGGGGCATGTGGAAGCACCTCAAATTTTGGGGAAATTCAAGGGGGGGGGGGGGGGGGGGGGACATTGAGTACCTAGCATCGGGGTACTTGTCTCTAAAAGTATAAAAATGATAATGATAAAATTCCAACAATAACAATTCATCCCATGCAAAATCATCATTATGCAATGTAAATACTAAACAGTGAAATAGTACTAAATTCAAATTTGTAAATAATACAAACATGATTTAGATTAACATTCAATAATGAAATACATTGATTCATAAACCATAAAGGAAATAGAAACATTAAAATATTGATATATTGAATTAAATTCATCATTCTAGAATCTAATTACTACTAAGGAAAATAGTAGATATTGAAGTCTAAAATAGTAAATTGAAATTACTCAAACTCAAAAATAGTAAAAATTGATAGTCAGAGACTCGATTTGAGGTCATCAGTATCTAGAATAAAGAATCAAAAGCTAAAATTAAAAATTAACAATGGGCAATGAAAAATGAAAATAGGATGAGCATTTAAGGGTTGAGAGTGAATAAAGGGTAAACAAAAATGAAAGTGAGATAGGGTATTTTTATATATTGTTTTTTATTTAAATCTTGTTTTAAATATTTATAAGGAAAAATTGGGTGGGGTGAGGGGGAAGCGGTTGTAGAAGAACCCCTTCTTGGGTGCAATGGGGGCCACTCAAAAGTCCTGCTTTCGTGGGGGACACCCAGAATCATCCCTCTTGTAATGTCTTCTCCCAATTAATTGGCTAAGGAAGGACGAAATTGCCTATCCAACCTTGTAGGCTATTTTCTTGATAAAGGGGGGAAACCCAATTTTTCCAATGTTTGGGGCAACATCACATAAATTTTGGGTCGATTAGGGCAAAAAAGTCCAAATTGGGGGTTGCATTCACAACCCCTCACATAAGAGAACCCATGAAAGAATCTATAAATAGAGATTTGGAATCAATTTGACAACATCGATTTGGATCAAACATATCTATTTTCTTGCTTTATGGCTCTGAGGGTTTTAAGACCCCTTTTTCTCTACTAAAGACACTTTGAATTTTTGGTCATGTTGTTTAGGCTAACTGCCCTCAACATATTCCAGACTTGTCCGAACAGCATCTTCAACAAACAGTTTAGGAAATTTTTACTGGTATTTTATGATGACCACCTCATATACAACAGACATGGGAAGGGCACTTGAAAAACCTGGATGAAATTCCAAGCCTAATGAAGGAATAGTCACTCTATGCCAAGGAATCAAAGTGTGAATTCGGGATCACGAATGTTTTTATTTGGGACATATAATTAGTGTGCAAGGAGTCTAGGTACATCAATGGGAAGACTCAGGCAATATTGGATTGGGCTACACCCAAGAACTTGACAGACTTATGAGGATTCTTTGGAATTTCTACTACTGACGGTTCATCAAAGGATTCTCGTAATTAGGCGCACCTCTGGTAGACTTGAAAAATAAAAAATCATTCAAGTGGATAAAAGAATCAGACAAGGCATTCAATAAGCTCAAGGAAGTAATGACCTTGTGTCCAGTATTGGCACTTCTCGATTTCAATCAACCTTTTGTATTAGAATGTGATGTGTCAAGAGAATGAATAAGAGTTGTACTAATGCAAAGGGGACATCTAATTACATTTGAAAGCCGAAAACTCCAGGATTCAGAGAAACTTTACTCCATATATGACAATGAGATGCTAACTATTATGGATGCTTTGGCAAAGTTCAAGCAATAATTGGTAGGAAGTAGGTTCATAGTCAAGAGAGACCACAACAACTTGCATCATTTCTTGGGAGAAAAAGACATGAACGAAAGGCAACATAAGTTGGTAAGTAAGGTCCAAGCTTATGATTTTGACATTGAATATGTAAAGGGTAAAAAGAATGTTGCATCTGATACACTTTCCAAAAACCAACAACATGTTCCCTCATGGAGATCACAGAAGATTGGAAGGCTCACCTATTGGTAGAAAACTAGGCAGAAAAAGGCATGGGTCAAGTGGATGTACCTCGGGGAGCATTGTCACAACACCACTTATCATTTGTTTATTGGGATGACACCTTTCAAAGCACTATACGGCTATGGCACTCTGTCATTTATCGACTTGACCTTTGGAGACAGTAGGGCCCCATTGGCTAAAGACTGGATATAAGAAAGTCAAGACATTCTCAAGATACTCAAAGAAAACATACAAGTTGCCCAAAACCAACAAAAGATGCATGCAAACCAGCACCAAACAAAATGCAGCTTTGAGGTAGGAGACCTTGTTTTCTTGAGATTACAGCCATATAGACAATCTACACTCAAGAAAAGAGGTGCAGAAAAGTTGAAGCCGAGATTTGAAGGACCATACCAAGTAATCCAAAAGGTTGGAGAAGTGGCTTATGAGTTAGAACTACCAAGAGAAACCAAAATTCACAATGTCTTCCATGTATCATGTCTAAACTCTCAACAAGGTCATCGGGCAGTAGTAGGTCACTACTTCTATCGAACTACCCCCTTTGGGTGAAGATGGACAACTAGAGTTAATTCCATAAGCAATCATGGTAGTACGAGAAATGAGACTGAGGGTCGAAGTGATTTCAGATTATCTTATTAGATGGAAAAACTTACTAGAAAAAATGCCATATGGGAAGGAGAACGAATTTTACAGCATCTGAATTTGCAAATGCTTGGGGGCAAGCAATTTAGGGAAGGGGGGACTGTAATGTCCTCTCCCAATTGATTGGATATGGGAGAGCGAAATAGCCTCTCCAACCCCATAGGATATTTTCTTGATAAAGGGGGAAAACCCAATTTTTCCAATGTTTGGGGAAACATTGGGTAAATTTTGGGTCGATTGAGGCAAAAGAGCCCAAATTGGGGGTTGCATTCACAAACCCTCACATTTGAGAACCCATAAAGGAATCTATAAATAAGGAAGAGTTGGAATCAATTTGGCATCATCGATTTTGATCAAATATATTTGTTTTCTCCAGTTGTGGCTCTAAGGGTCTTGAGACCCCTTTTTCTCTACTAATTTTGGTGGTGAAAGATTCCACCCTAGTTAGTCATTCTTCTCCATTCATCTTTTGTTATAAATAGTTAAGCAAGTTGTGGAATCGGGAATCTATCTGGTTGAGCAAAAAAAACCAGTGGCATTTATGGTTACTAGTTGTGGGACAAATTGAGGTTTTATGGAATAGCGCTGGCAAAGATTGTGGAGCCGAAATGTTACAAGTCCAAGTTGCAAGGCCATATTGTTGCAGAACCAAAATGTGGTATCTTAGTAAGATAGCCAAGCCTACTGTGATTAGTCTCTCAAGCCAGCAAAGCAAGATAAGATAGCTTAAGTTTTATAGGGTAAATTAGGACTTAGTCAAATTTGGCTTAGCAACAAATCTCGTTACTTATACTTGCAACAATATTTAATTAAAATAATGACAGTGTACAATCTGGGTTCTTGGACAACCAATCCCATTCATTATGGAACTAACAAATATAATATAATTAATGATTAGATTACTCATGCATGTATATTTCTATTGTTGAATGATATGAAGAAATGTCTCTTGTTGTATGAATGAATAAACTTTTGTTTTGTTGAAAAACCTTGTGAATAATAAGCCCTAGGGAAAAAAATTACCCTAGAACATATTACACCTCCCTTGGGGGTATGCCAGAAGCAATCCCTTTTTGGGGGATCAATGTTGCACGAAACACCCCCCCTAAAGGATCCAAACCGGGAACCGCGTCTCGTACGAATCTGTGGGGGATTTGTCGTTGGATCCGCGAATTGGGCCGGCAAAGGCGGTTCCTAGAAATTCAAAACCATGCCAGCCTGATCTGAAGTTCCAGATTTATGAACCACGAATCCGACGATGAATCTCACCGCATCCCCGACGAATCGGGCACGGATCCGAAGGGAGACGGGCGGTTCCACAGGGTTCGGAAAAAAAAATTTCCTCGACTTAAGTTGGGTTGGGGCTTCTCAAACACTCCCAAGGTGCTCCCTTGATGCTCCTTAGATGCTTCGTGGATGCTCCCTCATGGTAATGTTAAATTCTTAAAGTAAAAGGATGAAAATGAAAATTAAAGGAGAATGTCATTTCATTTTCATCCTTTTACTTAAATTTTTAACATTACCATGAAATGACTCGGGATATTTGAGAGTGGTTCCAACCTCATCAGAGTTCATATGGAGAAAATAGAATTTCATATCGTATTCAAAATTCAATAGACTTAACACTTTTCAGGAATTCATGAGCAATGGGATTGTGGCATTTCATTAGATTATATCATGTATGAGGGCATGTGATTGGCATTTAATCAAGAGCACAAAACCCTATATGTACCCTAGTGTTGGTGGTGTTAATTTTTGAACTCCTTTGTCATGCCCTTAGCAAAAAATTACCTTTCAATCAAGTCAAAATCATCAATCAAGCATGTTAAGCATTTTCTACCATATTTTAAGGCTTGGATTAAGTAGTTTGATCAAAATTGGGCAATGTTGACTAATATCCCTAGACAATCAAGGTAGAGGCAGAGGCTATACAAGAGGAGAAGAATCTAGATTCTTGATTGTTGATGCTTGAATAATTAATCATTAATCTACAATGGATGCCATATCTATCTTGATTTATGTAGAAATATGCATGTTTCCATATTTTCTACAACTAATTTAGTATTTTGGATGTTTTTTTAATATAAATGCAATATATATATATATATATATATATATATATATATATATATATATATATAGACGCTTCCGAGACGCTTCGCTTCCTAGATTTTTGAGAAATGACGCTTCTGCAGATCCGCTTCCAAAAAAACATCTGTGCTACGTGCAACATTGACGGGTGTGATGCCCAAAAGCACCCCTTTTCTAAGGGGATATCCAAAAGTCACACTTTTGGGGAAAGGCATATCTGCATTGGGGAAACATTTCCCCGTACGTTTCCCCACATTTACCCAAAAGTGGGACATGGAGAAACATCTCCCCAAGTGTCCCCCCATCCTGGGAACATGAGACACCTGGGGGGGATGCCCTCCCCCCACCCCTTGGGAACACATCTGGAACACTACAAATATGCATGCTCTTCACTAAAAGTGAATGAAATACTATTTGGTGTCCATATCTGAAGAAGAAACTGATAATTAATTTTCATGTTCTTGCACTTGTATATGTGGTACAGTCTCTTCTTCACTTGTACATTCATGTACATAAATAGATTACTGTTCATAATTTTTCATATTGTTTTAAGGATTTCTTTGTTTATCACCTTCCCAACCTCTAAACCCTAATAAGAATTTAGCATTTATATCAGAGCTTTACAACATCTCCTGCTGACAATAGAGAGATATTGTATCATATTAGAAATGTATATTGCTATATTCTAAATGACAAGAAAAGGATTCTAGTATGTAAGGCAACAAAACACTACATAGCTCAAATGCTTAATTTTATAAACAGGGAAAAATTAACTCACATATTTTATAAGACAAATTTATGTCACATAATTATCCAAATTGTAAACATGGAACTGCCGTGGTGAAAACCATTTGAGAAATCTCTTTTTATCCAAATCACTTAGCTTAGTCAAAGCTAATAAATTAAGTATAAAGATAATGAAAGGATTATATGGACTTGAGAAATCTCTCTACCAGTATCAAAATGTGATGATCTCTTGGAGTTGTCCTTATCATGTGGAGTTCCCCGATAAACAATAAAATTTCCAAAATTTGTATTGCTCACCATTGTATCATGTAGCCCCTCGTTCATTAGGAAGTGGAACTTCGCTCCATGACAATAATGCCACAATTGTTATCTCTCAAAGTTAGAAGGGATCAGACAAAACATGTATGGAAAGTGCCAACGTTACATGAGACAATGCCTTTCATTACAATTTGGTGCTTGCTAGATTCAGTGTTGTATCCCTAGGAAACTCATAGCTCAAAATTTAGAATTAAAAGATTGGTTCGTGCCTTTTTCAAAGAAAATAAAGGACATAAGAAAGGCAAGTAGAGATTGAATGCTACTAAGTTATAAGCTATCACAATGTCAACGAAAAGCAAGAGCGCTGTCATGAGATACAATTCTTACACATCACACACTTGATATCAATCATCAAGTGGAAGATCTTTGTATTATTTAAATTTGTAAGTACAAAGTTTGATGAATCTTTATATTCACATCACTTAACACCTCTCAAAGATATAATCATGCGATTAGTATAGGGGACACAAACATAAGTACAAGACATTATTCAACAACTCATTCTAATTGGGATAAGAAAGAAGAGTGGAAGACTCAAGAAAGATCTATAAAAAAATTGCTTCCTAATCCCCATTCCTTTCTATAAACAAGTATGGAGTTATACTCATTAATTTAAAAATAGCCCCATACCTAGGACAAGTGCCATGCTATATCAGTGAAGGAAAAACTCACAAGTGGATAAGAATAGTAGGATGATTGTCTTCCAACCATGCGACTGCTTCTAACATCATCACTCCATATCTAGAACAATGTTTTTAGGACTAGGTAGTTCAGACCAACTTGTGATATTTCCTATAGGAATTGACTTCCCAAATTGTAATTGATTGGTTCCATATGGAATTGCTAGATTTTGTCCTATCTCGCAATGGGACCACAGAAAAATAACCAAAGAAATGAAAAGGAAAAATACTAAACCTAATGCTTTCAATCTCCACTTGCTCAGACTTGGACTCCACCAAGTTGATCGAGTTGAGTTCTAACTTAATCAACTTGAACTTTTGCTTGCTTTTGGGATCATTTTGGTACTAAACTGGTCCAACTAGGTAAATTATGTACCCACTTGGTTGAGTTGGTTCAAGACTGATGCACTTTTCATGAAAAAGCCAAATTAAAAGAAAAACTTAAACCCTAATTCCTAGCAAACCTAAACCCTATAAAAAAATATAAAGAGACCCCACCACATCTATTTGCCTCACACACCTCTGATTGAGCATTTTTGAGCAGCTAGAATTTTGGAGCAGCATTGAAGATGGATTTGACATCTAAGTGAGGTGACTACGAGAGTCCAAGAATGGATCCATTTTGATCTTGTTGATGAGGAGTTGTTTAGCAAATATTGCAAGAGACACATAAAGAGGACGTGGAGAGTGGGGTGGTCATAGGTTGAAACAACACTTGCCTGATATAAGAGACCAATTTGCCCCTTGTAGTGCACCATTAGAGCAAATTGGATAAATTAGGTTGGAATTGTGAAATTTGTTTGAGAATTTTGAAGAAGACAAGGCTAGGCAAAATGAGAAAAATATTGAAATAGGGAGGAAGCAACTTGCCACAACAAGAGCAAATCTGAGTGTTGAATTTGAAGTCCCTTGCTCTATACCTTCTAATAATTTTAGGGACCTCTTTTGTTATGTGACCCCCCCTTCCTAAACGCTAGCTCAAAAAGAAGAACATTTAAAATTATTTCCTTTGGACCACCATGTCTCCTAGTGCCTCTCAACCAAGTCAAAACTCAGCTCGCCATGTATACCCACTTGAAGGAGCAATACAAAGATGCTACTTTTGAGTACATAACTAGATTGCAGTAGGATGCAGATATCCACTTCAATATTGCTTGCTCACTTTATTGCCAATTTATGTGGGATTTTGTTAATGTTGCCATAAAGGCCTTCAAAGGCCTATTACCCACCATTTTGTGGGTGATATCCCTAGGATTTTTTTTTTTCTTCCTTCTCCAAGATGGTCCTTAGCTGATTGCCCCTTGCAGCCACCAACTAGCTCATTGAGCCATTTCTCCGTCACCTGAGCTAGCCATGTGGTCCCTCACCCATCTGCCATGATCGTATGTTTGAAGGTGGGCTTTCCGAACCTAAAGGTATGCCTTGTCATTTGGTAATTGAGTATTGTAGTTTGCTTATCCTGGACACTTTTGGGCATGGATTAATGGGGGGATTCAACGGAAAAAATGGGCTAGGTCTATGTTGTTGTCCCCTAGACCCCTTTTGGATAATAACCTTGGATTCTATTCCTGTGGGATCTCTTTTACTGACCATTTGGCTTTAGGGATGGTATTTCACAGGAAACCTTGATTTTGGTTGCGTGGTTCTGCTCCCTTATCCGCTTATATTACTCCCTTTCCATGCATTATTACCCCATTCATCATTTCTCCCACTTGGGTCCACATTCCTCCATTGGGTCCACATAGGGTTAGCTCACCCCTTCCCCTTGCCCACACCTTGGGTCAGGCCTGGAATGATGCCTGGAGGTTGATGCAACTAAAAAGAAATACAAAAGCATATTTGGTCGCATTCAGCAGGAAAATTTACCACAAAATGCAAAAGATGGTCGGGACAAACACATTTAGCACGTGGGAAAAAAGCAATACATGAGTTCTACCCCATCATGGCCATCACCTTGGTTCCTACAGGTTCTATGAGCCTCCTTCATCATATAGGAACCCATGATTGTCCCAACCCCTGGTGGGTAATGAACCGCCCTACCTTAAAAGGGGTATTCACTGCTATATCTTAGGCATCATGCTCTTGCCCCTTAAGCCCTGACCAGTTAATCAAAGAAAATCATGAAAAGGCAAGAGGCATATAAATAAGGGTGGAAAAATTAAGGTCGGGGCACCTCATGTACCACGATTTCTCCTTCCTCTACATTATAAACCCAAGTGTGGGCTTCCCTTTTATTAGCTACACTTGTACCCCAACATGTGCCCAGGGCTGCCCCTTTTCATCCCCTACTTCATTCACCTATCTGTCACATGCCACCACCTTTTGAAGGATGTACCTTGAACATATTATCCCCTTTAGAAGTAGAAACCACCTAATAGGATACTTGGTTAACCCCATTTGGGGTTAAGAGACATTGGCACATCCCGAAGCCCATTATGGAAGGGCATACCATTATGAAGTCTCAACCTGTGGTCCATTTCTGGTAAGCTCATTTACTCGATTTCTCTAATGACTTGTTGTACTGGAAGGCTAGGGGACGCATTGGATCTTATGCAGGATTGCAGATGGTCTCCATCTTGGGTTTGGTCTTCCTATACGGGGTTCTAATCCTCCAGAGGGCTACATTGGCACATGTAGGGTGTGTGTTGAGAGCCATGGGCCTCCACAGCAGTAGACAACACTCCTTGGATCTCCGAGGATGGTTAGAGATGTTCGAGATACTCCTATCGGATGAGGAAGATGCACCTGGTTCACCTTTGCCCAGTCGGCCCCACAAATGTACCATGCACTAGGCAGTTGACCCCAGGACTTGTAGGATGATGTGGCATCCCCTACACCATCATTAGAGCCATTGCAGACGATCTACAGGCATCTTCGACTTGTTTGGAAACCCATGAGGTTATTATTGTGCCCCCACACACATTGGGAGCACCACAGGTTTATTGTTTGAAGAACAAGGGGCCAACCCCTTGTCCATCACTTTTGAAGGTCCTACTCTTCATTATGGCACCAATGGACTTCATCATTCCTCTTAAAGGGCTCTACGACATGTATAATTCATCATTTGACCTCTTAAGAGGCATATTCTCTCATTTGTGAGCTAGTTTGGTGGGATTAGCACCAAAAGTTAGAATATTAGCACATTATTTTATTTTTGGGGCTTATGTAGGCCAAGGAGACTAATTCGAACTGCTCATTAGTGTATAAATACAAGTGAGATGAGATGAGTTCATTTTCTCATCATCACTTTGGATTGGATCTTTTCTCTCTTTTGAGAATTTCGCACTTTTTCTGGAGGATGAATTGGAGTTTTATCAATGAATTTTGATGTGTGGATATTATTCTATCTTATCTTGGAGCATCTCTTTTGTTAGTTGTGGATGGTTGGATATATTCTGTTACATGTAAGTACATGCTTTTAATGTTATTCTTGTTTTACTTTGTCATATACATTGGATTAGGATTTTCACTATCGTTAGGGTTAATTGCTGCATGCATTTACTTCATTAAGTTGTGGAATTTTGTCTCTATTATAGCATCTCTCAATGTATGGGCCATGTAATGTGAATGAAATCTCCTAAGGGTAATTTTAACAATGAATTGACCTTGATAAGCCATCTCCTTTACACATCAAAGTATAAAAGTTGCAAGATTGCTTCTCTTTGACCTAGAAGGCTAGCGAAGTAGTCTTAAGGCCTCCTTGACCAAGAACCAAAGGCCCTCTCTCATATTCATCATAGACTCCATTCTCCCAAGACTAAGGCAATGATATACTAAGAGGTGTTCACCTAAAATCACATCTTTTTTTACCTTTTCCTAGGTCTAGCTAAGTTGGGTCACCTAGGGCATCATTTTCTCAACAAACTTTCCCTCCAAAAAGTTCAATCTCCTAGGGTCTTTTGCGTTGGTGTCTCCTCAAGCCCTCTTCCAATTTCGAAGCCATTCCGACGGTGGAGTTGGGAGAAAAGCTAAGCCCTAGCTCCGAGATCAAACTTTGTGCTAGCATCCCTAAGGCTAGTGCCTCATAGGATCAATTCAACACCTTCAAGTGAAAATTCTTTCTTTGATCCTTTCCCCCACCTCGTCATTGGTTGCCATACTCTTTCCCCCAACCCTAGATTGGGTCTGTTTCGTCTCGTTCCTTTGAAAACACAATTCTTCAAGAACCATCCAGGATACCAATTTCACCAAGGATTTTAGGGATTGGGAAACTCCTTCACAAGTCATATCCCATAAACCTAACCCTCAAATCCTTCCTTCCTTTCCCTAGAATACATTGTACCTTGCTTTGAAAGCAAGCAAGCTCCATCCTTCAAACTCTTTCTAGGAAAGAGATTATTTGGGTAACTCATATCCATTCATTGATTTATCCTTTATTGGTGACTCCACAATATACCGAGTCTCCTCCCATCGGTGAAAGTTCGTAAATAGAAGGGAGCCATAGCTAAGGTGACAATCGGCTAAGTCTCCATTTGTTGCCCTTGGTCTAGCATTTGTCCTTTAGGGGTTCCCTTTAGGTCCTGTTGACGGTGTTGGAAATTTGTCAACCAAGGGGATCTCCCTGATATGAAGTCTCAGTTAGACCTTACATTGTTTGGTGTACGAGTCCCATCCAGTAGAAAGGCCCCGTTACCACTCAAACCAGCAGGGGACCTAAAGGGGATCCTAAGAGGGCAACTGCGAGGGTAAGGACAACTGTGGAGGCTTAGACCACTGTCACCACAACTAAGTCTCCCTACTTTTTATGGACTTTCACCGATGGAGGAGTCCTGGTAGTGTCGGAATTCACTTGTAAAGTATATGTCAATGGATAAGTGAGAAGTGGGCCTGAAAACCCTTTCCCAAGGATGGAGCAAAGAATGGAGGTTGCTTGCTTTTTAAGCAAGGGACTTGGTCCATGAGGGATAAGGGGTGAGGATTGGAGGGTTGAGGGAGAAAGGATAGGCTTATGACCACGTTTCTCTACCCCTATAATCCTTGGGAAACTTGGGTTCCCAAATGGTCCTTGATAGTTAGTCTTTATTCAGAAGCGGGACCACACGGGGCCAAGTGGACCCAGCCCAAGTTCGGGGATGGAATGTAGCAACCAATGATGTTCCTATCCTAGACAAGGTGAGGGAAAGGACCAAACAAGAATATTTACTTCAAAAGGTTGAATTGATCCTATTCGTGTCTAGCCTTGGGGATGCCTAGGTAAAATTCGGTCCAAGAGCTAGGGCTTGAGATTCCTGGAGATTCTTCCGTCAGAATGGCCTCAAATTTGGAGGAGAGGGAGGGGACCCACCAACGTAGCAGCCTAGAGGAGATCGAAATTTTTCGTTGGGCCCATTGTCCGAAAATTGATGCCCTAGGTGACCCACTGGGGTTAGACTCGGGAAAAAGGGGAAAAATGGTGAAAAGAAGGTTAATATGATCACCTTTTTTTATGGAACCAGTGCCTAATTCACTTGGGGATATGGAGTCAAGAATAATGATGAGTAAGAACTTGGTTTCTTGATCAAGGAGGCCAAAAAGTCAACTTCATCCAATGTTGAGAGAAAGAAAAGAAAAGTGACCTTCAAGCATTTATAATTCAAAGAAAATGATGCAAGCTTCTAAGTTAAATAAATCTCTAGGACATTTCATTCATATAACATTGGCCTATGCATTAAATTAGCTAAAACATGCTCAATTCCACATTTCGATAATGCAACAACTAGCCCTAATTTTAGCAGTATGCAACAACAAGAATAATAGCATCAAAATTTACTTACAACGTTATAGAGTATATCCAACCAACATTTCATTTGCTCAATAAAGCTCCAAGACAAGAGAAATAACCAAAATCCATACATCAAAATTCATCCACCTCCAAAAATATCCACCAAGGAAAAAGTGTGAAAATTCTCTATGATTAGAGAGATCCCAAGTCAAGTGATGATACAAATGAATGTATCTAACATCAATATATAGCCTCCTAAGGAGTTTGAATTAGCCTATGGACCCCTAATGATAAAATAATGTGCAAATAATAACCCCTAATGGTGACAAGCCCACCATACTAGCTCATAATGTAAAAACAAGCCTCACAAGGGGTCAAATAATGATGTATGCATGTCGTAGGACCCTCCAAAGGCTCAATAATATCCTGAAGTTCCATATTGAGGAATAAATTCACCGGAATATGATGGACAAGGGGGTGGCCCCTTGTTCTCCAAGTAATAGACCTGTGGTGCTCTTAGTGGGTCTGAGGGCACATCAATGACCCCATGGGTCTCCATATGAATCATAAATGTCTATAGATCCTCTGCAATGGTCCAAGTGGTGGAATGAATGTTGCCATGACATCGTATAAGTGCTGGGACACTTGCCAAGAGTGTGGGGTTCTTGTGGGGGCTTGTTGGGCATAGTGTACCAATCATGTCACAATTGTCCCAAAAGTGGATCGCTAGTAGTCTCTGAACATCCATGAAGATTTGTGGAGTGCTGTCTGTTGCTGTGGATGCCCATGACTCTCTATGCACACCCTACATGTGCCAATGTGGACCTCTGGGGGTCAGGATACCATATAGGGAAGCCAAACACAAATGGAAACTACTTGCAATCTTGCATAAGATCCAATGCGTCCCCTAGGTTTCTAGTACAATAAGTCATTAGAATAATTGGGTAAAGGAGCTTACAAACCATGGATAACAAAGTGGGCACTTCATAATGGCATGCCCTTCTGTAGTGGGCTTTGGCATGTGCTAGTGTCTCCAAACTCCCAAGGGGGTTAGCCAAGTACCTTATTAGGTGGTTTAGCCCTTAGAGGGGATAGTATGTCCAAGGTACACCCTTCTAATGGCGGTGGCAAGTGACAAATAGGTGAGATGGAATAGGGAACGAGAGGGGCAACCCTGGGCCACATAATGGGTCATAGGGGTAGCTAGATAAGGGGAAGCCCACACCTAGGTATATAATGCATAGGAGGGAGCAGTCGTGGTACATGTGGTGCCTCGACCTTGATTTTTCCACCCTTCTTTATATGCCTTTTGCCTTTTATTTTTTTTTAATTAACTGCTTGGGGCTCAAAGGACAAGAGCGTGATGTGTATAATATAGCAGTGATTAACCCTTTTGAGGTAGGGCAGTTCATTGCCCTCTAGGGGTTGGGATAATCATGGGTTCCTGAATGATAGAGGAGGCTCATCTAGGGTCTATAGAACAATGGTGATGGCTAATGGTTGGGGTAGAGCTCATGTAATGGCTTTTTTCCACGTCCTAATTTTCTCCCAGCCAACTTTTGCATTTTGTGGTACAATTTCTTGTTAAATGTGGCCATTTATGTTTTTCATTATTTCTTTTAATTGCTTCAACCTCTGGGGCATCATTCTAGGCCTGACCCAAGGTGGGGGGCAAAGGGATAGGGAGGCTAGCCCTATGTGGACCCAAAATGGGAATGTGGACTCAGGTGGGGGAAAATATGAATGGGGTTATAGTGAGTGGAAAGGGAGTAATATGTGTGAATAAAGGAGCGGGACCATGCACCCAAAGTTGGGGTTTCGCAAGTAGTACTACCCTAGAACCCAATGGTCAATAAAGGGGATCCCACAGAACTAGGATCCAAAGGTAAAAACTGAAAGAGATTAAGGGGACATGAGCACAAACTAAGCCCACTCTTTCCGCCAAACCCCCCCATCAATCCATACCCAGAAGTATCCATGATAAGTAAACCAAATGCTCAATTACCAAATGGCTAGCTTAGGTGGCAGAGAAATGACACAACGAGCTAGTAGAAGTTATCAAGGGGCTGCTGGCGGAGGTTTATCATGGAGAAAAAATTCTCTTGTGGATATCACCCATAAAGCGGTGGGTAATAGGCCCGGTTGCCAAATCCTCAAAGATCTGCCTTGGCTCTAGCTTTCAACACAGGAGAGTGATGCAATGGTGTCTTCGAATAACAAGGTGAGTTTGCAACACAACTGTGTCTAGGTTCTCTTACTACAAGGGGGGGGGGGGGAAGTGAGCCTCTAAGTGAGAGGTAATAATACCACCCAGGGAGAGACACACATGAACTAGAAAGGCCTATCCAACATCCAGTGGAATAGTCCACAACAAATGTGACAGTCGTTACAAGCAGTGAACAAGGGAAGATTCGTCTAACATCCAATGGAATAGTGCACATCGGATGTGACAGTCGTTCTAACCGATAAGCAAGGAAAGGTCTATCTAGTATCCCACGGAATAGTCCACAAGGATGAGACAACTATGACAACCATTACAACACATTCTCAACAAGATAAACACTAAAATAACTGAAACAGTGCAACTATCTTAGTACATGTGAAAGCAAACATGAAATACAAATGTTCACATAATAATCTTACAAACATTCATAAGTCATGCATGAAAACGTGCCAGCCTAAAAAGGCTTCTGTGATTAAGCAAAAGTTCCAAGACACATATTTACATTGTACAACACTAGCCCCAATAGTGGGACATTCGAGCCACTCCTTGCTTCTTAAAGAACTAGTTGATCTCTCTAATGCCTTGCGGGAGGACCGGGCAACAGAGAGGCTTGGAGGACAAATCTATGCAGTTCTTGAGGGCAGTGAGCTCTGGCTGAGGGAGGACACTGGGAGACACCTCTGCGCAGTTTTGGAGGCCAAGGGAGGCTGGGTTCTCTGCACATTGCGGGGTTCTAGCAGGTAAGGGGAAAATCTTGAGGACTGACAGTGCGAAGTGCGCAGTTCAAGTCAGACTGGGAGGAACTGCTGCGCAATTTTGGGGGTCAAGGAAGGCTGCTGAGTTCTGGAATTGCGTAGTGAAACTGCCTTGGAGGACAATGACTACACATTGCGTAGTTCTAGGCAGCAAGGTCACAATACTAAGGGCTGAGGCTACATAATGCGTAGTTCAGTCAGGGTCCGATGCAACTGAGTTGCCTGGTCGGGAAGATTTTTGGAAAAATGGCCAAGTGTGGGAGGAAGATAAACTTGTGATGATCTTGAACTTGTGATCACACACTTAGCATACTTCGATGACATGACAACATAGACCACCCGAGCAACAAGAAAGCATGTTGGACACCTAATCCTAAAGGGTTAGTGTGGAAGCCGAATGGACAAAGCAGTCCAAGAGACCTTGGGATCTGAAACCCAAGAGTCACATACTTGTACTATAAATGTAAATCAATTGTTAATAGAAATAGAACTCATTGATTTATCTTTCACATTGTCTTGCTATCCATGTGAGTTTAACATGGTATCAGAGCTGCAGGCGAATTTCTGCCCTGCCCAAATTTGAGCCACTTGTTGTGGCCTCTCTGTGCATGTCAGTTCTATATTTCTGCAGATAGAATTGTCATTATTGTCATTATTGTCTGCATGCATATTTAATGCTGCAAACTGTCTGGATGACACATCTGCCCTCTGCGTGATAATATGGGTAACGCCCGGTATTCCCATTGAATACCTGCTCTTACAGTGCTGCCAGCATTTCAGTGCAGCGTGAGGTTTGAAAACGAATGTCTGAATAACGCCATTCTGCCCTCTGGGTTACCCACTGTTTGGCTTCTGCGCATAACCATTGTCTGTCATATTCCATTTATCAGACCTGACATTACCTGCATTTTGAATAATTTCTCATTTGAATCAGTGTGTAGCGGTTTTGGACGACCATACAGCTCCAGCAAAGTGTATCAGTGCAAGCATTGATGATTTGTTGAACGCTGCCTGACAAAGAATTGTGGAGGATGCAGCTGAATGAGCAGTGCATTATAAACCTTTGCCTGAATACGCTGCCCCTCTCTACGCTACCCCTCTCTGCGCATGAATACCTGAATGTATCGGTTACACCTGAATGTATCTGTTCATTGACTCTCATCTTTTGGGCGTTCGCCGAGTCTCTCTCTTCCAAATCTCATCACAATCTTCCATTATCGCCCATGTATTTCCTGCTATTTTGCTGTGGGTTTCAAGTGACATCATCGAATCCTTGATTATTGTGAGCGCTCCACTAGTTATCTAGCTTGCTTCCAGCAACATCCACCACAAATCTGTAACGGACATCGTTCTATTTCCACCAGAGGTTGCACCGAGGATACGTTGTTTACTCTGATCATCAATACCGCCGTGTACAGTGAACCCATTGCGTTGAATAGATCTGTCTGCCGGTCTCTGTTTTGTTTCATTCCAGGTCCAAAACAGGCCTCAGTTTTATTGTAAGAGCTGCGCCATTCATTTTTTGTGCGAGTGTTTTACATTGTTTTACATTGTCGGAAGTTATGTGATATTTACATTAGGCAGCGGCTTCAGGTAGATCTGCACGGGCTTGAATCGGCCTGCTCGTAATCTTTACATCGGAGCAGATAGTGAAAATTTTGTTTGGACAAAGGTTTCTGACTTATCCGCGGTGTGTAGTAATTGAATACGCTCCTTTAGAGGGATTAATTTTTCGTTTGTGTGTGGGAACGATTAGATTAACTCTTAACTGGAGAATGTCTATATGAATTGACACATTTACTTCACATAAAAAATTGCACTTTTGAAAGCACAAGGGAGCCATGGTTGGTTGCTTGATATTTCGGTGTTGTTTTGTTTGTCATATAAATATAACATTTTGATCATCCGCATGGTTCGCTGAATGACCGACTTTGGAATTTGGGAGCGTATGCAACTGACAGACTTTGGAATTGTATGGGTGAAGGACGCTGGAACTGTGCAGCGAAATGTGCAAGGGTCATGCTCCTCCTGTAGATCAGAAGCCTGACAAACGCCGTCGCGGCAAGAAGAAGAATGATTGTGCAAAGGAGGGTCGAGGGAGCAGTGTTTCCATTGACCAGTCCAATTGTTGTTTGACTGTGGTTGCGTCCTGTGGCACCCCAGAGTTCAGAATATACCACTAAATACCCGAATTGAGTGAGTACTGTATTGCCAGGCTTGTATACGCCTTACCTTGATGTTGTACTGGTTTTTAATTGCAATAAATTTTAAATCCACTGCTTGCATAATATATTCTCGACCATACAACTCCGAGACAACCTTGGATAAAATATACTTCAGGGATTGTTGTTGAATGAGGAAATTTCTCCTGTTATATCAATACTGTTATCGTAATGCCTCTGCTCCTGTTATCATAACGCCTCCCATACACCGTGCTCTACCAGTTATATGCCTGCATCATTGCACTATACATCCACGTTGTCCATCCAGGCTTCCTACGTAGGCCATCCCGGTTTATGCTGGTCAGACTTGCTGGTGAAAGCGACTCTCATAGTGTTATTTGGTTACCGACAGTGATATATAAAAGAACGTACTGCATGGATGGGAGATACATTGTTTGGAGCTGAACGCAGAAGGTGGATGCTAGAATGCTGGAATGCTTTTCACTGATAGCGTGGCTGTTTCATTGGCACAAGAATTTCGAGGGTTAATTTTGAATTCTTCTCATAGTCACTTGTTCAGATCTGCGTGGGTCCATTTCCACAGTCAACAGTGGTTTCGTTGCATTTATTGGGCCTGAAAACTTTGTGTAAGGTCCAACTGATCTCATCATCATCTTGCACAACTCAGAGGTTGTTGCATTGAAGCAGAAATTCCAGATTGAAAGGTCACTCCTAGTCACAGGATTTGGCTATCTACATGCATGTCTGTTTAATTTGATACTGTGTACAAGCTTTTGCTTATAGACAAATGGATGTGCCTCGTTGCAGTTGTATTGTTGAATGGTGAATGGAGTATAACTGGAGTTAACACTGATAGATGATTTGTAAGTCAAATTTTTATGACTTGGCACATGCTCAAGAGAGCAGTATTGAAGCCACCTCGAAGCAGATTTGGTGTTGTCCATGGAACAATTTGAAACAACCTCTGAGTGAAGTGATTCATGGAGAAGTGATCAGCATTGTGAAGTGAATTTGAAGCATTTTTGAAGACATTTTTTGAAGTCATTTTTTTGCAGTTTCTTGTAGATATTTTGGAGCAGTTTCTTGTAGAGATTTTGCATGATTCCCATAGCAGCTAGATGCTCTGAAGTTTGAAGTTGAGGACAGCGCTCATCTTCACATTTATATATTTTTCTTGCATTGGTGATGTTATGCTCCAGTTCATTCTTAAAACGAACTGTGGACTGTTGATTTACCATGTGCCCAATTGTACCAATGTTTATTGTAGTTTAACTTGGTAACATCCAGCTTACTCAAGTCCTGCTCCATCAACCATTTTCGCGACATTGTTGCCACTTGATAAGCCCTTACAATATCTTGTAGTAAGAGTACAATATTATTTTTCTGTTGCTGTTGCCTCAGTTGTGTTTTTAAGTGACATTGAAGAAAAATGGCCAGACTTGAAGATGCATTAAAGTTATTGAATATCCTAATTCATTCCACTGTTGATGAGATGGTCAAAGTTAACAAAGAAACTCTCTTTGACATCCAAACCTCTCTGCAAACTGCACATGAGAATATTGAGTTTTTGCAGCTTGAAACAAAGCTACAGCAGGAAGAATTACACCAGTGGAGTCATCATTCTGAACCTGTTTCTGTTCAGAACAATGAAGCAGACTCCCATAAACAGCAAGTCAATAATGTTATAGTTCATTCAGATAAAGCAGCAAAGTTACATGCAGATGCAGAGGTTCAGTCTGCACTTCCCAAGCCCATCATCAGACCTTGGGAACAGCTTGTCCACAACAAGCACAGAACTGGTCTTGGATATGACAAGGACTTGTCCTTTCATATTCCAGACTATGCCAAGCCCATTCAGTTTCAGAGTGCTGGATTCATTTATGACAGTTCACCTGCTCCTCATGACAGTTCAGCTTCAGCTGTTCCAGACTCTGCCCCTCTTCCACAGCAACAACAACAACAACAGATCGTGAAATGCCAACACTGTGACCGAGTTGGCCATCTGAAAGATCACTGTTTTGATCTTCATCCATGTGAGCACTGTCATAAAACCAGTCATTCTTCACACAGATGCTTCAGAAACAAACGTCCTGCAAGAACAAAGATTCATCTTGGATGGATCGCTTCTTGGCAATGGGCATCAACAGCCAAGAAGATATTCCAAACACATGTCAGAACTTGTTCCAGAATATTGAACAGTCTTGCAGTTGAGTTTTCTCCATCTTCTCACCTTGTATCTGACAGGGGGGGAAATGATGGTCATCTACAAGCTTCAAAGCCACATCAAGCGAGCCTGAGCCACAACCTGCCACACCAGTTTCAGAGTTGTAGCCAGAGACAAGATGCCTGAACATGCCTTCAGTTGGCAATCTGGGACCTCCTCTAGCAGAAGACTCCAACTTCTTGCTAGTTTTGGAAGAGTTCCAGCAGAGTTGTTGGTCATCCTTAAACCATCACAGATTGAGAACACTTCCTCTAGCAGAAGACACCAGCTTCTTGCCAGTTTTGGAAGAGTTCCAGGAATTGCATTAAGCATTCCAGAGTTGTTGGTCATCCTTAAACCATCACAGATTGAGGACACTTCCTCTAGCAGAAAACTACAGTTTCTTGCCAGTTTTGGAAGAGTTCCGGGAACTGCACTAAGCGTTCCAGTGTTGGTGGTCATCCTTAAACGCCCTTTATACCAACATTTCATAGAGCACATTCAGCCTAGTGCTGCCATGCATTTTTGTACATTTTGTATTACAGCTCTCTTCTTGGACTCATACATAACCCTTCGGATTAAGGGGGGGAATGTTGGACACCTAATCCTAAAGGGTTAGTGTGGAAGCCGAATGGACAAAGCAGTCCAAGAGACCTTGGGATATGAAACCCAAGAGTCACATACTTGTACTATAAATGTAAATCAATTGTTAATAAAAATAGAACTCATTGATTTATCTTTCACATTGTCTTGCTATCCATGTGAGTTTAACAGTGTGTCTATCTCATAACAAGAAGCGACAAGTGCAACACTTGAGATAGACTTTAGGACGACCGTGATGGCACTTGTGCGACAATGTTCAAGACTTTGTGCATGTGTGCGACGAATGTTTACATGGTTAGGAAAACTCATATACACAGAGGTCGACCTTCAAAAAAGACTCGCAAACATGACATAACAGTGAAACATGGCGAAAGACGACAATTGATCCAACAAGTGAAAGGGAGAAAAACACTTAGAGGAAACACATGGAATGACTTTGAGTGCCTGCAACCATGCTTGTCATTGAAGACATAATGATATGACAATGATAAGCTATCATTCATCCTATGCTAAGAGGTGTATCTCAACTTCATGAAAGATGAGCTTTATTTTTCATACCTACCCTCCAAAGGGTTGTGAATAAGATGGAGTCTTCATGCGGTCCCGATCTTCTATCATACCCTGGGTTCCTTGGTCTTCTTATTTGATAGTTATTTTTTCTCCTCAGCTCCTTAGTGTCATCTAGCATGTCCTCCTTCTTCATCTCCTTCATCACCTTGCCATAGCCTAATAGAATTCTTGTACCTGTGATCTACTCATGACAAGACCACATTAGTCTGATATACCCCTAGTCTAAGATGTTGCATGATAATCCACCGACTAAGCCAAAATTGGTGTAAGGTCAGGGGGGAGAAGGATCAGCGATTGAGTTGGACTGAGGGATAAGTTTGCGCAGTGCCCACTAAGGGAAAGAATTGCGCAGTGCCCACTGAGGGAAAGAATTGCGCAGTGCCTACTGAGGGACAAAATTGCGTAGTTCAAGTAGGTAGTGGTTGCTGCGGGATGAGGCCCTGGAGGACAAATCTGCGCAGTTTTCAGAGGTAAGGGGAACTGCACAACAGAGGAGCCGAGATGACAAATCTACGCATTTTTGGATGCCAGTGAGCTCCGACTGAGGGAGGGTCACTAGAGGTAGCCTTTGTGCAGTTTTGGATGCCAAGGGAGGTTGGGCTTTCTGTGCAATTTCTATAGGTAGTGAGCTCGAGCTGAGGGAAAGACACTAGGAGAAGCATATGCACAGTTTTGGATGCCATGGGATGCTGGGATTTCTACGCATTGCGCAGTTCCAGCAGACAAGGAAAAAGCTTGAGGGTTGCAGATGCGAAGTGCGCAGTTTAGGAAGGTTGGATGAGGCTAGGTTGCTAGGAATCCTCCGGAATTTGGCTAAGTGTGGGATCAGTGGAACTGATGTGAACAATGATAGAAATTCACTGTGACCATACACTTGGACACTTAGTGATACAACATAGATCACCCAGAACACATGAAAACATACTTCGCTTAATGCAACAACCTTCGTGGCAGCTTACGACAAGTGCGGCTCCGACGATAGACTTTGTGAGGATAATGACAACACTTGTGTAATAGTGCGTGAAACTTTGGAAATGAGTGCGAAACATGTCTACATGATGGGAACAACTCATTTTCACAAAGATTTCCCCTTAAAGCAAACCAAAATTCCCTTTGTATGACAAGCGATAACTCCCATGCTTGAAGATGACATTTGTTATATAAAGATAGAAGCGTGAACGACTCTTGAGATTGAAAAGGAGAGCTCGAAATCATCAGCTTACCAATAAGTGATTAAGGAACGACCCATCATAGGATCCACAATAGGCTCCAAAATTTGAGTGTAGGCCAAAATTTTGGAAGGTGTTGTAGCCGCTACAACAAGTCCCCTACTAGTTTGAGCGGTAACATTTTGGCGCCGTTGCTGGGGTATGAAACATGTGTTTTGTTCCCCATACGACATATTGACATATCATTATTGGTGACTCCATTGGACGAACGAAGCCGTAGTTCTTCATGGAACTTTAAGGTTGATGCTTATAGGGTGAAGCAAGCATTTGTCTAGGCATCGTTAATTTCACTTTGGCGACTCCTACATATTTTCATGTATACCTCAAATAGGTTATCATTCTTTGATAAATTTGCTGCTCTGGACATTGCTCGCATCCTTGGGAATCCTAATCATGTTGCGGGAAGGATGGTATGTGGGGTACCTATGTTTGATGGTGATCCACTCTCTGCAATTCACTACATAGAAAGATTTAATGTACATGCTTCAAAAGAGAAGGTTGTCCATCAAGATGTCCTTATGTTATTTTTCATGGGATCTCTTGGTGATCATAACTCATGGCTGCATGATCATGAACCTAGGAGCATCTCATCCATTGAAGAGTTCATTGATGGCTTTCTTGGATATTTTCAAGTACACTCTACATTAAGCATCTAAGAAGAAGCCTTCATCCAGCATCATCAAGACATCAAGAATCTAGGAAATAAGCAAGAAGACGAGTCCTCCTTGGGTCCACATAATGAAAATGACGGTTTTAAGGACATATGTGATGGGAAGGATGAATTTATGGAAAGTGAATTTGAGACCGACCCTACCTTTCTCAAGGATATTACTCTCGATGAATCCTCTTTTGAAAACCTTGAGAGAGATGATCCCATTAGCCCCATGAAAGATGAAATTGAAGATTATTTCCACATTGAAAAGGAGAAATGGGAAATTGTTGGTCCTCAATTTGATTGCTCCCATTTACGACATCAACAAGGAGGATGAGGATGAGATTGGTCTTCCTTTCCCCTCAGGCACTATTTATGATGACATACCCATTGATACCCTTGGGAAGGATAATCTTCATTTTCCTTTGAATAAAGAGGGGCAGTTGGAAGTGATCAATTTTCCTTTTAAGAGAGATGCAATCTTTGACACTAAGGGAATTGATAAGGCTCCCACTTCTCCCGAGTATGATTCTATGTTCAAATCACTTGAGCCTTTAGATTATGATTTTGGGAAAGCACAACCCGTTCAATACAATATTTCTTTCTCCCTTTTTCCTATTAGTCATCATCTTGAGTCTTCATCAAGAGGTTCCCTCACCGTTGGTCATATGATCTCAAGTAACTGTGAGCCCTTCCCCTCTCCCTAGTATAGAGTCAAGTAGAAGCCCTTTATTGATTATACTTTTCCTCCTTGGACACACCCTCAGGGTTTTGATCACTCCATATTCTCCCCTCTCCAGTGTAATCATCATGTGCAACCTACTTGTGTTTCTCCATCTCGTCGACTACCCTTTCCTACTAATCATAACCAAATGAAGGCCATAAGCCATGATGTAAATAATAAGTACAATGGTGGAAGTGATATGCCAGAGGTTTCCATCCATCAAAAGTTTATGAGCTTGGTTGTTGAGATCTCTATATTTTGGTTGCAAGAGAACTCATGTGTTGTAGGGAAAAGTATCCAATACGGAATGACCCTATCCCACTCTAAGGGTGATAGTACCTCAGCAACAACTGAATGTAAAGCTATTCAAGATTACTTCTTTATGAGATGTAAGAGAGAGGAGAAAGGGATCCACTAACCGTTGCCTTCCGCTAATGGTTGATCCAATCTTCCCTCTTTGCTGCTTGTTCCCAGCTCCTTGCTCTTTCACTGGCCCAGCTACACAAAGATCCTGCAAAAGCACAAGAAAAGGAAACTACAAGAAGCATACATCCATAATTGATTCAAGGATTAGAATAAATCAAATATACAAGCATCAATACACCATTAAGACACATGCATATAGAAGAACCTCAAATGCTTTATTAATGGAAGAAGTAAAGTTCTGAGAGTGTTACAACCATAAGAGGCCCAATCCAGCAACACCTCCCAGCAGAAAGAAATCTCCTCTTCACCTCCTTCAAAGCAATCACCCAATAGTTCTATACACAAACCAACAACACTTCCTTACATTCACAAAATTCCAGCCTCCCTAGACCTCATGAGAGAGCTCTATATATAGGAGTTTTGGAGAAAGGATGAGTCAGCTTGAGGCTGGCATGAAGCCGACTAGTGTCCTCTCCCACTTCAGTTATACTTCAGTTCTTGAGTCCACTTGGAGTTTCTTGCTTCCACTTGGAGATCTAGATCCTCTTACTCATCACAAGGCGAATTCCCTGATCCAAGTGTCATTTTGGAAGCTTCCTGGGCATTTGACACCTTGCAGAATGACTGTGCCACTTGGCCAATCTCGCCCAGCGCAGGTAGCCTTCATTTCTTTTGACATTCAGCGCAGGTACAGAGTGGAGCAGTTGACATTCAGCGCAGATGCTTAGTGGAGCAGTTGACATGATTCAGAAATAGCTTGTTTTTTAGTGTTTTCAGGTGGAGAACTGATTTTCAGTGCTGTGGTTTGCTGACCTTGTTCCTCTAGGGGTAGGAACAACATGTTTAGGGACTTTGGATCCCTTAGATTATTAACATTTCATGCTTCATGCTGTAAGGCGCAAAAATGTCTATAACAGTTGCCCCCTAAAGTATGAGGCCGTTTATCGGGTGAAATGCTTTATCAGGAGGATCCAAAGTTCATTCAATCGCTGAGAGGTGCCCTGTAATAAAATACAATACAATACATTATTTTTCATTCTGCTTTCATGATCTAGCTGAGGCGGGCATTCCCATGCTCAGCTTTATAAGTTCATTTTGGTATATAGAACAGACGATCGTCTGATGGTAGACTGATAATTCTCTGCTGAAATTATCATCCTTTGAGTAGGATGATCATCTGCTGCAATGATGTACATAACAAATGTCTTTATATCCTGAATATATATCGCAGCCCGGATGGATGAAACTAGATCCGGGGTCTTCAAACTCGTTCGATCTTCACTCTAAGTACAAGTCGATCCATGTGAGAATTGTGCTGAAGTCGAACATGGAAAGACATCGCTTGATTACCGATCAATAATGTAAACCGTTAACAAGCGCGAGAGGAATCACCAATAATGACAATGACCCTCAAGGTACTGCAGTACAATTCACGTGGTGTGAATAAAGGACTTGGCGTCGAACACCACGCAAAATCTTCTGGTCGAAGGTCATTGATGTATACTTGTTGCCGGAAGTGAGAAACTTGCCATTGAGGCATGCAAGCTTCAAAGTACTGAGGGGGGTGTTCCTAGATCAACTTCTTGGATAATGAGCTGAAGTCGACAAGAAGCGATCCGTCAAAGGAGGGCCTTAATGAATCCCACATCAGTGACACGGAACAGAGCTAATGATTTTAGTGGAGGTGAAAACAATCTGTGAAATATGATTCAGGGTGGCGATCATGGGTGGATGAAGGATAATGTATGGCAGTGGATGGGACACAGTTGACTCTTTCTGAACAACATCTCTTGAACATATAACGACACTGATGTGATGGATCGGTAGCATTACCCCAAATGTGGATGGTTTGGCGAGGACCATGGTGATGAGACCGGTGAATGAAACAACCCAACCCGATGTGATACAGAGGACAAAGTGTCATGTTCAAGAGCGACTAGCTACCATTAAAGCTTTGAGGTTCTCCCAATTTTTCCCCAGTCATTTCTGACCAGTACCTCTTTATTTTTGTCAAGCTTGAGGAGGATAACATATGCTTGTTCTATAACCTGCCCTTCGGGCAAGCCCATCGCTATGTTTTAACGAGCCTAGCGATAGGGAAACTCGTTCTCGTCTAAAGACAAGTTTGTCGCTATTTTAATCATTTTAACGAGTCTAACGACAAGGAAAACTCGGTCCTTTTCATTTTTAGAGAGTCTGAAAAGGTACAGAAAGTTAACTCCAAAATTCCTTTTTCGTCATCTAATCCCTTAAGTCCGAAAAAGTATAAAACAATACAGAAGGGATGAGTTTTCGATTACTTTAACGAGCCGAATAAAACAAGCGCTCGACCTTTTTGTGCAATAATCCCTCAGGTCCAAAAAGATTAAAATCTAGAGGAGGGATAGCTCTTCCGGTCCTTTTAACGAGCTGGAAGGCCAAAACTCGGCAAACTTTTCATATTTTACGAGTTAGATGAAAAGAGCTCAAAGAAGACTCATCTTTTGAGGAACGAGTGATAAACAGGGATAGCAGCAGATTCCAGGTACAAGTTGGAATTTTCCAATCACGGCAGTGTCACAAGGATGGCTAAGTGAAATCACTCTTCGCAGCTGTTCCTCAAAATGGGTAAACAATCATATGGAGGTGAACGATTGGCCAAATGAAATGGAGGTGGCGGGTGCAAACACGACCAAGGCTTTTTATGGCTAATAAATTGACGATCACAATGGTTATTTACCGGGAAGTTCATTTTTTAACGAGCTTAAACTTGCTCAAGAGCTTATGTTTATTTTTTAACGAGCATGAACTATGACGCTAAAACTGCTCGGATCTCGCTTTTCTATTTTTTAACGAGCATAAATTCCGCGGTAAAACTGCTCGATTGCATGGTCAAATTTTGATTTTTTACCGTTACTAGCTTTTCTCTTTTCAAATATAGTACTGCTTTTCAATTGCTGCAACAAACTTTGTTAGAAATGAATCATATTTGCATGAAAATGAGATTATAACCCTAATATTTCACTTTAAACTGTGTAAAAAGCCATTAAAAGGTGTTTTTACCTCTCATTTACCATTTCATTTGCATTTGGTTTGTTGGAGCTCTGGAGGTGCCTCTTCCCCCTTGATTTTCACCAGCTGATTCCGGGAGATTCTGCGGACGATTTTCGGTGCCGTCTGGACCAGGTAGGAGCTAAACCCTAGCTCTTTCTTTTCATGGTTTCCTTTTCCTGTTTTTTGCCTGTTTTCCGGTCTTTCTGAGCCCCTGGGGTTTTGCTAGGGCGCCCTAGGATCAGCGCAGGTTTCCCTTTCGAAACCTGCGCTGAAGGTCAAGCTGCCTTAAGGCAGCCTGACCCTCAGCGCAAGTGGGAGACTTCCTGCCTGTGCTGGGCTCAAAAAGACTGAGTTTTAAGGTTATTTTTGATGATTTTTCGCCAGTTTTTCATCAAATCAGGAATTCACTCTTCCTCTTGTTTGCTTTGCAGGGAACCTTGAACAAAATGTCCCTTACATGGCGAGAACGAGAACATGAAGAGGAGGACATGATTGCCCTCCATGACCCGGTCACGGTGAACGCGCTGCGGAACTGTGGCCTGCTGAAGTTCTTCCGTATCTCTAGCATGAGAGCACAGATTTCTTTACTGCAGTATATGCTTGATGCTTGGGATCCTGTTAACCAAGTGTTCCAGATTAGGGGGAAGACCATCCCCTTGACCATAGAGGACATGTACTTCTTGACTGGACTGTCAAGACGAGAAGCCCCCATTTCCTTATCAGGTACGGCCCGGGGGACCGATTCCACCAGAGATTATGTCCGCTAGTATTGCAGGGAAGGTTCTCAGCCGAGCAGAGACGGTAAGATTGTTATCCGTGAGATTACTGATCGGGCTCTCAGGTCCATTCTGTTCACTATTGGTAGGATGGCCGGCAGCGCAGCTCTACATGTTGCCAACAGGTCTTATATGCAGCACGCCTTGGAGTGTCTCCAACCGAAAGTATTCAACTGGTGTGATGCAGTACTTGTTCAGATGAAAAGTCAATTGACCAAGGTAAAGGACGGGAAGCTGAAGAACTTTGGGTTTGGTTCTATTCTGACTGCCTTCACCTTGGAGAAAATCCCACTGATGCAGCCTCAGTACATCATACTTGACTTGCCTTCTCCGACCGAACCACGCATGCAGAGGTGGGTTGACCACATGTCTAGGCATGCAGGTCAACCTCAGATTACTTTTACTGAGGCCTTCTTTAGGTGGTTCGAGCGCCAGGAGATGGCGTTTTCTGAGTATCCATATGTGGGTATGGATTTCCGAGGTGATTCGGATTTGGTGCTACCGGATGGCGAGCAGTGGGGTGCCATCGGTAAACTCTTTGACCATATTACTGTTTATTGCTCTTTCTCATAATGTTGCTGTGCTTTATTCTATCAAGACTTTTAATTGTACTCTTGTGTGCATGCAGATATTGGTCCTGTTCGTCCAGCAGTTCGTCCGAGATCGCCAGTTGCTGCCCCGGCAGGGGAGCCTGCTAGGAGAGTTGTTATTCGCGATCTTGACGACACCGAGACCCTTACAGCTGTGCAGGAGCAGGTTGAGAGCCTTACTCATGGCCTTCCGGATGTACAGATTGACGAGTTACCTTTACAGATGCAGCGGCATACCATTGGTGTGCCTAGACGATGGACTCGTCTCTTGCGCATGATTGCACAGGCCGTGACGTACTATCATGAGCACCACTAGGCTAGGGTGCCCCCTAGCATCTTTTTGAGTTTTTAGGTCATACGACCAATTTTGTCTTGGTTACAGAACATTATGTATGAACTTATATAAACATCTTATATATTTTGATTTTCGGGTTTTATTCTGTTTGAGTTATATGATCCATATGTACAATCATTAATGATGTGTCCCTTTTATAAATTTTGCAAATGTCTATCTAACACATAGTTTGCTAATGAGTCGGTTAATGTGTTTAAGTTTCTTGAAATATGTTGATATTGAATTGAATCAAATCGTCTTTCCAAGATCTTAACCCTTAGGAACATGCGATAAATAGCTGGATTGCGAACAGAATATATACCATTGAGTTGTAGTATTACGAGCTGTGAGTCTAGCCTGACAATTAGTCGGCGTATGCCACGTGTGATGGCATCAGAGAGTACTTCTATCAACGCGCTATACTCAGCGATGTTATTCGTTGATTGCCCAAGACATACACCTCTGAAACTTACTAACTCGCCACTTGGATCAAAAATGGCCCAGGCTGCGGAGGATAGGTTCCGCGAACTACGACTTGCTCCGTCGGCATATCCAACACATGTCTCCATAAGGTTCGACATCTGCAACGAACGAAAAAGGTGGATCACTCGACCAGAACACACACTTTAGCGAAAACAAAATACAACAAAAGCATACAGGTTACTACTTAAGCATAGTAACGCTTGAGGTACAGCCCGTTGCGGGGCTGCGCCAGCGGAATTCCGTCATAATCCATTAACTCGTAGGCTCCTTTTGCTAACACCCTCTTAACAATATAGGGGCCCATCCATAAGGACTTGAATTTACCTGCTCCCAATTTATCGGATTCTTGGTCATAAAGCAAGACCAAATCGCCTTCTGAGAAGACACGGGGTTTGACATTTTTGTCGAACTGAGCCTTGACTCGTTTCTTATGAGCTTTGTTAGCCAAAGCGGCGTCACGACGGGTTTCATCCAATTGGATTATTTCCAAGAAACGAGCCTCTTCTTCTGAAGTTCCGGGGAGAAGATCAATTGCGAGTTTAAGCGACGAAATTTCGCACTGGATTGGTAAGACTGCTTCCAGGCCATACACCAGTTGAAAAGGTGTGAACCCGGTTGCATTCTTTACCGACGTTCGGTAAGCCCACAAGGCTGAGTACAGGATTAGGTGCCACCTTCTTTTATGAACCCCAATCATCCTTTGCAACATACGCTTCAGGACCTTGTTGATTGCCTCAACTTGTCCGTTGGCTTGCGGATAATATGGGGTAGAGCTGTCGTGAGATAGCCCTAGCTTGGCAGCTAATTCGACCATCATGTGGTTGCGAAAATGCGACCCATGATCTGTAACTATAGCCTGTGGTACGCCGAACCTGGCGACTACATGATTGAAAAAGATAAGGGCGGCTGTTTCACCAGTGTTATCCAATGTAGGCATCGCCTCGGCCCATTTGGTAAAATAGTCAATAGCGACTATAATATACCCATGCCCCCCGGTCGAGGTGGGGTTACATTGCATGAAATCGATGCCCCACTTGGCGAAGGGCCCAACAGCAACTATCGGCTGTAAAGGTGCGGGTGGTCGTCTGGTTTTGCTATCAAAAATTTGACAAGCATGGCAACTTCTGACTGCGGTTATGCAATCTTTGAACATGGTTGGCCAGAAGTATCCTGCTCGTAAGATTCTTTGTGTTGTTGCATATCCAGACTGATGCCCCCCACATGCGCCTGAATGACAATCATTCAGGGCTTTTTCGGCCTCCTCATGGGTAAGGCACCTCCTCAGAACTGTATCGACACCACGACGGTAAAGTGTATCACCGACGATCATGTAGTCTTTTGCTTGGTATCGTATACGTTTTTGTTTGGAGCGAGAGGTGTTAGGCCTGAACTTTTGGGTTTGGAGATAAACTATGATATCTCCATACCACTCATCGCTTACAGATATTAGAAACAAACTTTCATCCACGATTGACTCTTCCGATGTTTCATCGTTGGACGACGATGGGAGATCGCATAATAATTCTGCGAAAACTAGAGCTTTCTTTGACTTGGATTTTACAAATTCCAGATCAAACTCTTGAAGGATCGCTATCCATTTTGAATATTTGCCCCCCAGCAACTGTCGCGACAGTATATAAGTCATGGGGTTGCAATCTGATAAGATGGTAGTTTTCCGAAAGAGGACATAATGTCGAAACCTTTGAATCACTTGAACAGCTGCAAGCGCTAGTTTTTCAACATAAGAATATTTACTTTCTGTATCGTTTAAGTTTTTACTTAAATAATAGATAGGATGTTCAATTCCATCGACTTCTTGGACTAAAACCATCGCAATGGTTGTATCTGCTGCAGCCAGATACAGGTTAAAATCTCTTTGATAGTCCGGGGCGTACATTAATGATGCTTTTACTAGACAATCTTTCAGAGCATCAAAAGAAGCTTGCGCGACCTGGTCCCAGACAAAAGGTACATCCTTTTTCAAAAGACGAGTATAACCCTTAGCAAGTTCTGCGTAATTTGGAATGAACCTCCTCAGAAAGTTTGCTTTCCCTTGGAGTTTCTGAATCTGAAGCAAATTTGAAGGTGGAGGCAAATTAATGATTGCCTGAACCTTACAAGGGTCGAGACGAATCCCATCCTTAGAGACTACAAAGCCAAGTAAACGACCAGAACTGACGCAAAACACACATTTGTGTGGATTGAGTCTTATCTTGTAGTGTCGGCAACGTAGAAATATCGCTCTTAAATGCTGCGGATGATCAGTCCGCTTTCGCGAATGAGCCGGAAGATCGTCGAGATAAGGTTGAACAATGTTCTTGATGTCATGGAAGGCATAATTCATTGCCCTCTGAAACGTCGCCCCTGCGTTCTTTAAACCGAAGGGTAATTTTCGATAAGCGAATGTGCCCCACGGACAGATAAATGCAGTCTTTGACTGGTCCTGTGGGCGGATATTTATTTGATTATACCCGGAAAATCCGTCCATAAATGAAAAGATTTCACATCCGGCGCATTCATCAATTATCTGGTCGATGAAGGGTGTAGGGTAGTTGTCCTTTGGACAAGCTTGGTTTACATCCCTATAATCAACACACACTCTAATCGTCCCTTGTTTTTTCATAACAGGGACAATATTCGATACCCAATCGGTTAGAGGAACCGGGTAGATGAATCCAGCATGGAGAAGTTTTTCAACTTCTGCCTTAATGGCAGCGGCTTTCTTCGGGTGCACTTGCCGAAGTCGCTGTCTTACTGGTTTGACATCAGGATACATTTTAATTTCATGTTCAACGATACTCGAGTCAATGCCTGGCATTTCATCATATGACCAAGCAAAGACATCTCTAAATTCGCGAAAAAGAGCGTTATATATTTCCAGTTCTGAAGGGGAACAACCTTTGCCGACATAAATATTCTCTACAACATCTGTTTTAGTCGAGATATTTATGGCTATAGTCTCTTCAATATTGGATAGGTTTCGCTCGGAATCCACCGTGTTTACAGTATTTGTTAGGAATTCAGAAACTGAAGGGTGATAAAGGTCACTTTGAGTATCTTCTTCATATTCCGGAAGAAGGGAACGATGGTGGTGATCATTCCATGGTGTCCCCCCAATCATCATTGATTGTAAGATTCCTTCGTCAGTCCCATGTACTTTCGACCAAGGATCTAATGGGGTACCGTATTCTCTAGACCTATCTACCCAAACGCTTGACGAGCGTTGATTTGGGCTCGCCTCCCATGCTTGAAACATTGATTGCTACAATATTTCTAAAGGGCTTGGGGGCAAAACCATTGTATGATCCATGTTGACCTTCGTGGAAGATATCATGTTGCAGGTTGCTACAAAAGGTACATTTCCTATATAAATAGGAGGTGGTAGCGCGAAAGTTCCCATCAATGTGGGGTCTTTCAATAATCCTACTCCGATATCTTGAATTGAATGGTTGCTCTCATGGATCATGGGAATGCTTCCTGTAACTTGTGAACCATTAGGGAGGAAATTCTGTTGGTCGACGATCGTAATCCCTCCTTCAAACGGGAATGCGATCTTCCTAAAATAAGTCGACACGACAGCTGCCATGGCATAAATCCATGGTCTACCTAGTAGGATGTTATAGTCAAGATTTCCATCAATGACTTCTACATCAATTTCTACTGTCTTTCCTCCTAGTTCAATTTTCAAGTTATTAAGGATACCGTAAGGGGTATAAGTCCTTCCGTCGAAAGCTTTTAATGTCGTCGAAGATCGCGACAAGGTTGGAGATCCTAAAGTTTTCCAGCAACTCATTGACATAATACATGTCGAGGCTCCCTCATCAATTATCGTTCTGTGAACAGTTTTGTTGAGTGCTTTCACTTGAATAAGGAAAGCTAGCTGAGCTGGTAACTGAGGATCATATCCCTTGTGATCAAAGGATACAAGATTGGAATCCTTAGGATCAACCCCACCAATTGCCGATAACAATGCCTGCCTTTGGGTTGGACAATTTTGTAGCACTTCAAGAGTCGACATAGCGGATGGCGATTGGGCCAAATCTTCCACTATGTTATAATGCTGCACCGCTCTGGCGCGAGGATTAAATGTCGACTTGTGGACTACACCCTTTGGCGGTTTTATTGTTAATTCAGGGATGGTGGGCGTTACAACTTCTGACGAAGTCGTTGTCGCACTACTTGGTTGATCTTTACCTTTTTCGTTCGACAGCTGAGGATTCCCATAATCTTTGTTCCTTGTCGAAATCAAAGCATCATCATGCTGTTTCGAAACCGACAACATAAGCACTTGAGACGGGGAAGCATTTCCACTATCAACCAGATTTTGACCTGGGTTGGGAAACGGATCAGTCAACACAGCTGAGGTTTGGGAACTTTTAAAGAACCTTTTTAACTCAGCTTTGAATGGGCAATTCTTTGTGGTATGATCCTTATCATCACATATTAGACATGGATAATTTTGTTTCCCTTTGCCAGGAGGGTTTGAAGAATTTTTTCCAGGGGATGGCTCACCCTGTTTCTTCTTCTTCCCTTTGTTTTGTTTCTTCTTGCTTCCTGGTTGATTGGTTTCTTTGCCTTTATCTTCTGATACGGCATTTACTTCCGAAGCAAGAATTTCTTCTTTTGCATTTTGATCCGAATTCTTACGGGCTTTCTTTGACGAAGCCTTTATCGATTTCGCGTTTGCTGTGCCAATCACACCGTCATCGGCATGAGAGTCACTATTTGATTTAGGAGGGAGAGGAATTGAAAATTCCGGTCTAGGGGCGTCAGGTATTTTGTCATAGAGTGTGCCGGACTGGGTATAAACTAAGTCCAAATATTGTGCACGAGCAATCACTTGCTCCTCTGTTACGACTCCCCCCTTGGCCACATCTTCCGTAATAGCCGGAAGTAACGACTTTATAAACCATTCAGCTAATAGCTGATCGGGAACATATGTTTTCACCATCCTACGACGACGACGCCACTCATGTATATGATCAGATATATGGGTAGCAGTTGTCTGTTTGAAGTTGGTTAATATTTCTGTTCCCGTTTCATACCTTATCGGTAATTGAAAATGGGTTAAGAAAGTCGTGGCCAGGGAACTAAAATTGTCGAAAGAGGCTCTTGGCAATTCAATATACCATTTAGCCGCTGGACCTGTCAATGTCCTCTGAAAAAGGCGAAGCCTTATCGAATCGTCATTAAGGGTGTTCGACGAACACCACAGATGAAAAGTCATCACGTGATTCGATGGGTCTTCACCTGGATTTCCATTGAATTTAGGAATGTCAGATGGAAGTTTGTGAGGAATCGCTGGCCACCAAGGGGCATAAGCAATCGGATTGTTGGTTAACCGGTGTAAATCGGGTAACTCTAAAGTTGCCACGAATGGTAACTGTTGATTCAGGTTAGGCGAAGCGTAACCAGGATACGATGGAATCGATTGAGCAGTGGGTCTTTGCATACCAGCATAATGTAATTGATGTTGGTATGACTGATACGGTTGGTGGACTTGACCACTGTAAAGTGGTTGGTTTTGACCGTTTTGGATATACGGTTGTCCACTGTTCGTAAAGATCTGCTGCTCAGAACCTTGGTACACTTGCTGGAACTGCGGTTGTTGGTATTGCACAAGCCATGGTTGTGACGCCATGTTCTGTTGCGCCATGCTAACCATTGGACCAAGGTGTGGGGTAATTGTACCCGTTTGTACTTGTGTCGTCCCTCCAGTGGGCGATTGTGGTTGTGACCCATGGTCAAGCGACTGTTGCATTACAACCTGAGAAATCTGAGGTTGACATGTAACAGGTATCGCTTGAACTTGCGACACGGTTACAATAGCCGGTGTGGTTGGGATGTTCGTCACAGGTACACACTGTTGCATAGAATATACAATCCTTGGTTGTTGAGGTAGCATAGGTACCCAACTACTTGATGCAATTCCAGTATAACCTGAATACTGTTGAGAACTGCCATATGGATATCCTCCCGGAGGAGGTAATGAAAGGGCATACTGCCCCCCATATGGTAGCAATCCGGAACTCAGAGGGATTGTTAGTCCTTGAGGACTAGATGGCCCAAATTGACCTCCATGAGGATCAATCTGTCGAGTTTCAACATAAGAATTACCGGGTATTACTCCGGATGAACAAACTGGAACAGACCATACTGTCGAAATAGTCCCTTGGTGGACTCCTTCTAGCTGTTGAGAGCTAGTTGGGACAGCTGGTATGCCGGCAAACATCGTTGGAGTGACGGCAGGGACTTCTGCTGTCGCTGTGTCATTTGACACAGTCCTAGATGATGACGGTTGTTCAGACATCTTAAGTCTATCCAATAGATTGCCTAGCGATTCTACAGGGACTTCCACTTGTGGTGGATTAACTTCTGATGAAGGAAATAGAGTGATCCCGACTCCAAAATGGGTTGGAGTACTTGCTTGCGGATCTTCTGCAATCTCCTCTATCGCAATCAAACCTGGTGGAAGAGGAAGACCGTCAGGTCCGTAAAATATTTCTGGTGCCGAAGAAGTGGTTACTTCGACAGCGACAGTTGTTTGAGGAACAAAACTTTCTGGACCGGTTACAGATGGAACTGGTTCAGTTACACAAGTATTTGCCCCTAGACTAGGATCAGTATTACTGTCCTTTTGTGGCTGTTGAACTTCTTCTATAGAGGCAGGGTTTCCAGAAATGTTAGGAGTAACCGGAACCTCGGATGCAGTAGGAACACTTGTTCTAACTTTCAAAGGAGATTTTGAACCGGTTAAACGAGTTCGCTTTGCCCGTACTGTTTTCGATTCCGGGGACAAAGACGGTTGACTCGTAAGCCTCCGCGAACGACGGGGTTTCAATTGACTTTCTTCCACGATTGCGGATTACTCGATCAACCAAAATATTAAAAGGGGAAATTTGTGTTTCCGAATTGAATGAATTTTATTAGACGCTTTTAGACACAACTTGCTTTTTCACTTTTTAAGAGTCGAGAAAAAGCTAAAGATGACTCTAGTCTCCTTCGATGTATTAACGAGCCCGAAGTGACAAATGCTCGGTTGGACTTTTTCAGTTATAGAGTTTGAAAAAGGCCAAAAGAAACTGCTCTGGAGATCTAGGCAGAGGGTGTGCCAAACCTTTCGCAAAACCACAGAATACGTTTTACGGTACGAGTGGTCGATCTTCGTGAATGCTGTGTTCACTGCATTGCGATCAGTAGGGCGGCCGACACGGTTTCCTATTGGATAAAGGCTTTATTCCTATAGGGGTCTCCCAATATATACGCGACGGTACGTGGGAGCACAAGTCCGTATTAGTGCCACCGACTCTCAGGAGGAATCACCCACCTTCGTCGAGATCGACAGTCACTACGTTTAACGACGCCGGAACACGTCTCTAGCTTAGACCTCTAGATGTTTGCGTTATGTTTCAAAGCGTTGTTAGGTTCATTCAATATATTTTAAGTTGATCTTTTTAAAGTTTGCCTTTCAAGGTTCACCACGAGATGTTTTGATACAAATTCCTAAATGCAGTCTAAGATGAGAAGCAAGCTTTTTCAATCTTTTCGACTTATGAAAATCTTAACTACTGAGGGAAAAGAGAGACAAAAATCTTTTCACACAGATCAAAGAGCACTCACTAATGCACTTTTTCCCTAAATCAACATACAAACTTATGTGCAAAAATGCAAAAAATGCAGGTATTTCTTTTCTCTTTCTTAATGTTGGCGTAATGCAAAAAGAAAGCTGTTGTATAATTTTGAATTCAATTTCAAGTGAAAGCAAACAAGCTTGTCCAAAATCAAAAGACACCTTAAGATTTACTTGTTTCGACACTAGAAATATACAAACTCAAACCATATGACGAAAGCAAAAGCTCAATCAGCTATGAACAGCAAACAAACTAACTCTTAAGATCAATACGACACTTTATCACAGGTCTAGATCTAAGAGGCCACAGCAAGACTGGTTCACTTTCGTTATGGGAAACTGTAAATGCACAAGAAATACACAAAGAACAAACACAGTTTCTTTATACAACCGAGGCAGAATAGTGACAAGGAAAGTTGGTTTCAGATAGGCCCACTGACTGGTAACAAACAGCAAAAACAAGAGTGAAAACAGGGCAAGAAACAGCAGGAAACCCCAGCAGCACAAGGCAGGACTGGTCCAGCGCAGGTGGGACACTGCCTATTTGACCTTCAGCGCAGGTAGCCCCTTCGGGAACTGCGCTGAAATGCAAACAGCCTTTGTACAGCCTACACTGAAGAACGAAACTTTCGTTTCTGGTGGTTTCCGGGTCACAGATTGCTCAAAAATTCACAATTTTTGCTCAAATCAGAAGCTATCAGTCAAGGACACACTAAGGGATGACAAGGAGGATGAAAAGCTATTACTAAGAGCTTATTAGAATCCTTGTGGATCAGCTCTTCAAATCATAAACTTGCCCAGAAACTTAGCTAGAGTAGTTGCCCTCTACTTTGTATTTGAAGGATTCAAACACAGTTCGATTCGGTACTCCCTTTGTTTATGAAATGAATAGCAAAAGCACAAACAACCAACAAGATACGTTCCCCAGTGGAGTCGCCAATTTGTTGTAGGGAAAAGTATCCAATACGGAATGACCCTATCCCACTCTAAGGGTGATAGTACCTCAGCAACAACTGAATGTAAAGCTATTCAAGATTACTTCTTTATGAGATGTAAGAGAGAGGAGAAAGGGATCCACTAACCGTTGCCTTCCGCTAATGGTTGATCCAATCTTCCCTCTTTGCTGCTTGTTCCCAGCTCCTTGCTCTTTCACTGGCCCAGCTACACAAAGATCCTGCAAAAGCACAAGAAAAGGAAACTACAAGAAGCATACATCCATAATTGATTCAAGGATTAGAATAAATCAAATATACAAGCATCAATACACCATTAAGACACATGCATATAGAAGAACCTCAAATGCTTTATTAATGGAAGAAGTAAAGTTCTGAGAGTGTTACAACCATAAGAGGCCCAATCCAGCAACACCTCCCAGCAGAAAGAAATCTCCTCTTCACCTCCTTCAAAGCAATCACCCAATAGTTCTATACACAAACCAACAGCACTTCCTTACATTCACAAAATTCCAGCCTCCCTAGACCTCATGAGAGAGCTCTATATATAGGAGTTTTGGAGAAAGGATGAGTCAGCTTGAGGCTGGCATGAAGCCGACTAGTGTCCTCTCCCACTTCAGTTATACTTCAGTTCTTGAGTCCACTTGGAGTTTCTTGCTTCCACTTGGAGATCTAGATCCTCTTACTCATCACAAGGCGAATTCCCTGATCCAAGTGTCATTTTGGAAGCTTCCTGGGCATTTGACACCTTGCATAATGACTGTGCCACTTGGCCAATCTCGCCCAGCGCAGGTAGCCTTCATTGCTTTTGACATTCAGCGCAGGTACAGAGTGGAGCAGTTGACATTCAGCGCAGATGCTCAGTGGAGCAGTTGACATGATCCAGAAATAGCTTGTTTTTGAGTGTTTTCAGGTGGAGAACTGATTTTCAGTGCTGTGGTTTGCTGACCTTGTTCCTCTAGGGGTAGGAAAAACATGTTTAGGGACTTTGGATCCCTTAGATTATTGACATTTCATGCTTCATGCTGTAAGGCGCAAAAATGTCTATAACATCATGGACTAGGTTACATCCTTTTCTTACCTCTTCTCACATAAACATCCATGTGTGGGGATCATATTTTCCCACCTCTCGCCTACAACATCCTCCATGTGTTTGGGTTTGCATTCGCTCTGGGATTTGTGCTAGAAAAATTATATATATGACAGAGAAATGCAAGAGATATAATATGCGGAAAACCACAAACACATAAAACCAGAGAGACACAGATATACGTGGTTCACCCAGTTTGGGCTACGTTCACCCCAAACAGCCAGTCCTTCCTTTCTATTATCCAACAAAATGAAGAGACACAACCTATGGCAGATCCGCTGTAATATCCTCCGTTTTCTCTAACAGTCTCACCTCTCTGTTTCTCGCTCGGAGAATACACATCTATTACACAGCCTCAATAAAATGCCCTCATACAAAGAGAGGGGTTGCCTTCCAGGGAAAAAACCATAAACTAAACATAAATTCTACCGTCAGATCATATGCCTAATGAATGGCCCAGATTGACTAGAAATTACTATACTTTTACAAGGCAATTTTACATTTGTTTTTAGCTTTGGGGGCGCTGCCCCTGAAACCCCCGGCGGGGGATCGCTGGCCCTTGAACCCTCTAGTTGGGGGGATTAGCCCCCCCGGACCGCCCTCGAAACCCCCGTCGGGGGACCGCTAGCCCCCAGACCCCCCAGCTGGGGGGGAGTAGCCCCCCCGAACCCCTGCAGGAGGGGACAAGCCCCCCCTGGCACCCCCCCGCGTGGAGGGGTGTACAATCTTTTTGGGGTATACATCTGGCTGAAACACAAAGACCTCTAAATAATCATGCTCCACACCCACAATCTCCCACTTGGAGAATGATTGTAGCAACTCCGCCGCTGCTTCATTTGCTGGACAATGACTCATCTTTGGAACTGGTTGTTTCTCATCTTCATCGTCATCCTTGAAGACCAATTGAAACTAAGCATATTCTCAGTTTCTCCCTGGTTACAACTTTTGTTAGCATATCTGCAGGATTCTGGCTAGTGTGTATCTTTTCCAGCTTCAACTCTCCATCTTTCAACACTGATTGTATGAAATGGTACTTGAGCTGTATGTGTTTAGTCCTGGAATGAAATGCTAAGTTCTTTGCAAGATGAATGGCACTTTGGCTATCACTGTATAACGTGCCCATATCATGCTTCTTACCCAATTCATCCATAAATCTTTGTAACCAAATCATTTCTTTAGTAGCCTCTGTAGCAGCAACACACTCTGCTTCTATTGTTGAAAGTGCAACAACACTTTGGATTTTTGAAACCCAACTGACAATTGTTCCACCTACAGTAAATACATATCCTGTAGTGCTTCCTGTTATCTCTGTCACCTGCCATATCTGCATCAACATATCCTTGTAGAGAAATGTTTGAACCACCAAAGCATAATGCTTTATTTTTGGTACCTCTCAAATATGTGAGAATCCATTTCACTGCCATCCAATGTTCTTTTCCTGGATTGCTCATGTACTTGCTTACAACTCCCACTGCATGTGCAATATCAGGCCTTGTGTAGACCATTGCATACATTAAGCTTCCAACTACTGATGCATATGGAACTTTAGATATATAATCCATGTCTTCTTTGGTCTTTGGGCACATCTCCTTACTAAGTTTGAAATGGCTAGCAAAAGGTGTACTAACTGGTTCTGCATTGTGCATATTAAATCTTTTCAACACCTTTTGTATGTACTCATTCTGAGACAATGTTAATTTGCGATTTTTTCTGTCTCTAGTTATTCTCATAACAAGGATTTGTTTTGCAGCTTCCAAATCCTTCATTGCAAATGAATTTTCCAATTTTCTTTTGAGTACATTTATTTCCTGCATGTTAGACCCTGCAACAAGCATGTCATCTACATACAATAACAATATAATATAGTTGCCATTTTTCTTTTTCAGATAAACACAATGATCAGAGTAACATCTAGTATAACTTTGTTCAGACATAAACTTGTCAAATTTTAGATACCACTGCCTTGGAGCCTGGATTAAGCCATACAAGCTCTTCTTTAACTTGCACACTAGTTTCTCCTTCCCTTTTACCTCATATCCTTGTGGCTGTTGCATATATATCTCTTGCTCCAAATCCCCATGGAGAAAGACTGTGTTTACATCTAACTGCTCAAGATGCAAATCTTGAACTATTACTAAACTTAAAATAGTTCTGATTGAAGTCATTTTAACAACAGGAGAAAATATTTCATCAAAATCAATACCTTTCTTCTGTGCAAACCCCTTCACCACAAGTCTAGCTTTGTACCTCTGTTTTCCTCCATCTTCTTCCTTTAGCCTGTAAACCCATTTATTCTGCAATGTAGTTTTACCTGTAGGCAACCTGACTAAGTCCCAAGTCTGGTTATGCATTAAGGAGTCCATCTCTTCTTCCATGGCTAGTTCACACTTCTTCCTGCTTTCAACCTGCATTGCTTCTTCATAACATTCGGGTTCACTAGAATCAGTCAACAATAAATAATATCATGAAGGAGAGTATCGTTCAGGGGGTATACTTATCTTGGTAGATCTTCTAACACAACTTTCAGGTGTTTGGAGTGCCTGTTGCTATTGTGGTGGTTGCTGTTGTTGTGGTTGTTGATTATTATTATTTTCAGGCACCTTTACTTTTTCAGTGATCTCATCAATAACTGTGTATTCCTTGTTTTCTTTTTCCTGCAATTGATTCTTATACAAGACCTATTCATTGAATATTACATCTCTGCTCTTATTGATTTTGTGATTTTCATAATCATATAAACGATAACCAAAATCATTAACACCATATCCAATAAAGGTACATTTCTTTGATTTTGCCTCAAGCTTTGTTCTATTTTATTTATTAATATGGACAAAGGCCTCACAACCAAAAGGCTTTAAGAAAGAGTAGTTTTCCTTTTTAACTGCCCATGCTTCCTCTGGAACACCACCATCCAAGGAACTTGAAGGCCCTCTGTTTATTAGATAAACAACAGTATTTACAGCATCTGACCAAAATTGTAAAGACAATCCTGCATGCAATCTCATGCACCTTGCAGGCTCCATGATTGTTCTGTTCATCGTTTTTGACACACCATTTTTTTTGTGGTGTTCTTGGAACTGTCTTCTCTTTGTGAATTCCATGCTCTGAACAATATCTATCAAAATCTTTGCTGCAATATTCACCTCCATTGTCTGATCTGAGACACTTCAATTTCTTTCCTGTGTCAATCTCAACCATAGCTTTCCATTTCTTAAAGTATCAAATACATTAGATTTATTCCAATTCTCACAGAAGTCCAAATCAACATTCTTCAAACCCGACAACAAATTCCTTGAGTGAAGAATCTTCATCCCCTTCTCACTCATGCGTCCGAGCTTATGATGCCATAATGCTGCATCTGCTCCTTTGGAAGTTAAAGCATTAACAGGGTTAGAAATACCATTGCATAAATACAATGTACCAACCTTTTCGCCTTTTGCTATTACCAGGGCTCCTTTGGCGACCTTCCAACCTTTATCTGTGAAAGTTGTCACACAACCTTCACTGCCTAACTGCCCTGTTGAAATCAGATTTTTCTTCAGATCTGGAACATGCCTTACCTCTTTTAGTAGCCATTGGTTTCCATTCTGTTGTTTTACAAGAACCTTACCCATTCCAACAATTTTACAGGGTTTATCATCACTCAAACGGACTTGTCCAAAATCTCCTTGAACATAGTCATGAAAATATTTCTTATCAGTTGTGGCATGGAATGAGGCCTCTGAATCTACCACCCAGGAATCAATAATATTTTCGAAAGAAAGAATCAAAACATCTTGTAACACCTCACTCGTCACATTTGCTTCATGATTGTTTTCTTGCTGCGGATCTCCTTCTTTTCCCTTCCGAGATCTACAGTCTTTCTTTAGGTGTCTTTTCTTTCCGCATTTCCGCCACACTATCCCTGATTTGGACTTGGATCTGCCTTTCCTTGATTTACTGCGATATATTGAGCTCTTTTCTCTTTCCATTCTTCTTCCCCTAGACTCTGCACTCAAAGCATTACCCGATGTCTCACCGGAGCTTTTCCGTCGCATTTCCTCGCTAAGGATAGCACCGACAACATCATCAAACTTTAAAGTACTAGATCTAGAAATAGAGTTACTAATGGCCATTATTAAACCATTCCAACTTTCTGGCAATGAGCACAAGAATAACAGAGCTCTAACTTCATTATCAAAGTTTACCCCTACAGAACTTAATTGACTTGTAATTGTATTAAAATCTTTTAAATGGTCTGCAAAAGATTCACCTTCCGACATATTCATCTTAAATAACTGTTTCATAATAAATACCTTGTTTGAGGTCTTGGGTTTTTCATATAGTTTCGCCAACGCTTGAATCAAACCCTCTGTCGTTGTTTCCTTCGAAATGTTGAAGGCGACCGACGATGTGAGACACAACCGTACTGTTTCGAGTGCCTTTCTATCAAGAATGTTCCATTCTGCATCTGTCATAGCCCTCAGCTTCTTTGCTTTTCCGTCCAATGGTAGGTACAGATCTTTCTGATACAGATAATCTTCCATCTGCATCTTCCACAGTGGGAAGTTTTTGCCGTTAAATTTCTCGACCTTGAACTTACCATCTTCTGCCATTTCTCCCACTCAAATGAGGAACCCTTCTTTCCTGTGAGTTTATCAGCCAAATAGACCTTCGACTCTGATATCAGTTGTTAGAAAAATTATATATATGACAGAGAAATGCAAGACATATAATATGCGGAAAAACACAAACACATAAAACCATAGAGACACAGATATACGTGGTTCACCCAGTTTGGGCTATGTCCACCTCAAACAGCCAGTGCTTCCTTTCTATTATCTAGCAAAATGAAGAGACACAACCTCCAGCAGATCTGCTGTAATATTCTCTGTTTTCTCTCACAGTCTCACCTCTCTGTGTCTCGCTCGGAGAATACATATCTATTACATAGCCTCAATACAATGCTCTCAATCAAAGAGAGGGGTTGCCTTCTAGGGCAAAAAACCCTAAACTAAACATAAATTCTACCATCAGATCATCCGCCTATACATTCGGCTGAAAACTATGACCTCTAAATAATTATGCTCCACACCCAACAATTTGTTGCATAAGTAATCATATAGGCAGACATATTTATATTGACTTGATGATATGTTGGTTTCATTGGCTTTATGATTACACTTAATAATAGCTTCGTTATATACATGTTAGAGTAGGATGCATTGCATGTTGATTTTTGCATTATAAGTAACATCACGTGATATTTCTCATGGTAGGTCGATGCATATTTGCATTTTTTTTTTATATTTTGTGTTGATTTATGACCTAACATTTAGCATGTGTGATCATGAGACGCCGCAAAAGCAAGCTGCCCCATGTTTTTCATCTATTATATGTGTATGTGACAGGTCTACGATAACCAAGAGATTGCTGGAGTTCTCGTGACCTCATGTTCGAGTAGCTTCACCCACTTCTTCGAGAGATCGCGTCCTAGTTGGAGCCAGATGTTACCCACCATTTTGTGGGTGATATCCCTAGGAGGTTTTTTTTTCTCTAAGATGGTCCTCAGCCGGTAGCTAACAGCCCCTTGTAGCCACTAGCTAGTTCATTGTGCCATTTCTCCGCCACCTGAGCCAGCCATGTGGTCCCTCGCCCATCTGCCATGATCGTATGTTTGGAGGTGGGCCTCCTGATCTTAAAGGTATGCCTTGTCATTTGGTAATTGAGTGTTGTAGTTTTCTTATCATGGACACTTCTGGGCATGGATTAATGGGGGGATTCAGTGGAAAGAATGGGCTAGGTTTGTGCACCTGCCCCCTAGACCCCTTTTGTATATTAACCTTGGATTTTAGTCCCGTGGGATCTCATTTACTGACCATTTGGCTTTAGAGATGGTATTTCACAGGAAACCCTGATTTTGGTTGCGTGGTTCTGCTCCCTTATCTGCTTTCATTGTTTCTCCCTTTCCACGCATTATTACCCCATTTATTGTTTCTTCCACTTGGGTCCACATTCCTCCATTGGGTCCACATAGGGTTAGCTCGCCCCTTCCCCTTGCCCACACCTTGGGTCAGGCTTGGAATGATGCTTGGAGGTTGATGCAGCTAAAAAGAAAGACAAAAGCATATTTGGCCACATTCAACAAGAAAATGTACCACAAAATGCAAAAGATGGTCGCAACAAACACATTTAGCACGTGTGCAAAAGCCAATACATGAGCTCTACCCCATCATGGCCATCACCTTGGTTCCTACTGGTTCTATGAGCCTCCTTCATCATACACGATCCTGTGATTGTCTCAACCCTTGGTGGGCAATGAACCACCCTACCTTAAAAGGGGGTATTCACTGCTATATCTTAGGCATCATGCTTTACCCCTTGAGCTCCGAGTAGTTAATCAAATAAAATCATAAAAAGGCAAGAGGCATATAAAGAAGGGTGGAAAAATCAAGGTTGGGGAAAATGTTGTTCAAATCATCACAGAGAATGCCTCTAACTATGTTTTCGTCGGTAAGATTTTAGAGACCATATACAAATCTATATTTTGGACCTCGTGTGCTACACATTGCATAGATCTCATGCTCGAGGATTGTTCCCTCAAAATCTAGCAGACCTTGTGAGAGGACGCACCAAGAAAAAGCCAGACCTTGTTGCAACAATGAGGTAGATTGCCACTGTCACCTCAACAATCTTCCTCCTGCTCTTTAGTGGAATTTCACCTCAAGGGAGGCTTCACAATGATCACCTAAAGGATGTTATAGGTTATAAGGTCCAAGGTGATACAAACATATGCTAGGTATATATACTCAATGATGAACAATGGCTTAAGACTCCCTAATAAGGGATACTGTATAATGCACCTAGACTAGCAAAGGCACATATGGCCTAGGGTTTATTGATATGTAGCAATAAAGGAGTTCCTAGGCATATATGAGACAAAGAAAGGGTTTACCTAAAGATAGGATCAACAAAGGAACAAAGAAAACCCTCAAATTAAGCCTCAAGTTGAAGCGCTAGCTAGGGTTGGATTTTCTAGGGCACAAAATTTCTAGAGAAGGGTGACTTCAACCCTCTTAGGGGAAGAAGTTTCACCAGGCATAAATGCTATGGATTTTGAGTTAAAAAGGGATCACCAAAGTAAGAATTCGGTTTTATTACCACAAATGTTGATCCACAAGAGCCTTAAACTAATTCAGCACTAGCTAAATGCCCTAGCGGTTTGCCTAAAAAGGCTTAGAAAATGGAAAGCAAGGAAAAATACTAAGTTTTTCGAAGTTTTTGGCCAACCCAAAGGTTGCCAGTGCCTAATCCTACTTAGCTGATGGAGTCTTTAGGGCTACTTCAAGAGATAAAGGACAAATGTTTGGAGTAAAGGGGAAAGCTCTTATTCCTGCTTATATAAACCCTATCTATCTTTTTAGTGAGGGGAGAAATTAAATAGGAGAAGCACACTAGGAGGTCTCTGTGGATTTCAAGAAAGAGATTTTTAACATGTAAAAATTTATCCTAGATTTTCCATAAACAATTTGCATTTAGACATGGAGCATAGAAAAACCCTAGGAATAATTAATTATATGTAAAACGATGAAAATTCTATAATAAAATTACAATTCTTCCATGAAAAAGCCTTCTTTCAATCCCAAAAAGACTTCTCCAAGACACAGGCCAATCTCCAATAGCGAGAGCACCATAAAAATTAAATTTCCACAAGTAGTGAGTTCAACAAAGGCTAAGTTAAGCTCTCAGGAAGAGGCCGAAATCCAAGTGTGATAATGAAAAGTAACAAGAGAGTGATCCTAAATATATATGAGGTCTATCACCTGTATTTCGAGTAGTCGTATTGGTGTGTATGAGGACAATGGGTTATGGCTAGTGGACTGTAGAGCATCCAATCACATGATGGGGATGAGGTCAGTGTTCCACAGTATTTCATAGACAATATCAGAGTGCCATGTGAGCTATGGAGCTAACACCACACATGCAGTAAAGGGGTTGGATGAGTTAGATTCCAACTAGAGTTAGAAGGATTTCTGGAGCTGAAAAAGAATATTATTTCTTCTAGGGCTGATGGTACACTTGCTCCTAGTATCATCCTTGGAGGATGATGGATATAAAGTTTTCTTTCGGGATGGACAAGTGCTTCTATGTTCAGAGGGAGCGACCTTGGATGCGGTAGTAGTGCTTGGCGTCATATAGGGGCATTCATACATGTTGGCTAGGACAACCCGTGGGTGTATTTGAGGTGACCTTGGATACAGGATCAATGTTAGTTACAGAGAAGGGACATGTGACTATGAAGAGTGTTTCTTTAGGTACTGCGAGTAGACTCAATTGGTATGATATAACATTGACAGATGCTCAGGAATGTGATAGGATTCCTCAAAGCATGGCTGGTTGTGACAAGTTCTCAACTTAGGTTTCAAGTTAGCTAGAAGGATAGACTTTAGGGTCAAAGGGAGCAACTACATGTACTGAGATGTGCTTGGAGACAGATCCAGGTGGAGGAGGTTCTTCCAGAAGTGCCTTCCTCACTAAGAGGGAGTGTTGAAGTTTGTAGCTCGGGCAGGTACTTCTGAATAGGCCTTGTGCCTAGTTGTGCAAAAGTCACCCACATCATCTGAAGGCTAAGAAGACTTGCTCTAGGTTGAGCAAGTTGCTGATGTAACTTAGCCTAATTTAAATTAGGAAAAGCACATATTAATATGTTTGCTTATTGAGCTAAAATTAAAAACTTAGGAAAGTAATTTACTTTAGTAAATAAGTTTTAACCTTAGCCATCGATCTCAAATGAGGTGAGATCTAATCTCAGTTGTCAATCACTTTGAGATTAGGGTTAGGGTTTTGGCTCAAAGTAAAGTTATAAAAGCAAGAGCTAAGGTTAAGAGAAGACACAACAACAACTGAAGGTTGAGAATGACATCTCAATGAGCATGTACAAGGTTAGAGAGACTGTAGAGAGGTTGGAGATCCAGATTTGTAAGAGAGCGTAGATTTGCTGGATCAGATTCAGTATATTGTAATCTGTAATTTCTTAGTTGGGCCATTATCCTAGGACGAGAGCCCAAGTAAGTAAGTAAGTTCCGAGTTTTTATTAATAAAGAGCTGATTTGTTGTGTAGAAATCGGTTTGTGGTTATGTGATTCAAATCGTAATTTGCTTCTGTTGAATATTATGTGTTAGGAACTTAGTTGTGTATTTTCTCAATGATTAATTGCTTGGAATTAAATACTAGGTGCTCAGTTCGTGTAAATTCTAATATTGACCTAGAGAAGTGTATGCACTAGACCCTCTTCCTCTCTCTTTCTCTAGAGTCTTCACATGTGCTTGACTTGTTGCTATTGAGTTACTAGGGTTTCTTGATATTCTTGGACTATTTTGGAGCATCTTGGAGTTCTAAGGTTAGGGTTCATCCCTTCAAGATTAAATATTAGGGTTTTGTGATAAAAATCCCTAGAGTGGGGTTATGAAGAAGAGGAGGAGACTACCTCTTGCCTTGAAGGATATGTTGGAATGTTTCTTGCATAGTGGATCTTCTTGGTTGCAATGGTTTTGGTGAGTTGGGAGGATTTGTATTAGCCTTGAGAGAAGGCTATGGTAGGTGTATGTATTTTGTCTTGAACATATTAATGGAGTTTTCAGCAGTCCAAAACTTGTCCAATATCTAGATTTTATTTTCAGCTATTTATGTTCTTTATGCATTATTATTTACAATTGTTAAGTGATTTGACATCTACATGAAGAATATAGCGTGTCGATTTCATTGTTGTCATAATAATGCTGTATAGCTGTTATCATTGGGGCAAAAGAGTAATTTTATATCAGGTTATTGGTTGATAAGTTGCCCTAAAAGGGCTGAAATTTATCCATTTGGCTTGCTATCTTTTCTCCTTGACGTTGAAAATTCACAAGTTAAGACAATGTTTTAAAACTCCGACTCCGACTCCGACTCCGACTCCGAAACGGTAATGACTCGGCCGACTCGATTTCAATGACTCGGTCGTTGTAAAAAATACATTAAATATTTATTTTTTTATAAAAAAAACATAATTTTAAAGATTTTAAACATAATTTTAGAGATTTTCATTCATGTTTCCAAACACACAGCATTATAATATAGATGGAAGACAACATATGATCAAAGTAGGCTCATGAACCAATCCATTATATCAAAATGGTACCGAATGGAAATACATAGTCAACTGTCATACATGATCAAAGACTCAAAACAAAAAACACATAACCAAGGAGGCTAGAAATGGCCTCTACAACAAAAGTAAACTGTGACCAGACTCCAGTACTAGTACTACAGATACTGGCTAGTAGCTACTGCCAGAGGAGCCAAGATCATGTCGATCAATCTCTAGATCATCATCAGAGCTAGACAGGGGGTCCATGGCTCCTCCTCCTCATCATCATCATCATCTCCAACTGCAGCTGTAGAAGTGGTACCACTAGCAGGCTGTGCAACTGCAGCAGATGCAAGCTAAGATAAAGTAGATATGCGGCTACGCTTCTGTCGTGGCTGAGCAGAGGAAGCACCTACAACTGGAGTCGTTGCTGGCTGTGACACTGAGGCTGGTGGATTGGGATTTGCATTCAACTGAACAGCATGTTCAAGTTCAATTGATGTCTCGATATCTAAATCTAAATCAAGATCCTCATCAAGATCAAACTCTGCTGGACGACTCTCCACTACCCAATCTGGTGTTGGATCAATGTCTTCCAACACAATGGGATCTGAATCAGGTCTTTTGTTCAGCAAATGGTTTCGTCTGAGCTGGAGGTTGTATTGGACATAAACTAGATCATTTAACCGTTTTTTATCCAAACGGTTTCTCTTCTTTGTGTTACTTGGGAGCAGGAGCGAAAATGGGAGTGGGAGCAACATTTTCAGAAGCTCCTGGTTTGGGAGCGAATCCCAGAGGAGTTCGACAACCAATGTCACTAACATCAAGGTACATAGAGGGATTGGTGCCCTTGATTAAATACAAGTTCCATACCCTAATACATGACAATATTCAATGGAAACATTGCAATCCTCCAATCCTGAAATCCTGAAAAACTGATAAGTCTGCTGGATTTTGAATGAAATCTAAAATTCTACTTTCTCCATATGAAATCCAATGAGGCCGAAACCACTCTCAAACATCCTGAGTCATTTCATGGTAATGTTAAAAATTTAAGTAAAAGGATGAAAATGAAGATTAAGGAGAATGTCACTTTTACTCTAAGAATTTAACATTACCATGAAATTTGAATAGTATATCAATAGTAGAGAGCATTTGAGTGTGTTAAATAGGGTTTGGGAGGGGGAAATGGACCCCAAATGACATTTAGCAAATTCATATAACACCTTGGAGTCCAAACCAATCAGAAATCACCTTAAAAATCCATTAAAAGAATATTAAATTGTTGTTTAACGTGTTCTGGGACGGCTTTTTGTGACTCGACCGAGTCATAATGGAAACGGCCGAGTTGGCCGAGTCAGCCATGACTCGGCCGAGTCATGGCTAACTTGGCCAAACGTACCGTTTCAAAGGCCGAGTCATGGCTAAGGGTATCGGCTCGGATCAACTCGGCCGTTTCGGTATCGAAACGACCGTTTTTTAAAACAATGGGTTAAGATACAAGAAACTTTTTAGGTTGAAGGTAAAATTTTAGTTTTGCATAAAATTTTGAATTCTTAGAAATTTCCTCATGGGGTTAGAGCTTGTTATGTTTGAGATGACTCTTGAGGAAGAGAGCATTTGTATTTCCACTGGAGTTTACTTAGGGTAGGTACTTGACCTAGTTGAGAAATCCTGGGTTGTTTGGGAGAAGAATTTATACCCTAAGAAGGGTTTTGTCTACTTCATTTTGTGTAATTGAGGCTTTCTCAGGATGTATGAAGATGATTCTTAGTGTCAAAGAGTGATATTTTGGAAGGGGTCTTATTGTTCCTAGGAACTGTTAGCGCTTGAAATTTCACCTCAGGCTGAAAAAGGTAAACTCCAAGGCAACATCAAACCACTTAGCCTCGTAGCTAGCCCTACGGGGCAGGAGAGGGCTCTCTCCGGTCTATCTTGGCAAAGATATTCAACGGGCAGAGATAACCAATAAAGAACACTGATTTTAGGCTAGTAAACTGATAAAAAGGTTTGATTTGGGATTTTTAGGGTTTTGGTGGAAAATTGGGGAAAGGCAATTTTGGGTGCGGGGATTGGACACAGTTTTTGCAGGGGGTTCTTTAGGGCGAGGTAGGAGACTGTATTGATGCCTTTGAAAGATTTGGATGGATGAGAATGACTGGTGAGGAGCTAAGGAGAGCAAGCAATCACCTTGAATTCTCCTTAAACAACTGAAAACATTGATATTAAGCAAACTTAAAGGCAGAGCATAGCAACCATGAATTCTACCTTAACACTTCATTTGCCTAATTTGCAGAAGAAAAAGTAAGAAGATGATTCACATAAAAAACTTACAAGTACAAAGAGAAACACACCATCAATACATGTAACCACAGGAATCCCAAAAAGGACTGCAAAACCCTGGTCTTTCTTCCTTTGCCAAAAATGCAGAGATATAATGAGTAATACAATAGAAGCTTTCTCCCTCAAGAGTCCAACCATGAAAATGACCAAGAAAGTACATAATATAGGCAATATAACATCTTTCCTTGCCTCTAGGGGTCGAGCTCACTATCCTAGGAGCTGTTTCAACCAATTCCAAACTGAGCACTAAAATCTAGGTAGTCAAAACAACTTGCCTCTATAAGCTAGGAAACCAATTCATTCATTAAATTTTTGCCTATTTCATGAATGAATCTTCTAGAAGAGATAAATAAGTGTCAAAGTATCATAAAATTACATCATTTACATCAAGGAGGATCAAAATCCACTCCAAAAAGTCAAACCTAGTCAAAACTGCGTTTTGCTGAGCTGTAGGTGCATTTCTGTGAAAATAGCCTGATGCGTAGCGCCCTGAATCTCAACGCGTAGCGCACATTTGGGCCTGCTTTTGAGGCACTTTCTGGTGTCCAAATGAGGCAAAAGTGGGCTTGTTGGAAAGGTCTGGATGTCTACTTTCCAACCCAAGTGGAATTTCTGAATTTGGTGACCATTTGCCCCTCCACAATTGCAATCTCCCAAGACTGCTTCCTGTGTGTCAAAAAGGTGGCAGAAAGTCATTTTTTGCTTGTTTTTTGACCTTCTGGAGGCTCAAAACTTGGTGAAATTGCTTGGAAATTGCTGAGCAAGTGTATTTTTGCATGAAAAATCCAAAAATGCTGAGTTTTCATGAAAATGAGTTGCCCATCTTCAAGGTAGCGCGCGGCGCGCTACACGTTGGGGAAGAAAACCTGTTTTTTGCCCAAAAAATTCACAAATGACCAAAAATGCTCAAATGTTTTTGAAATTTGTGCAGAATGTAAGTCATTTAGCACCATGCTCTTTCAAGGAAGCCTCAGCCAAGATGTGGAGGGGATCGGACCTTTTTCTTCGTTTTAGTGCCTTGGCCAACTGTCCTTTGAGCACCTTCATTTTTGCCTTACATACGTGCATTTGAGCCCAATAATGGTTTTTCATGTTCCGGAGCATGTCCTTATCTTTGTTAGCCTTGGCCAACAACCTCTCCAAATGAGCATTGACCCGGAGAAGCATAGCCTCTCGCTTAATGGGTACCAAATCACCGGGTCTCTTACGAGCCAAGTTGCGGTCTTCATGGATCCTCTGCAACTCATCGAGAGTGTGCTCATCCTCTAATTGCTTGTTGCGCTGCTCTAAATATGTGATTGTCCGTTGTGCCATCTCTAATTTTTCTTGCAACAAGCGATTTTCAACTTCCCGTTGCTGAATGATCTCCTTAAGCTCTGAGCTAGGAGAACGGGTGTCAAAATCAATGATGTCAATATCTGGATCACTAGACAATCCCTCCTCAATCATGGGCTGCTTGCCCCTCTCTGATACCTGTGCTACTGTCGGAAGCGAGGCCCCTTCCACCTGGTGTGGAGATAACACTCGCGGTGCTGATGAAGAAGGCGAGACCCCTTCCACCTGATTTGGAGAAAATACTCGCCGAGCTGATGCAAATAAGGCCCTGTGGCCTCTCTGATATGTGACCAATGGAGGGGAGCTGACATGTCTGGGCTCAGGGATGTCATACTGCTGTGAAGGTCCTCCCTCCTCATGAACACCCTCAGGGGGTGGTGGCGCTGTGAAGAAATCTCGAGAGATGAAATCCTCCCATGGAATACCCTGCTGGGCCAACTGATGCATGACCACAATCTTGATCAAAGCATAATGGTAGATGCTCCTGTGTTGCTGTGTTGGGCTCTTTCTCTGCACCAAGGGCACCATCCTCTCAATATTCCAGCACATGAAGAAAGGAACGTTCATCATCCGTACCCGTGTGAAATGCATCAACAAGCGGATATGATACGAATACAAACGTGAAAATCTGCCCTCACAGGTGAAATAGCGGATGATGAGCCTCATCAAGGGCGCATACTCATCCCTCAAGAATCTGAAAGGAAACACACCAGTTAGGTGCCTCATATATACAGGTTTAATGTAGGGCTCACACTGGAATCTGTCCAACAGCTGGCGCTTGTTCCACTCTTCTCCAACATTGGGTATCCCTGTTGCTTGAGCAACAATCTCAGGTGACAATGTAAAATCCGCCCCTGCAAGATTCACATGCCCGTTGTGCAAATGCAAAACAAACAAGCGGACCAATTCCCTGTGGTGCTGAATTTGGGAAATTCTCTCGCAATATCCATAGCATGATTGATGACGGAAACATGTGACTGCAAGTGGACAAGCTTGCAAATAGGCCAAAGAGGTGGGCTCCTCTCTCACATGCTGACCACCCTTACCACCCCTGTGAGGCCTCCTTGGCACCTCAATCTCCGGTGTTGACTCACGGTCATCACTTTGCTCATAGTCTGTTTCGGTTTCTGACATGGTTTAAAGAGCAAAATGGCTGAAATGTACTGCTGCTTCTGCTCAAATGACCTGCTGTTTTGACTGTTTGAATGCTGCTCCAAGGGGACAAAAAAACACAAGGGAGATGTTAGGAAGGGGGACTTTTGGGTGACTTAGGGAAAATATATATAAAAGGGAATTTAGGGAAAGAATTGTGACATATACATCATCACATAATCATAATTTGCAGGGGTTTGATAGGAGGTAGGGTTTAGGGAGATTTTATTGAATTTTAGGGATAGGGGTAGGGTTTTAGGGCTTTTGATATTTTTGTTAGGGAAATTGTGTGAAAGTGACAAGGGAAGTGATAATGGGAATGTGGGGAAATGAGGGAGTGAAAAAGATGACCTTGCGCAGCGAACTCAAAACCCTAGCTTCACTTGCAATTTGAAATTTTTAAACATAATATATATGAATTTCATGCTTCACACTTGATGGCATTTGACATATTTTCCATGCTCATTTTTCTTTAGCAAGCAAAAAACATTGATGACTTGAGGCCTACCTGTAAAACTTAAGAGATTTGAGGTCGTTTTGAAGCTTGTTGGCAATTTGCTATAGGTGAAACCCAACGCGTAGCGCCCGCTCTACGCGTAGCGCCCGTGCCTTTTAACACTGGAACTTCTGCCCTGACGCGTAGCGCGCGCCCAACGCGTAGCGCGCAGGCCCTGACGCGTAGCGCGCAGGCTCTGTTTCTCAATTCGCCCAGTTTCACACTAAATCGCCTTTCACACTTGCTCTTGGAGTCTTGGAGGCAAATGAATTGCAAAATGAGGAGAGAGGGGCTTCTATAAGCTTGATTTAAATTAATTTCCCCTCAAACCCACTTTATAATGTTTATGCAATGACACTTTTTAAAACTAATTGCTGCTGACTTGTGGTTTCCTTTTTGTCATGAAATTGGTTGAAATGATGCTTTTTCTTGAAAATTTTTGCAGGGATAGCTTCTGAGGAGTCTTGGCAAAGGAGACCAAGGCCGCATGCCAACTTCTGGAGAATTTGAATTTTTTACAAATTTTTACAAAAATGAGAAAATGACCTTGCCTTCAAAACCAGAGTTTTTGAACTCAAGGTAAAAATTAGCTATACAATATGAAATCATCTGAAGTGATGCTTTGATGGACATCCCTCTGGCCTGCTGGGCATTTATTGACCTTAAAAGACATGACCTTAAAAGACAAAATTGGACTAAACCCTAGACCTAGGACTTTGACTTCAAGACAAGACCAATGACCCTGTAAAGAATTTATTGACTGAAACAAACTTAATCCAGCAGTGCCAAGAGGGGAATAAAAGACACAAGCTCCTCCATCAGGGTTATGGCATGCCTAATGGAATGCAATAAGATTACACTGATGAGACACCTACTTATGCAAATGCAAAGAGCTTTGATCGCTGATGGAGGGCTACTAGACCGACTCTAACAGGAACCTTAGACTTCAGTTTCTTATGAAGGAATTTAATCTTTGTGAGCATGTGATGAAGGAGATTACAAAACCAACTGATCCATCATAGTTGGCCACTCATTGAAAGAAGGTGGCCAAGATGAAGAGAATAATTGTTGATTTTATGAAGGATCATTTCATTTCTTGTGTTGTAGATAAAACAATAGGTAAGGACATGTTTGATTCTTTGGTCGAGTTATTTTAGAACTCGTGTGCTTCTCAACATATGTTTTTGTATAACTAACTCTCAACTACTTGCATGAGCAAAACAAATACGATGGTGAGCTATTTAGCTAGGTTTAGTGTAGTGAAGGATTAGTTGGCAGCCATTGGAACTAAGGTTGAGGATTAGAATTTAGTCTACGTTACCTTAAAAGAATTGCTCCTTTCTGGATGCCTTTTGTTGAGGGTGTTTGTGCTTGAAAAAATATACCAAAGTTTCCCAAGCTTTGGGTCAATTTTGTTTAAGGGAAAGGCAGTTTGCAGTGTTGTTTAGAGTAGCAAGCAAAAGTACATGCTATTGATCTCATTAAAAAGACAAAGAAGAACAACAAGAAAGTCTTCAAGAAGGAAGATGGGACATATATAGTAAATAAAGACTTGAGTAAGGTGATTTCCTCCCAATGTCATGAGATGGGACATTATGCATGCTACTATCCATTGAAGAAGAAGGGAGAGTGTGCGAGACAGTTGCAACTGGGGCTGTTGTACAAGTATTGGAGATGAACTCTCAGTTTGAGACTACCTTTTCCATAACTTCATGTTTACCTTCTAATGTAGTGTCTAGTGTTGGTTGGTATGTGGACAATGGAGCTTCAAGACACATGACAAATGATAGGTCTCTCATTTAACATGATTCTGGAGCAAGTGGGAGCCATGACTATGGAGCTTGGCATGACGTCACTTTCCTTGTGAGAGGGGTTGGTTGTGTTGTAACATGCTTTATTTTGATAGGTTAGTTGTTGTTTTATTAAAAAGGGTATGAAAAAATAAAGAAAAAATGGAAATATGAAAAAAAAGAAAATAAAAAAAGAGATGAAATAAAACCCTATCAAAAGAAAGTCAAAAAGTTTGTATAAGTGTGCTTGTTTAAATGCCACTTCATGAAATAAATTCCATTTGTAATAAATAAAGGTCTGTGTGCAGCTTGTTTATGCCACAGCCTTTTCTTCTGATCTGGATCAAATTGTTTAATCTTGATCAGATCATTTAAATTTTTGTATTAGATTAGAGAATAAGTTCAACCAAACAGTTTAATCTTGGTTGAACAGTAGAAGATAGGATAGATTAGGATAAATAAAAGGCCTAATATTCTCAAAATTTGGCCTAAGTTATATTAGATTAGGTTTAGATTAGTCAAATAGTTAAAAAAGGGTCTAAATGTGCCTAAATTAGATTAATTTTTCATTATCGCTTAATTACCTTTTAAAAGGTGATTAATTCTTTTGTAAATAAATATGTTTATGTGCTTTTTAGCCAAAGTCAAATACGACAAAAAAGGTTTGTCGACAAGTGATAAAGCTTGGGCAAGAATCACCGGTGATCCGTCTCCTCGCCCAGATCAACAGCGGGGAAGCCTCTTCGCATCCGCTTGCCATGAAACGAGATAACGGTGGGGGGGTGCGAAAAATGGTTTTGCCCGCATGGGCCCCTCGCATACGTGTCGCCTCCTCAGTGCTTCACACCCCTCTCGCTCCAAACTGCTTACCACTACCCCCCCTCCGAAATCCGCCATCCAGACTTCCTGCGCTTCCAAATACCGCGCCAACGGTCACAGCTCCCGTGCCATCCGCCTCCAACCGTTCCACGCCACGTGCCCTCACTCGTTACCACCTATCCATTCCCACGTATTTATGCTGCCATTAATTGCCTCTCGTTGTTCATCTCGTCTCGTTGATGCATTAAATTCCTAATTAGCCGATCAACAACGACCTTCCTTGTAATCGTAATCTTATTCCGCTGTTAAATATTCTTTTGCCCCGTTACATCAGCATTTCTTCAATTGCTCTTGCACTGTTTTCTTTCACTGTTCTATTCACTGTTCATATATTTACAGATTCTCTGCTCACCCGAGCCTGCAATTGTAAACATCCTCTTAGCTTATCTCTGCAATTTTTCTCCCATTCTATATTTCAGTGATATCATGTCTCCAAAGAAGAAAGAAAAACCTTCTGCTAGTTGCTCTGCAACACAGGAAACCCCAAAGGCCTCTGATGCCTTAGACCTAGACCATATCCCATTGGCCGACCAATATTTCAAAATTGCAGATACTGAATGTGAATTCGACATGTTCGAATTGAAAAATTGGTTGAAGCAGACATACTTTGATTCTGAGGATGAAATAAACCTGTGGGAATCCCACCTACCTCTGTATATGTTTCCTCAGACCTTTTCCTTTCCTGATTAGTCATCTGGTGCCAAGACAAGTATAATCCTTTACAGAGAACAATGGAAGCTCAGAATGGAGACATTCTGATATCTATCACTGCAGAAACCATTAATAAAATGCTTTTGATACCTGAGAATGACTCCCTTAGCTTTTTCTCCACCGCAACCTTAATTGATCTATATCACAAGCTGACCTTCCCTCAAAGAGCTCAAATTTTTGAGATATTTCTCCCTGAAGATGCTGAGCTCCCCAAAAAGAATCCTCCTTATCCAACATCTATGTTCCCTGAGAGAGCCAAACACATAATTTCCCTAATTTCCTGCTTGTTAGGCTACCAATCAGAGCAATGGGTGGATGAAGCTATCCTAGGATATCTGTCAGTTTTTTCCAAAGAAAATAAACTTGCCTTCATGTATAACTACAATCAATTTTTGGCTGAAGCTATGCATGAGCAATTGGTGAACATCACTACTAAAGGAGTGTTTAAATACTCCTCTGTGTTATTTCATATGTTTGTTTTTCAACAAGGAGACAGGTCGCCTATTGTTTGCACAAGCAAGATGATCAACAAGAGAATCAAGCAGTTACTCACTAGACCTCATTAATTAGAAAGAACTCAACTGAGTTCACATTTTCAGACTTCATAGACTGTTTCATTCACCTAGTTGCACAGCTTCTCAGCAGTCAGAGTGAACCTACAATCAATACAGAAATCAAAAGGATTCTACACCTCAGTGATCAAGTTAGAACATGAGACTGGTATCTTTACCAGAACTACACAGAGATCAGAGTATATGGTTGCGAATTAGCTCCATATAAGTTGCCCAAGTATGTTCTAATGAGAATTTTCTCTTTCGAATATATTAGGCAAATGATGAATATGGATGAGCTTCATTTCATTTTAGGGAAGAGGAGATCACAGTTTAAGATAAAAGCACAAGCAGGATCATTTATTTGCAATACTAGATCAACAGGTTTAGAGGCAGATGCTATACTAAAACAGAGGGGTTTTCAACCGAGCTTCACCTGGTCTTATGACCCATTCAATGTTATCTCAGATTTAAGGGTGGAACTCAAAACCACACCTTACAATCATACACCAAGACCAGAGATTGAGAAGTTCAAGAATCAAGAATAGTGGGAAGAGAATACTCTTCAAGAAGTAAAAGAACAGGTTTTGTCTCCTTCTACTCTTCAGACTCCTACTTCTCAAACCAAGCATGACAAAAGGCCTAGGGAAGGATCATCATCATCAACAATTGGAGAAAAAGAATTCATCCACTATCAGAAGAATTCTAGGACTGAATCCAAAGCCACTACTACTACTACTCAGGGTCAAAGGAGCCTATCATAATCAATTTGGATGATTCACAGGTATCTATAGGGACAGAAGAACCTGTAATTACTACTCCTTCTTCTTCTTCTACTTCACATAATTTGTTAGAGATTACTCAATTTGCACGACCAAGTGAAACAGAGGAGTCAAATTTCTTCACTAACTTCCTTGAAATCAAGCAGAAGAATGAAGCTTTAAAAGCTAATGTTTACGCATAGTTTTTGAAGCAAACTTCTACTTCACAACATAGGTTGTTGACAACATTTGACAGCGAGAAGGGAAGAATGCAAATGGATTTTCTGTAGGCTCAAGTGCCCTTTCCTAAAGGTTCTTATGATTATAAGAAAACTCTATTTTCCTTTGATGCTAATCAGATACATCCAATTGATCAAATGCACATGCATAGGCAGTGTGGTGAGATGCTGTTCTCTACCATGACTAATACTACTATGGCATTGTCAAAACTTAAAACTGCTCTGTCAAATGTGCAGTCACAATTGAAGATTGAGAAATTATCATCTTTAGCTAAGGATAATAGGGTCAAGTCATTAGAGGACTTAGTAATTAAAATTGGATATGACCCTACTGATGTCAAAGCTGCTGAAGATATATCAAGAAGAAAACATAGATACTGCAGCATTGAGAAAACAGTTGAAACTGCCTTCTACAGAGGACCCCCAAACCAAGGAGATAGCAGAAAGTGAACAACACAGAGGAAATGCTCAAACTGATAATTGAGCAGAATGTACAGATAAAAACTATGGAGGAGCAGATTGAGAAATTGCTTAAGGAAAAGAGCAATTTACTTAGTTAGCTATAGCTCCCATCACAACTATTCCTATTATAGTATCCATAACAACATGGGAATCTACACCAGCCACAACAGAATCTACATCGAAAGCAGAGGATTTGAACAAACTCTCACAGAAGCTCACTCACCAGAAGCAAGAGAATGAAAGGCTTCATAAGAAATTCAAGAAACCGGAAGCTCAGAAGATAAAGAATGATACTCTGTATGTTGAGGAAATGCAGAAAACATATAGGTTGAACAGAAGAATTGAAGAGTTGTAGAGCCAGTCATTGATGGCTCAAACCTTGGCCTAAGCCAAGGAAAGAATTTGGGCAGATATTAGTCAGGCCATAACTGAAGTATGGCCCTCCATTCAGATCATTTTTTAGCAGGAGGAACTCATAAACAGATGTCAGATAGCCATTGATGAAGTGAAGCAACTTCTTAAAGATAAACCAAGTGAAGCTACATACGTGATTATATTTCTTAACTCAAAACCAGGGCCGAGTTGGAGCAGACTCAAATTCTGGACAAAACATAAACGATTTTGGAGATCAAGAAGGTGTTGCAGAAAAAGAACCTGATGACTTAACTAGAGACTAAGTGTCAAACCTTGAAGACTTCTGTCCAAAGGTTTCATTTTAAGTTTAATTTTCTTAATCACAGAGGACTGCCAGGATTAGTGGCCCCGAATGACAGCCTGATCAATTTGGAAGAATACTGCCAGAAGCTATATACTATAGCAACTAATAAAGAAAACTTTGCAGGTATAAAGGGACATATTACAGGGAAACAAGCATTAGAAGCTTTAGATTTTGATTTGACTATTAAGCATGAAATTAAACATATTTTTGTAAATAAGCCCACTTTTGAGAAATACACCGAAGTTGATGAAGTTTACAGGAAATTGGTAAATCTTGCCATACCAAGTGAAGACCGATGGGATCACTTGTGTGAAGTTATTGAGGAACTTTCATCAACAACTAAAGGGCAGTTGGGCAACATTTTTGGGGACCACATCATCAACAGATTCCTAAAGAATAGTGCCAACACTTAGCAATTTTGAAATTCCTCTAGTTTTGTACTATCTTTGTATTTTTGTTTTGAAAATATCTAGAAGAATTTTTGTATAAATAACTCCTCCTTCGAGTTATTAATGGTTGAACCCTTGGATGAGCTTTGAGAATAGAATTGTAATCGAGTTGGAGATTTGCCAAGTTAATGAAAGGATTCTGAATTTGCCTTTTATAGTTTTGTCTCCTTGTAAGTTTTCATATGTGCTTATTTCATTATGTATTTCTTCATATATTTAAGTCTTTATGCAGAGATTTGGGTAAGATCACACTGAGTATCATTCAGTCTTAAATCGCCTGTGAATTTATCAACAATAACTAGGGACTAGCTTATAAGAGTATCTGTTATTAATTGTCACACAAATCTGCATTCGTTTAAATATATTTTGTTCTACATGAAACATTGTTTGCCTGTATTCTTTGCTTATAACCAATCAAATATTCTGTCTAAATATTTAGCAAGTTATACTTCATCAATATTATGCTATTCACACATTTTAAATCAATTAACTATAGCTAGACAAATAGCAACCCTTTCATCTAGCTTAGTAACTGCTAAGGCTTAAGCACCCGTTTTCAATAATTCATAACATTGGTCATCCATAAAACTTAAAAACCAACAAAACATTTTAGATGCTCTAGCATGACTAACTGACCTAGAGTCATCTCAGAGGACAACAGGTTGCATTTCATTATTCCTTTAGGTGATGTTCTTGAGTTGGATCACATTTTATTGGATCCTAGATCTTGGTATGACCGATATTCATTGGAGAATTTCCTTTGCAACATCAATGAAGTGTAGTGCAACTAGTTCGAGGCCTTTGGCTAAAACGATGAGAGAGGGTGGCCTTTATAGGTTACTTGCTAATCAAGTGGTGTTTGCACATTCCAGTGGGAGGTTGGAAGATCATTCTAGCATTGAGTAGGCACATGCATGGCGAGCGGTCATGGAACTAAGTTCAACACTGATTGCAGATGCTTTGATAACATCATTCATTGATGAGAATGTAAGATCTTCTAGTTTTTAGGGTTATTCTTTAGTGATCGAAGAATGTGGAGGTTGTTGTTCCTGATTTTGAGTCTCAAGAGCATGTTGGAGAACCCAAATCTTTAATGAGGGCGAGTGTACCTCCTAGGAGATATGGTAGTCATGTTGCATTGGTTTCTTCCACTTGTGAGACTTCTACTTCTACTTCTACAAAGGAGGAGATGTATGATGACGAGATTGACTTCATCTGTGAGCCTTCTAGTTGTTCATTGGAGGAGAAGTGTGATGCCTTGATGGTGGATGGTGTTGAGACAGATCCTAGAGTCACATCTAATGGGAATATTATAGAGTATATAGTCGGGAATTGTGGATTCCCTTAGGCAGAGGGAGTTTTCCATGATGATACTCGTGCTAGGGATCTTGGATTCTCTGAAAGAGAGGGCGTTGACCATGATGTTATTCTTACTTTAGGATTCTCTTGGGATGAGAGAATTGACCTAATTTAGGTTGGTCTAGTTGTCAAAGGATTTAAGGTGCACTAGAGGGACTCTCATGTTCATAGGATGTTGAAGTCCTTGCTTGAATTGTTGCTTATATCATGAGCTTTATATTCTAGGATCAAGGAGTTTACTTTGTATGGATCTCTATCTTTGTGACTTTGATAGATGTGATGCACTTGTAGTCTTGTATGGAGATGTGATTTTCTCTACAAGATGTGTTGGATAACTCAGAATGTGGTTTTTTGTTGATTTTGTGCTGCGGCATTGACTTGGAGGATGATGAAGTTTGGCATGTTGCCTTTGTTCTAGGGAGATCTTCCTTCATATTCATAGGTGGCCATCCTTCATTGGGAGGAGCTGTAATAGCATGGGTGACAAGTTATTTATTGAAGATAATGGTTGATTATAGGGTTGTAGTAGGTATATATTTGTAGGTAGTAAATTTGGTGTTGAGGGAGTTAACAAGTATTGGTATATACTATAAACACTTTCCTCTTAACAAGGGAATACTAACTTTTGGGATTACTTCGAAATTGTTTTCACCATGCTTGGGGTGCTTCATGAGATTTTGGGTACATGGTTTATATTTAGGCCCTTGGATGGTGCGAGATGGATTGCTGCATGAGTGATAGTCATTGATGGATTTGCACATTTGAGATAACTTGCCCAATGGATGCTTGACTTTAGATGGTTGTTGGCTTAATTTTCATCCTCCTTAGGCATTAGAGTTCTCTTGAGAGTTTCGTGGATGCCCTTCATTGGGGCCCCATGGAGGATCCACTTGCTTGGAGAGGTGCGCTACATGGGAGGAGGAGCATTGTGTAGATTGGAGGAGGGCATTCTCTAGTTGACATGTGGTAGCTTGGATTAATGTTTGGAGTATTGGAAACGACTTATGGATGCTTGGGGATTCGATAGTATTCTTGCAAGGGTAACTGATCCTTTGGAGGGCATTGCTTAAGAGGATTGGATTTTGTGGAGGCTTGTGATGGAAGGATATCGACTTGCTTTGTGTAGGTACATCACTTGGGAGCCATTATTGTGCACGACATCACTTGGAAGTGTGACACATGTACTTTAAAGTCTAGAGTCTCACTTGTATGGACCTACAAGTGTTCATTGTAGGTTGTTTGTGATGGTCAAGGACTACATTGTAGAGGAAGGAGAGAGTCTTTCCATTTATATATCCTTCACTCACTTGTATTCACTCCTGTGATGAGATGTGCCTAGAGAAGAGTGCACACTAGCTTCACTCTCTCTCTTGAGTTGACAGGGTTTCTTGGTCTTCTTGGAGTAGCTTGGAGCAACTTGGAGGTATAGGGTTTATTCCTTGGAGGTTGGGGATTAGGGTTTTGTGATAAATTGTCTGGTGGAATTGTGAAAATGAAGAGGAGAGGACATCTTGCCCCGAGAATGTGTTGGAGTGATTCTTGCGTATAGGATGTTATGGATTGCTAAGGTTTTGTAAATTTTCCCTAGCTAGGGTTTGGAGAGCTAGCAAGATTTATATTAACCTTGAGAGAAGACTATGGTATGCACATATACTTCATCTTGAGCATATTAGTGAAGTTTCCAACTGTCCAAAACTTGTGCAGTTTTAAGCTTTGATTTTCAGCTATATGTGTTCTTTATGCATTATTATTTGCAGCGATAAATGTCTTGCCAATTTGACATAAGTGAAAGGATAATTGTTAAGTGATTTGACAAGTAAGTAAAGAATATAAGGGGCTGATTTTAATGTTTTCATACTATTGTTGTATTGCTGATATCACTGTGGTAAAAGAGTATTTTCAGATCTGGTTATTGGTTGATAAACTGCCTGAATGAAACTTATCCATTTGGTCTGGTATCTTTCTCCTTGAATTGCTGTGAAGTTTGGGCTGTTTGGAAGTGAGGCATTGTACTTCTTTTGCTGCTGTTTTGTAGCTTGTTTTACAACAACCTCAAGGCTGAAAATTCACGGGGCTAAGATCTGAGAAACCTTCTAGGTTGAAGGTGAAATTTTTGTTTTACATTGAGTTTTGAATGTGGGGAAAGTTCCCCAAAATGGATTTTAGTTTTGAATAATCTGGTAGATTTGAATCTGGATACAAATTCCTGAATTGATAACTTAGTTAATAAGAAATTTATTAAGGGCCTTCAATTTGGAGAATGGATCATTTTTCTTGATAAATGTTCTTTGTTCTCCTTCAATTTGGAATGTTCAACATTTTTCTTGTCAATTGCCTTCATGAAATTCAATTTGAATTCTTCCAATTCCCCTTGAATGTCTTTCAGTACTTCATAATCTTGATTTTTGCCTTTTAAATTTATTTATGAATACCTTCTTGAATTTGTCTAAGAATACGTTTTTTGAATTTATTAGTAGGAGGTTTAATAACTCTTCTTTATTAGGAGACCACCACTATCTAATAACTTCATCCTTCAGATTAATGTATATGCATTCCTTCAAATATAATGAGTAGTCAGACTTCACATATATACTTAAACACTAGGACCATTAGGTTCTCTCGTGAAGAGCAACTTCTCGAAAAAATGGGGCATTTTCAAGACTTCTAAATTTGAAATCCAATACCTTTTCAATGGTTATCCAATTTTATTCCAAATTTCTTTTCCTTGGAAAACCTCGTGGCAAAACCCTTAGGCACTTCCTTGCATTTTGCGGATTGTACTTGCTACCCATGTATGTACGAATAACAATGGGAGAAAATTTTCTCCCATGATGTATATTTCTAGCCAACAGTCTCACATGCCCCTAGGATGCCAACCTCTTAGATGCCTCTCACTCATTATTGGTCAACTCATTTACTTGATCAACATACTTATCCAATGAAGGTGAGTCATCAACCAAGAGGCACATTTGCTACTGTTTCATGCAAAGTGCTCACATTTAATGTTTTAGGCATCTAAGTAAGGATCATGGGGTTGAAGCCAGATAATCGATCTTGCTGTTTGGAAGTTATACTTGTTGCCTTAATTCACCTTGGTGGTCATCTTTTCCTTCTAGTCCAATGTAACCACCTCAGGGTTTTTCTTTAAATGCCCAGAAGGGGCACGAATAGGAGTCCTAGATAGAGCTCAATTTAGAACCGTAGAGAGGGTGGGAATAAAGTGGGGATCAGAAGGCTTAGATATCAATCCAGTTCCCAAGGGAGGGGATAAGATAGTGTATCCATATGCTTCCATACTTAACACTTGCCATCCATTACTTTCTCCACTGTCCTCTCTTTTGGGTTGCTCATCATTAGTTACTTCTATTGGTTCCCTACTTGTTTCATCTTATGAGAAGAGGGGCTTGGAAATGCCCAGAGGTTGATTCAATTGAAAAAAGAAAGAAATAAAGAGCATGTGCCACATGTGAAAGCGCAAAAAAGTTGCAAGTAATGAATTATAATTAAAAGACAAGTTAACTTGAGCTTTACCCTCTCATGTGAGGCGATTACCCTCATCCCATGCATATCATAAATTATCAAAATAATGGGACTTGAATAAACATCCCAACCCTAATGAGCAACGAACTACCCATAATTAAAGGGGGTTTTAAAAGAAAATAAATGAAATTCGTAAAGTAAGCTAATTAAAACAAAGTAAAAGGTTAAGTAACGAGCAGAAAAAGTAGAGCAGAGGAAAGGGTAACTCAAGTAATGCAAGCACTCCCTCTACAAAGGTGCTTATGGATGGATGGAGGTCTTGCATAACCCATGTATAAGACTATGATACCTCTCATGAAGTCCACCACTGATCATATGATGAAGGTCTTGCATAACTCATGTATAAGACTATGACACCTCTCATGAAGTCCACCACTGATCATATCACTTATCACTTACACGTATTGATTGAGAGGTTGTCTTAGGATGTTCCTTAACTTGGGGCCACGAGCTCATAATATGGGTAATTGATGACCCTCCCATACCTAAATCTGGCAGCTTGTATAAGGTATTGAACTAGTGTGAAGCTTGAAAAAGATACTTAATGTGATGTATTAATATGGCTTTAATATTAGATATGGTCCTTTTTTATCCTTCATTTACCCTTATATGCATGTTAGTTGGTCTTGATTTCTTGAGCCTATGCTTGATGATGATTTGGACATGGTCATGTTCATTTGGATGATGTTGATAATGCTTCTTTTGCACCTCATGGATGATTCTACACACTCTTTGGAGGGAGTTCCACTTCATGACAGACTTTGGACATTTGATGATGAGCGTTGAGCTAGACGATGACTTTGCACACTTTTGGAGAGACCTCCATCATTTGGACCTTGGATGCTGCCTTTTTTTTGAGCTAGGATGTTGCACATATGAGATGACATGGTATCTTGTGCTTGACATGTGGTCTTAGATGGATAAATTTGGGCTTGATGAGGTACCTTTTGATGATGAGACATGACTTTTGAATAAGAAGAGATGCCCTCTGATGATTTATTGCTCCTTTTTGGGAGAGACATGTCCTTTGGAGATGATATCAACCTTTTGAGGTCTTTACACTCACACATGTGACCTTTTGGAAGGCATTTTTCATTGTATTTTCATCCTTTAGGCTATTTTGGAGGTCGGTTTGAGACCTATCCACCTTGTGTCATTAATGTTTATGTTTTGAGGGATTCTAGTCCTAATGACGACTAAGTTCTTGGTTTCCCTAATATAAATAGGGGAGTGCTAGCCTTCATTTGGTCAGTGCACACTTGAGAGGTAACAATACTCTTGGATTACTTGTCTTCTCTATTTTACTATGGAGCACTAGTTGAGCGACTTTCTTTGGGGACTTATTGATGTGGATTTTGGAATGTATTCATGGATGGATTATGGTGAAGCTTTGGGTGAATGCATGATAAAATTAGTAAGTGGACTTCCTTTATCTTGATTGTTGTTTATGGATGATGCTAATTAAGTATTAAGCAAGCGGGCACAATATTTTGTTTTCATTATTCCTCTTAGACAAACCCTTCTTCTAAGACTTTGAGGAAGTAGCAAGTGGGCTCCTTCCCTTATCTCATCTTTGAAGATTGGGAGCCTTGATTCAAACCCTAGGGATAAGTGAGTGGACCTAGTCTTTTGAATGTTCAATCTACACCAAATCTTTCAAGTTGTTGATCCTAGACCCCAATAGCCCAAGGTTGACATAAGCGATAGTCCTATAATCTCGTGTCAATCATTTAAATATTTAAAATTCATTTTCGTTACTTGTTTTAGGGTAAATTAAGGTTTAGTTACAACAAAATCATATATTTTCAGCATTTATAATCTTAGTGTTATTGCACTAGAGTTAGAAATTGTTTGAAATATATTGGAAAAGCAAATGTCATTTTATGTGTATTTTTCATCTATAAATTAGGGCTCGTGTCTAGGGTTTTAATTGTTGTTGTTATGTCTTTTAACTGCAGAAAATTGTTTTAATTTCTCATCTTGTTTGCTTTTATATTTAGCCCTCATTTTTCTCTTTGTTATCATAATTTCTATGTCTAGATTTGCCATTATTATAAACTAGTTGATTGCTGCAATTTCTGATTTTACATGTTAGTTTACTTCAGCTAAAGGTGATTTCTTGATTGTGTGCATTTGGGGACCTTCTTTGAGCCTTTATTGCTTGACCTATGCCTCTAGAAGGAACAAAAGACCTTTTGAACTCAAATTTGGAAATTACTTCCAAAGTTTCAAACTCCACCATAAACCCTAGTTGCCTGCTCCCTACATTGGTGGTAATCGAAGTGGAACCCTAGTTTACTTGGTTCGATTGGGCATTTGATCCCAAGATCTACTAGGGAAGCCTCCCTTGTGTTGGATATCCATTCTACACTAAAATGAGGGGAGTAGTTGCTAAGGTGACAATGGTGACATTCCCATTGTTGCTTATTTTCAAAGTCACACCTAGTGAGGTTTTGCATTAGGGTGCTAGATTTTCTGGAACAATACCTAGTGTAAATTTGTTGGCATTGATTACGACAATTGACCTAGTAGGGACATCAAGTGAAGCATGAAATAGTGGCAACCAACATGGGGGATCAACCCTGAGTCCTACATGAATCTCAAAGAAATCAAACACTCAAACTAACCCGCTAGGGTAGTTTGTCCTAAATTTTACGTAGATACTCTTCTCCATTTCCTCTTTCAGATGTCCTTTGAGTCACTTGAATTGGACCTATCATTCTAAAGTTTATCAAATTTTAGTTGGCTTGCAATTTAGAACATTTTGTTGGCATTTGAAGGTCGATCATAGACTTGCTCCATCTTATTGATTTTTTGCTCCAGTTATATGCGAAATTTCAACATATAACAACATGGCATGTCGTCTTTCCAATTGGACTAGTCTCACTCAATTTGGATCTTCTATGGTGGAGTTATGCTCAATTTGTGACATTGTTATTTTTAGCCTCTTCTTGTAGAGCAAACTTGTACTAATTGATATGAAATTTTAACATATAGCAATCTTCGATCTTTGTGTTTTATATGAACAAGGTCATATTGATTTGGATTTGAGAATCATAAGATACGATTGATTTACTAAACCCTACTAGTTTTGGTAGGATTTAGGAATAGATGGGAACCCTAGTTTGTATGAAGCATATGTCAATTAATTTGCACCATTTTTGCTAAAATTTTGACCAAAGACACCATCATGTGTCTGCTTTCTGGAAAATCAAGTGACATTTTATTTGGGGTTTGAGATTGGACCTATTATTTAGAATTATATCAAGTTTAAGTTGGCTTGCAATTTTAAACCCTTTTGTTGGTGTCTAAAGGCTGATCGTAGACTTGCTCCAATTATATTTGAAATTTCGACATGTAACAACTTGGTATGTCTTCTTTCCAATGCAACTAGTCTCACTCAATTTTGATCTTATAGGGTGGAGTTCTGCCCCAAGTCATTGCGTTTCGCTACTTTCCTTAATGAAATTTGAAATTTGTAGAATTTAAAGAGATAGTGAATTGATTCATTCAAATTAGCCCTTTTTGCTCGGTTGAATCTCATTTCCGCAATTGGACACTTAAGTTTGCTTGTAATTTCATTCTTTTAAAGGTGAATTCGCTAAACTTCTTTTAATTCTTAGAATTTTAGGATGGTTTATGCTCCGAGGCTTTAAGATTTTTTGCATTGGCTTGCTTTTTCACCCTAGCCCTATTATACTTGTCAAGCTACATTGATTGTATATGATACCCTGCTTAGTTTTGTTCTTGCAGTTTTGGGTTCGATCTTAGTTCTGTTGGCAAAAGCTTGGCTCGACCTCATCATATTCTATGTCTTGAGGAACTTCATATGACTCCTAGAGTCTTGCTTCCCCATCTATAAATAATTAGTATGTCTTTCTTGAAGAGAAATTAGGATGCCTTTGTAGTGGAAATTGGAATGCCACGACCATTCATGCATGCACCCACATTATAACATATAAATTTAGGTATAGATTAATATATATTAGTCAAATATGTCAATATGATTAAGTTATGAATTAATATAAATTTACATATAATATATATTTTTTTTTATTTTTTTTTTGTATCAGGGGGAAATAGGTAGTTGAAACAGACAATCATTGCTACCACCAAGGATCACATAGTGCTGCTGGTAAGAAGAACCCCCTCACCCGATATGAGAGCCTGCAAACCATACTGAGGAAGGTTAGCCAGGATTCAAACTAAGGTGAGTGGCATTTTCACCATGAGTGCCAACCATTGTGGCTACCCTTGATTGGCTTATATATAATTTTTATAATAGAATTAAATTTTATAACTTTTATTATCCAACAAATTTATACCAGTAAAATCATTTAATTAAAAAACAATATATCTATATAGATATATTACTGTCGATGTATTGTCGAACTTCAAAGCCAGTGAACTTAAACTCAAACTCGAGCCAAGTGACTTCGGTTATGCCCAATTTGTGAAACCTTGTTGGTCTTAGCCTCTTCCCCAGGAGCAAACTTGTACAAATTGTCTCCTAGAATTTTGCACCAACTAATCTAAAATTTTAACATGTAACATCCTTTGATCTCTGTGTACAGATGAATGTGGTCTTATTGAAATTGGATCTAAGAACTATCAGATATGGTTGATTTACTAAACCCTACTTGTTTCGTAGGATTTAGACTAAATAGGAACCCTAACTTGAATGAAGTGTATCTTGTATAAATTTGCATCATTTTTTTTTAAATTTTGACCAAAGACACTGTCAGGTGTCTTCTTTCTAGACAATCAAGTGACATTATCTGGGGTTCCAAATTGGAGCTATCATTCAAAAGTTTATCAAATTGAAGTTGAATTGCAATTTAAGAGCTTTTTGTGGTGGTCTAAAGGTCAATCATAAACTTGCTCCATCTTCATGATTTTTGCTCTAATTATAAGTGAAATTTTAGCATGTAAGCAGTTGGTATGTCTTTTCCAATGCAACTACTCTAACTCATTTTGGATATTCTAGGGTGGAGTTATGCCCAATTCGAGAAACCTTGTTGTTTTTAGCCTCTTTGAGAAGAGCAAACTTGTACAAATTGTGTCCTTGAATTTTGCACCCACTGATATGAAATTTTAAGATATAACATCCTTTGATCTTTATGTTTTGACTAATATGGTCTTATTGAATTTGGATCTTATAATCATAAGATATAGTTGATTTACTAAACCTTACTAGTTTTAGTAGGATTTATCCCTTAGGACTAGATAGGAAGCCTAACTTGTGTGAAAGCATATCTTGTATAAATTTACACCATTTTATAAAATTTTGACCAAAGACACTATTGGTGTCTTCTTTCTAGAAGATGGAGTCATATATTATTTTGGGTTTGAAATAAAAAAGATATGCACGAATTACTACAATTTACTACTTTTGGCAATGGTTTAGGATTGGGCTTGATCTCCAACTTGTATGAACAATACCTCCTAGAAATCTATGCTAATTTTGACTAAAGATACTCCAAGATGTCGTCTTTCTAAAAAATGAAGTAATACTCAATTTGGATATCCCCAGCAAGAATTATGACTTTGAGAATGAATGTTACACCTTGATGGCGCTGATTTGAGAATCACCTCCTCTTATACCAAATCTTAAGAATCAAATACCAAATACAACATGATTAAACTATGTACAATGAATGTACTCTTGGAACACAACTCCAAAGAATATTATTACGATGAGTTACACAATTACTTTAAGATATTAGAACCCCAATAACCTGCAATACATCCATATACAATTATCATATACTAATGTGTATAATAATGACTCCATTAACCTCTTATATATATTTGTTCCCATCATTACTCATGTGGGTACACTATCAAGCTCATTTATTATTTATTTATTTATTATCAAGGAAAAGCACACAAGGAAACCTAAGGGATACATCCCCACAATTGTGGATGGCATCACTAGTAAACCCATTGGCATTTATTAGTGTGCAACCCAAAAGTTTCGGGCTGGGCACTTGTTGGCACATAACTAGCCAAATTGCCAACAACATTGGTGACAACTAGTTGAGTTAATCCCTTGGCTTGATCTGATATTTACTTATATAGGTGACCCCTTATAGAGTTCCATCACATGCTCCCATTGGATTTTAAAGAAGAGATCTTGTTTCATAGGAATCAAGTCTCACCGAGTTTGGATATGGGAATCTTTAGATTTTCTCAATTTACTGCACCCTATTAGTGTTAGCATGATTCAAGATTGGATAGGAACTTGAACTTACGTTGAGTATATCTTCTAGACATTCACATGACTTTTCTAAAACTTTTACCAAAGGCACTACCAAGTGTGTTCTTTCTAGATAATCAAATTGCATGTAATTTATATTTCATAATAAAAAGATATGCACAAATAATTGCATCTTACAACTTTTGGCAGTGCTTCGGGACTGGAGTAGAACCTTAGCTTGTATGTACTATGCCTCTCACATTTTTTGCACCAATTCTCTGAAGTTTTAACCAAATATCACTGATTTCTTTAAAAATATAAGCAACACAGAATTCAGATGCCCCTAACAAAGGTTGTGTCTCTGATATTGAAGGGTACCCCTTGAAGGTGCTTATCCGAGAATTGCTTCCTTTGATGCCAAATGTTATGAAGCAAATATCCAAAATGCCCTCATAAACTTGAATACACCAAATGTAGATGTGGAGCACAACTTCCAGTGGTACTGATTATGATGAGGTACACCATAAATCCTTGGATATTATGAGAAATCCCAATAACCTCGAATGATTTCACATGATCATATCCAATGTGTATGGTGATGATTCCATTAATCTCCTTTTTAAGATTTTATCCCATTAAATGACTTGGTGATTTGAAATGATCATACATTACACTGAAGTAGAATTGATTAATGCCATTAGTGAACCGCATGTTAACTTAAAGTGCTTTAACCGTGAGAATCTATTGAAAAGGAAATACTTTACGACAAATGAGAAACATAAGAAAGATGTAAACAAAGGTGAAAAGCAACAAAAACACAACGATACCAGACAACAAGATTGATTACGTAGTTCGTCATTGATGGACTACGTCTCCGGGTCTGCTTTCAAGATGGGCGACTGCTTTATTAGGATTGAATCTGAGGAGGTCGATTACACAGCAAATTAACCAGACTGATTGTGCACGCAGGCACTTCTGGTCACTGTCACAAGAAAGTTCTCTGAATTAGCTTTCCAACGCCTATCACAGTTCCCAATTCTGACTCCCGATGCTCCAGTTACACTGAAAACAAAACAACCTATATCCTCCAAAATTTGCATACAATACTCAAAAACTTCTCCCCTTTCTCAATGAGAAAAATACTGGCTTTATAGCCCTCTAGATGCACTCTAACTCCTTATGTCACGGATTGGCATGAACTGACTCTAATTTTGGTCACAAATGCTCGGTCTAGTCATGATTTGCCACCTAGGGATAGACTTGCATGGTCTTTGAATTAATTTAGTGTTTAAACAACAATCGAAACCCAAAAATACCATACAATAACCCCTGTTAGCAATTAGCTAACCAGGCGGAAGCGCTGACAGCGCATGTGTACATGTGATATACACTGCGGTTAGGGCTCTGGTGGTTCCGACAATTGCCCTGCTAACTGTGCGGTCTTCTGTTCTGCATTCACATGCAACGGTTTCGATGCTGCGCTTATTGCAACCTCCGACAACCTATTCATCGTAGCGGCTAACTCCTCACTGCTCACATGTACAAGCCGATGTGGTTACGGTTGGGACCTGTTCCGATGCGGTTATGGTTACTTGCTACCTGTAGCCGCTTTCTTGTTCACATGTGGATGGCTAGACACAACCATCGTGGTTTTCGATACGGTTACCCCGACGGTTAACCCTTGTAGCTGGTCTCACATTGATGTTTTACTCTGCCGTGGTCATCTCCCCCCACGGTTTAGGCCAACGGTTAGGGGTAATACAGTCTGTAATGTTATTGTAATGTTTATGTGTTTTAATATGGTTTGCAATGTATTTAACATGGCCGAGAGGATTTTGACTTAGGGTTAATGCATTTTAATGCATGGTTTTAGGTTTTAGGTTAGCGGTTGCATTAGGTTTTATTGCATAGGTTTTAGGTCAATGTGTTAGGGTTTAGGTGTTAGGTCTTCAGGTCTAGGACTTAACATCATTTTGTTCTGAGAATCCATTTACAACAATTGTCACTATGTGACATAACCCCACATGATGATACCTGTTCCCTTTTTGACAACCAAAACCCGAGGAACTAATGACACTCACATGTCAACAACCTGGTACAAAACCATATCATTCGAACACCATGAAAACTATCTCAACCATTGACATTACTGACGGAATTGAAACCAACACCGGACAACCTGAACCATAAACATCACTGTTAAAGCTAAAGACAGCGGACACTGAATGCTGACGACGAATATTGGCGAAGTTGATAAAATTCAAGACCTCATCGACCATGATCATTTGAAAACCATTTCGACCTTGAACCACTAAAGACTCCGCTCATGCTATACTGACAAGATCCTCCTGCATCAATCCTCTCCACTTGAAAGCTTTTGGACCACAAAGGTTTGACTTAAACAGATAGTAGATGAGGGTAGAGCTCCCTCACTCTCCACCTTGTCCGGAAGATGTACCAATACATTCGATCAATCACCTAAAAGTGATGACCCTGATGATGCTGATCATGGCATCCTCTCAATTTGTGACTTGTTCCATCCATCTGTAGTATGTACAACTTGCGAAGATGGTCAAACAACCTGTTATGAACATGGCAATTGACTTCTTTCCATGAAGTACCATGAATTAGTGATTCATAAACATCTTTGAAAACAGTCTCTGCAGAATATTGTTCAATACTATTGACATGTACTAACAATCTATTTTGCGGAATAACAAAAACATTCAAAGACATTCTAGACATCATACCAGCGACTTGATTTGATATACTTTCCCGATTCTTGAGTACTAAGTGAACTTGCTGCAATAAACTCATCAAACTGTAAGGTGAAAACTGCTGCAACTTAGTTTGATTTTGAAAGTATTGAAATGTTGGATGATTTATGTGAATCATTGTTTCTTCATTCATTAAATGATGTTTCCATTGATTAGCACTTTCCCCTGAGGCATAATTTTCCCTCAGATGTATTGGAAACTTTGACATTGCTTTAGAAAAGGCTTTGAGATGAAAACAAATGGGCTTCTTCTCCACTTGAAAAGAGGTTTCCAACTTGTTTGAAACATGAAATGGTGACACAATACAAGAGAAATTTAACACTGACTTTCCCCAATACTGACCTTCTTCCTTGTAACTGATAACTTCCAAACTTGGACTGAATTGATCCATTCTGACATTAGGAAGAGGAGCTTTAGGCATCAACTGTAATGCATGTTGTATTCCCTGCTTATGAGTAAGATGTTTGGTTTCTTTAAATAGCACTGAAAAAGTTTCTACCTCTTCGATCAAACTATCTTTAAATTGGGACTCATAACTTGAAAAAACATCATGTCGATTCTTATGTTGTTCCGTTACACACATGATTACAAATCTCTTATTTGAACTTATTAATTGCTTCCTCTGATTAGCAACAACTAAATTCAATTGAGTTTTACTTTTATGTGCCCTGACAATAAATTCAACCCCATCTTTCTTAAGGTGATATTTATGCTCTCTTCTATAAAATATTGCATCACGATCATAAAGATAAGGACTTCCTAAGACAACTCCACATATTTCTACTGGAACCACATCTAATTCCACTTCATCAATGTAATTAACTGTAATGGCAAATTTTAATCGACATTGTTTTGTGACTTTTATCTGAGTTGATTTATTTAGCCATCCTAATGGGTAAGGTCTTGGATGATTCCGTGTCTCCAAACCCAAGTTCTCAACTAAGTATTCAGATATTAAATTTTCCTGTGATCCACTATCAAACATTGTATCTATCTTTGTGTGCTTAGAAGTTATCCTTATGTGAAATAGTGCAACTCTTTTTTCCTCATTTGAAGGATTTATGTTTGATGAAGATGCAATAGTATTCGAACTTGAACCTAAATCGGAACCTAGATCTTGCTGGATTGCTGCAATTGATTTCTTTTCATCCTTCTCCTTAAGGAACTTTTTTGGCTTAAGTTTTGGATGAAGTTTCCAATACGTAGATTCATCATGACTGATTCTCTGGCAATGAGAACAACTAGGTCTTTCCTTTTGAGCTGTCGCTGATTTCTTTCCCTTTTGAATTGTTTTTCCTTTTGTTGTCATTGGAATCCTTGATTTCCAACTCTTTGGATGATTGCGGTGAAAACTTGAATGCTTTGCCACCTGATTCAATATGTATGGCTTGAACACACACTTCATCAAAATCATCAGGATTAAACATTAATAATGCATGCTGCAAGTTTCACGTGTATCCAATGAAATACCAAGCGCTAATGCTTTCTTTGTGAACTCCTGAGTAAACTCTTGGACACTCTGCCCTTTACCTTGCCTCAAGTGCTGCCAATCAATAACAACTTGCTGCATGTATCCTAAAGGATAGAATTGTTTCCTAAGAGCTTTTAAAAACTTAGACCATGAAGAGACGACTTACCTTTCCGCTTTACATCTATTTGAGTTTTACTTTCCCACCAGATTAAAGCTGTTCCACCCATTCTAAGTGTGGCTAACTGAATTTTCGTTTTATCGTAAGAAATGTTCTGAATACGACAATACACTTCTAACTGCTTAATCTAGTTATCTAACTTTTCAGGATTTATTTCACCATCATAAATAGGTAACTCAAATTTTACATCGAGTTTCAAAAGAGATGTTTTCTTAGGTTTAACTGGAAGAAGAAAAAGTAGAAGATGATGATGGAAATGATGGAGGAGGAGGAGGTTTATAACCTTGCCTTTACTTTGTCCTTCTTCGATGTCTTTGAAGAAGAAGTTGCATCTCTCGCCTTCTTATATTCGTAAAGTTCTCCCAACATCTGTTGCATACTCAAGAATGCTTGCTGAAACTGTTCCTCGCTCATCTTAGTTTCAGGAGTTTTACCTGTATCAGATCTTGTCATGGTCGATTTATGAGCGACTCTTCGCTTTCCAATCTCTGGATCGATCTCCTCGAGGATTCCTTCTCTATGTTGCGATTTAGACCTAGTTAACATCCACTGGAAAAATTCTACAAATGCAACCTGCTCTGATACCAAATTATATGATCTGAAATGATCATACATTAAACTAAAGTAGAATTGATTAATGCCATTAGTGAACTGAATGTTAACTTAAAGTGCTTTAACCGTGAGAATCGATTGAAAAGGAAAGACTTTACGATAGGTGAGAAACATAAGCAAGATGTAAACAAAAGTGAAAAGGAACAAAAACACAACGATACCAGACAACAAGATTGATTATGGAGTTCATCCCTGATGGATTACGTCTTTGGGTCTGCTTTCAAGATGGGTGACCGCTTTATTAGGATTGAATTCGAGGAGGTCGATTACACAACAAATTAACCAGACTGATTGTGCACGCAGGCACTTATGGTCACTGTCACAAGAAAGCTCTCTGAATTAGCTTTCCAATGCCTGTGACGGTTCCCAATTCTGACTCCTGATGCTCTTGTTACACTGAAAACAAAACAACCTATATCCTCCAGATTCTGCATACAAAACTCAAAAACCACTCCCCTTTCTCAATGAGAAAAATGCTTGCTTTATATCCCTCCAGATGCACTCTAACTCCTTATGTCACAGATTGGCATGAATTGACTCTAATTTTGGTCACAAATGCTCGGTCTAGTCATGATTTGACACCTAGGGATAGACTTGCATGGTCTTTGAATTAATTTAGTGTTTAAACAACAATCAAAACCCAAAAATACCATACAATAACCCGAATCCATTCGCAGTTAGCTAACCAGAAGAAAGTGCTGACAACGCATGTGTACAGTTGATATAAACCGCGGTTAGGGCTCCGACGGTTCCAACAACTGCCTCGCTGACTGCACGGTCTTCTGTTCTGTGTTCACATGCGGCGGTTCCGACGCTGCGCTTATTGCAACCTCTGACAGCGTGTTTGCTGTAGCCGCTAACTCCTTACTGCTCACGTGTACAAGCTGATGTGGTTACGGTTGGGACCTATTCCGATGCGATTACGGTTACTTGCTACCTGTAGCCGCTTTCTTGTTCACATGTGGACGACTAAACACAACCACCGTGGTTTCTGATATGGTTACCCTGACGATTAACCCTTGTAGTTGGTCTCACATTGATGTTTTACTCCGCTGCGGTCTTCTCCCCATGCGGTTTAGGTCAGCGATTAGGGGTAAAATAATTTTTAATGTTATTGTAATGTTTATGTGTGTTAATATGGTTTGCAATGTATTTAACATGGCTGAGAGGGTTTTGACTTAGGGTTAATGCATTTTAATGCATGGTTTTAGGTTTTAGGTTAGGGGTTGCATTAGGTATTATTACATAGGTTTTAGGTCAATGTGTTAGGGTTTAGGTGTTAGGTCTTCAAGTCTAGGACTTAACATCATTTTGTTCTAAGAACCCATTTACAACAATTGTCACTATGTGACATAACCCCACATGACGATACCTGTTCCCTTTTTGACAACCAAAACCCGGGGAACTGACGACACTCACATGTCAATAACCTGATACAAAACCATATCCTTCAAACACCATGAAAACTATCTCAACCATTGACATCACCGGTGGAACTGAAACCACCACCGGAAAACCTGAACCATAAACATCACTGTCGAAGTTGAAGACACCGGACACTGAATGCTGATGACGAATACTGGCGAAGTTGATAAAGTTCAAGACCTCATCGACCATGATCATTTGAAAACCATTTCGACCTTGAACCACTGAAAACTCCGCTCATGCTGGATTGACAAGATCCTCCTAGATCACTTGGAGCCTAAGATTTCTGTGGTTTGTTCTCTCAATGGAAGCCTGACTCTTCATTCTTGGCTTTTTTTGGCAAATGCTTGTGGAGAGTGAAGATCCCTTTCATACAGTCTCCTTGAATGATCATATTCAACAGTTTGGTTTACTTATACAATTAACCTATTATATTGGCTTAAGTACCATAACATACTCCCATTAGGGTCATAAAACTATTGAGATAACTTTTCTCTTTATCCTAGTTGCTTGCTTGTTATGTCAATTTGCATCATCACCTTGAGTGTTTTGCATATCTTTGTTGGATATGTGACACAATTATTTGTTTTTGATGTGGCATTCATCAATGGGCCATTATGAGTATCATATCGACTATCCTTGGTTCACCATATGATTACAATTGGTTATATTTCTTATTAAAATTACTTCCAACTTATGTATTCAGTTAACTATGGGTATAGGGTCTATTGCCGCAAAATCTAGCAGGTATTTTAGAGGGGTACCCTGCAAGGTAAGCACTAGATCAAGTGACATCAATAATGCAATGGCCCACTATCACCACAGTCGCTACCCCCTGCTCTATATGGATTTTCACCAATGGGAGGAGTCCCGATGTATAGGTCACCTACAATAGATATTCTAGGCTTGGAGGTTTAAGGTGACACGATAGGCTTCCAAAGGATGGCTTAACTTTGGTACAAGGTTCAAATTATGAGAAGAAGGCAATTCACATCCCCTTAGAGAGTCCAAACTAGGGCACACTAGACCTAGGGTTTGATTGATAACATGCAAAATGGAGCGCCCTCAGGTTAAGGTACGAAGGAAAAGGTTTCCAATAATGAGTATTAGTAATCAAATAGAATTTGAAACCTTCAAGAAGTCCTCAAGTTGAAGCTTAGCCAACACTAGGGTTTTTTTGGGAAAAATAGCTAGGGCAAGAGAAATTATGGTGAAAAATGGATGCATTAGCCACCAAGGAGGATGATTTTGAGGCAACCAATCCTACTCTTGATGTTGAATCTTTCCAATACCAAAAACTTCCCTTGTAGGCAATTTCGCACCAAGCCCTAGGTGAGGGTGCTCATCCTTAAGAGAGTCGAAAAAGAGAGAGAAAAGGAGAGCGAAACTCAATTTAAGGATAAGATAAAGCTTGATCACCAAAATGACAAGGCCAATGTCTAGTCCTTGGGTTCATGGAGTCTATGGGATTGGTAGATTAACCAAGTCTTGCAAAGGAGTAAGGATATTTTGATGCCCTAGTACAAAACCATAACTATGATCTTTGTGAGGGGTCAATATTCACTTGAGAGAGCTCATTCAAAAGTTCACCAAGGGGATTGCCATTCACATTTCATTCATGAGTAATGCATGCAGTGATGATATCTAGATTCTATGCAATTGATCTTCAACAATAACTGGTACGATAGGAAAACCCTAGATTACTAATACATTCCATACATTAGACATAAGATCAAAATTTCATCAATAAAAAGTCTCACTTACAAGATAAAATGCATGAACAATCCATTCATTGATCCAAGATAACTTCTCCAAAGCCAAGACAAGAGCTCCTATAAACATTGTTCTCCATATCTCACGTCTCTCCAAAGATACAAGAGGTTGAAATTCTCCTAAGGAGGGCCGAATTAGTCACAAGTAGTGATGAATAGAAACAATGATCCTCTCCTCTATTTATATGAGGAGGATGAGGTCTAATATTGGCCTAAAAGCCCCTAGATACAAGTTAATTTACTAAAAATGCTTGGGTTACAAGCCAACCGACTAGCTCTCACCATAAATGCTCAAAAAAGCCCACACATGTGAGCTTCTAGGCTTCTAGGGCTGATGTCATGCATAAAATGGCCTCCAAATGCCATGTCCAAGTGCTAAGAGGTGCCAAATGTGATGTAGAAACACATAAAAATCATGATTTTAGGGTTGGCCCTAAAATCTATCACAATGGCTCCCTCTGGTCCCAAAATCCAGTTGGGGCAACATAAAGTGGTCTCCATGGGTCTCCAACTATGAAAAGTGTCCATCTCTGCTCCAACATTGAGGGATTTCTAGGTGCTATTAGCCCTCCCAAGTCTTTGAAGGTGAGACCACCCTCGTTGGCGCCATGAATCAATTGCCATCCCTCATAAGGTGCTAACGCCAACCTAGGACATGCTGGGTCTAGTTGTGTCATCCTGAAGAATCATCAAATTCAGTGCAAAGTGGCACAACGTCTTGGGTGCAAGGAGTGCTCTGGTACATATGTGATATGTTGGTGCTGCTAGGAGGCCCAAGAGTCTCAATGCTTCACTTGATAGTGCTAATATACTCCTCTAATGGCTTGGGTACCTATGGGTAAGGTGCCCAGGACATGGGTTGCTAAACCACCTGACGATCACAACAAAGATTCTAGTGAAAGCAACGAACCATTAGGGACAAAAATCATTATTGCATCTAATTGAACCGAGCTATATAATACTTCAAATAAGGATTCCCTTCCAAAATCAGGGCCTTGAACTTGCAAGGGTGTTTTCTCCCTAGGTAGGAGTGGCTAAAGGAAAAGCCTATTAGGTGTTTCCAACCCCTAAGGGGAAGTGACATTTCCTTAGTCCACCCTTCAATTGATAGGTGTTGGTGAATGATAATGATGGTATGAAGGGGAGAAAACTTCATGGTCAACTGCCCTGGTCAAAGGGACCAACTGATGGGGATCCACATTCTGAGTGGATAGATGTGAAGAGGGAGAAGTTGTGGATGCATGTGATAACAACTCGGCCTTTTTTTTTTTACACCACTCTTGCTCACCTTTTACTTTTTCTTGATTTTTCTTCGTATTATTGCTCATAGCTCAAGGGTTAGAGCTTGCTTTGAATGCTATAACAATTGTATTACCCCTTAACGATGAGTCGTTTTAATGCTCAAAGATTTTGGGACATGTAATGGAGCAACATGTGCTCAAAAAATAGGTGATGGCCATAATGAGTGAGGTAGAGCTCATGCTAGGCTAGGCTTTTGCCCACGTGCTAATGTATATGTCCTTGGCCATCTTTTGTATTTTGATTTTCCTTCTTTTGATTTTGTTTTTTGGCCATGATATGCTCTTTTTTTTTCTTTTAGTTGCATCAACCTCCTAGGGCAAAGTTTCCAAGCCCTACCTAGGTATGAGGGTGTGTAGGTACCAAATCCAAAAGAACCAATGGTCAGTGGAACTTGGAGAATGGAAATGAGATAAGGGCTTGTAATGTATAATGGAAAGTGTTAAGCATGACATAGAGAGAGGTGGAACTAAGCTATCTCAATCAGGGCTTCGCAAGTAGTGCCCCTCCTATACCCATTGGGCCATTAGGGGAGGTCCCACTGGACTAGGGTCGAAGATTAACCCCCCATTTAAGGTGAAAAAACAAGATCACACTCAAAACCATCCTTCTTCTAGATCACGCCATAATCCATATCAAATGCCCAAATACAAACAAGCATAAGCACCTGACTGGAAAATTATTAGAGTGCCTTTGATAGAAGGCCACCTTCGTCCATGTGCTCATGCTTAGTGGGTGAGAAGCATATGGCTGATGCAAGTGGCGGAGATATATGGCATATCATCAGCAAGTGGTGGCTGTCAGGGGCTGCTATCTATGTGGCTGACCGACTGGCTTTCAAGAGTATGAGAAATGTTTTTCTTCTATAGGGGTACCCATTTTGGTGGGTAACAACCAGCATGTGCCATGTTACTATTGGGAGGTGATGATGGTTGTTATAACGGATTTATTCTCCTAATTGGAGTGGTAGCAGTGAGTCTTCCCATTTTGCATTTGTTTCTGGTGTGGTATGTCGAGACAATGCACTTGCTCATAGCTCTGCATGGGATGCCAACAGATTTCGTAAAGGACTTGGGAAATGTCTCTCTTTTTTCTTCGAATGACCACCTAGAGCCACACATACATAAGCATCCATTTTCTAAAGTACCTCTTGAGTGATAACATTGTTTGACTGCTCATGCCCATCCTAGTTTCCTGCACATCGTACTCAAATTTGAAGTACTCTACCTAGTGATTTAGTTAGGAATGGATTGCTAGATTGCTTACCATTTAGAGCCCTTTATGGGGTTTCGGCTTTGAGAATAACATGGCTAGTAGAGGAGGTTTTAAGTGAGGTATGAACCTTAGCTAGATGCCATTATGGTCCTAACCCTAAAGGAGATTAGAGCTGCTATAGGACTTCTGCAATTTCCTGTGTATGTTAAATGAGATGCTAGTTCCAGCAGAGTACAAGGTGTAGTTCGTGTAAAGTATGACCAAGTAAAGCTATACTGAGATGCCATGACAGGCTCAATCCTAGGTGAGAACAGACTGGATGACATTATCGAAAGGTATTAGATGGCCCATACTTGTAGCTTTTTGTTGATATTATTCCATGGGGGGTTTGTTGTCTGATGCTAAAGTCTGGTATACCCTAGCTGCACAACATTATGACTGACTATATTGTTATTATTGTTAGGTTCGTGCTTTATACTTTATGAGGTGATTTTTTCTGCTCTTATTACTCTTCGATTTAGTGTGGTGATGTCTGATGCAGTTCATGCTATTATTTTGACCTGCATGTACTCGACAGTCTCACTAATTGATTTTGGTCGTTTCTGGAGAACTGTAGTAGATATTATTTCTTTTCTTGTTTGCTATATTTCTAGTGTTATTTATATTGTCCATGCAGGTACATTTCACAGCCCACTGGACATCTTCCTCTGAAAAGCTTTTGGGTGCAATATATTTATGAAATCAGTTTTCTATTTAGTATATAGTTATAGAAAATTTTTAGTGTATGGTATACTCTCCAAACTGTTGATGTAAAGGTGGCCCAATTTTTTTCCTTGTGATTACTGAAGCTTTTCACAATATTGCAATGCAGAAATTACAAGTTTTTGCCATTTTCTTTTACCAACTTCAGAGGAGCAAACAGCACGCACAGCTGCAGTAGCACGTGTTTCAGAAGTCATCAAATCTATATGGCCTAGCTGCCAAGTATGTATCTCATTTGAATGGAAGACTGGGGGACGATAACATGCATTAGGAAGTAACTTGGATGTTGGTGTGCCTTTTCTTACTGAATAAGAATTTGCATGTCATTGCTATACAAAATATATTATGTTATAGGGAAGGTTGGGGTATTCTTGAAAAGGCATGACAGTGTGACATATTTGCAGGTTAAAGTATTTGGTTCATTTGAGACAGGGCTTTATTTACCTTCCAGTGATGTTGATGTAAGTATCACGATTTTCATTTGATGTATTTTTATAGAAGTTACATGTTTCTCATTATTTCTGTGATAACTGCATAAATGAAGGAAGATTGCTTGTGTGGTTCAGACAGTGGCAATGCCTTATTCTTGCCTCAGAATAGTGTCTTGCCAAAGTAGGTCTGGTTGTCTCTCATGCTTTTATTGTCTCATTTTTGTTAACATAACGGAAAACAAGCAGTTCGTAATCAGGGGTGTAAGAACCAATGTTATCAGGACCAAACTAGTCGACCCCAAAAACCAGAACCTGGAAAGAATCCAACACAAGCAACAAAACCTGTTGACCAAAAGTTAGATGGAATATTCAAATTTTGATTACAAAATTACATCTTTGTGCACATTTATTGTCCATGTGAATTCAATCCATTAGGTCCCAAATATGCAATGTTTTCTCATATATATAGCATTTTATGAGTGAATATATTAAAATGGTACATAGTGCAATACATATCTGAACCAAAATACAATAACATTGAGGATCCAATTGGCTTGCAGAGTCCAAAAACAATCACACTATAGTCTACAATCAAATCAATCTACACAATAAGTCAAATCTAGATCCTATATATTCTCTGCATAGGTGTTCTTGGCATCTGGACTCATTGCTTTTGAAGGTCTGACACTAATGTCCATATCTTGTGGTGGTGGAAGTGGCTGCCATTCAGCCAGGATAAGTCTATTCACAGTGGAACGGGGCATCATTAAATCAAAATTACATTTTAGGGTAATTGTAATGTTTTAGTTTTTTTGTGTTTAATTTTGTTTTTTCGGAGGGAGGAGGCACACCAGTACAAAACAAGTCAAACTGGCCAGTTCTGGTTGGTTGTCTTGAACTGGCTGATTATTCCTGGTTCAGATTGGTTGAGGACTTTGTTTTGCATTGGTTCATACTAAAACTGGCCAATTCCAGTCTGGGAGGCTGGTTTTGATTGGAAACCTCACAAAACCTGTCCTACTGGCCGATTTTACCAGTTCTAGTTTGGTTCTGATAACATTTATTGAAATGAACATGCAGGCGCTGAGCTTCTAATGGTTTACATACCATGATATCATTTCTGAATTTGGAATGGTAGATGATAGATATTGTCCATAATCACAAGGTATGCTAAAAAAACACGGGAGAGGTTAAACAATATTAAGTGTTAATATGACCATATAGACTATGAATATTTTCAATCTTTTAGGCCATGAAGTTTGACTTTCCTCTTTGTGATCTATTCTAATTCACAATGCTAATGCTGTATATTAATTTGATGCCAATGCAAAGTGTTACCCACCACCTGTGGGTGACCTCTATAGGAGAATTTTTCTCTTAGATTTGTCTTCAGCCGGCAGCCAACAGCCCCTAGCAGCCATCAGATAGCTCGATGTGCTATTATTCTCCGCCACCTGAGCCAACCATTGTGTGCCCTCGCTCATTTGTTATGATCGTATGTTTGAAGGTGGGTCATCCAACCCCAAAGGTATGATTTTTCATTATGTACTTGGGTGTTTATGCTTGCTTTTCTTGGGCACATTTGGGCATGGATTGGTGGGGGGATTCAGAGGAAAGAATGGGCTTGACTGTACTCCTGTTCCCTTGACTCAACTTGGGGGTTAATCTTGTATCCTAGTCTCGTGGATCTCCTCTATTGGCTACTAGCTTTAGGAGTGGCACTACATGGGAAATCTTGATTTTGGTTGTGTGGACCTGCTTCTCGATACCATATATCTCACTCCCCTTTGCTCATTACAACACCTTTCACAGTTTTCCCCATTTGGGTCCACATATGTTTATTGGGTCCACAAGGTGTTAGCCTCCCCTTTCCCGTTGTCCACACCTTGGGTCAGGCTTGGAAGGATGCCCCAGAGGTTGATGCAACTAAAAAGAAAGATAAAAGCATAATATGGCCACATACAATAGAAAATGTACCACAGAATGCAAAAGATAACTGGGAAAAAAGAATCTAGTGCGTGGGCAAAAGCCAAACATGAGATCTACCCCCTATCATTATGGGTATCACCCTAGTTCTTGGGGCCCCTATGAGTGCCCCTCCCGCATCATAAAGGAACTCAGGATTGTCCCAACCCTTGGTGGGCAATGAACTTCCCCACTTTAAGAGAGTTTTCACTGCTATATCTTACGAATCATGCTCTCATCCCCTGGAGCCCTGAGCAGTAAAAGGAAGAAATTTAAATAAAAGGAAAAAGACATATGAAGAAGGGTGGAAAAACAAAGGCCGGGGTAACTCATGTAACATGATTGCTCCCTCCTACATTCATACACCCAATGTGTGGGCTTCCTTCATCATAGCTACCCTTGTACCATGGCATGTGCCTTGGAGCCTTCCTTCTTTCCCCTACTCCGTTCCATCATTATTTCACATGACACTTGCCATTTGATGGATGTACCATGGACTTGTCACTCCCTTAGAAGTTGAAACCACCTAATGGAGTCCTTCATTAACCTCTCTTGTCGAGCAAGGTAACACCTGTACTTGTTTAAAGCCCATTTGGATTGGCATGCCACTATAAAGTATCCACTTTTTCCCTTGATTAGGAAGCTTATTTACTCAATTGCACTAATGATTTAATTGTACTAGAAGGTGAGGAGACACATTGGATCTTATACAGGATTGCAGGTGGGTCCTCATCTTAGACTTGGAAGGTCATAATGGTACTTGTAGGGTGAGTGTTGAGAGCTATGGGCCTTTGACATTGTAGAGCATTAATTGCCACACCATGGCCTTCTCCAGTGCCACCACATTGCTTGGTCGTGCCCCAGCCATACAAAGATAAAGATGATGATGCACTTGGACCATGTTACCCAACACTTGGTAGTTGATCTAGGGCTCAGAGGAAGTTTTGTCTCACCCGGAGAGACATGGGAGGGCATGTGTCATCATCTAGCCCTCATTGATGGAGCATTGACTTGTTATTGAGCCACTTGGAGACCCATGAGACCATTGCTTGTGCCCCGTAGCCACTTTGGTCACAACATGATGTTTTGCTTGGAAATCAAGGGGCCACCCCCTTGATCATCATTCATGGAGCCCTCTTCTTCATCATGGCACATTGAGGACTCATCTTGGCCTTCCAACGACCCTTCCCACTCCATTTTGCACTATTTCGACCCTCTTGGAATGGATAATTATTCACTTTATTAGCTAGTTGGTGGGCTTGTCACCAAAGACATGATATTTTACACTTTAAAATATTATTAAGGGCTTAATTAGGCTAAATCAAACTTGAGGAGGCTCATATAAATAAGAGAGACCTCATTTGATTGGATCATCATCACATTCTTGGATCATCTCTTCTTGAGAATTTCGCATATCTTCTTGGTTGTCTATTGGAGATTCCTTGATGCATTTCGATGTTTTTGGAGCTGAAATTTTCATCTATCTTGGAGCCATCTTCTTGTTCTTTGGTTGGATATACCTCTTGTGATCTTGTAAGTGCTAGATTTTATTGAAAATCCCTTCTACTAATGTGTGAAATTGTTGCAATTGATGGAATGTTCTTGTGCCCTAATTTTTGTTGAATATCATTGAAAAGTTCCTTTGATTGACAATTCTACATGTTACTCATTGTATGGCAAGTAGATGAACGTTACTAGTGGATAGGAATTAAGTTTTCTTCCTTGAAAAGTCATAGAACTTGGATAGGTAAATGTTGAAAGTTGTATGCTAGGGCATCATTTTTCAACCTCCTTGAAGACAATTTCGGCCAAAGTTTCGAAGCACATAGACTCCATAACCCAAGAGTAAGGCACTAATCCAAGGAAAATCGGTGATCACCTTAATTTTTCCACTCTTTTTCACCCTCCAAACTTTTTCGGCCCTTTCCCTGGACAACCTGCTAGGGCTTGATGCAAATTGCACTAGAGAAGAGTGTTGGAAATACTGAGAGGGTGTGAATCAATATTTCTTATCAATCAGTATTTTATTAATCTTTTCAGAGCATTAGTTATTCTTCAATAGTATTCAAAACAGTAAATAGAGTAAACAATGAACACAAGAAATTTTAGGCGGAAAACCCCATCTGGGTCGAAAACGACCGAATGCTTTTCTAATAAGTTCTTTAAATCTTCAACCCCAACTAAAAAAAAACTACAACTCCCTAGAACTCTAGAAAAACATTCTTCTCCAGCACTCACTGGAAGGACGCCTCAATGCCCTAAAGTTTTATCAGCAATCAGCTGAATGGATGCACCAACACCCTAGCAAGCACCAACTTGCCCTAACACCACCCTACCACCCTGAAGTGTTTTCAGTCACCCACCTGAAGGTGACTTCAACCATCTCCCTAGCACCACCCTACCACCTTAGAAAGACAAAAATTAAATACAAAAATTGTGGACTCTTGTACTAGGGACAATGGCCCACTTACAATGATATATAATGCTTTTTGTTTTGATTGACTACTCAACTACCCTTGACTCAAGACACCCTAGGACCAAAATACTTGTCTCAACTACAGACCAAACCCTTGTCCCAAAAATAAAATTGACTTCTTTAACTCTTGTACAATAGTACAAACTCTTTACAATGTTTACAAGACTTGACAACTGCTGTACAAACTGTCCTTGATGCTGATGATGAATCTTGCTGTAGGAAGTGGTCAAGGATGATAAACTGCTCTGCTTGTTTGTTCTTGATATTGCTGCAAGTGATACTGCACCTTGATGCTCTGCTTCACTGCTTGTGATAGTAAGCCTTGCCTTCAATGAAAGAACTGCTCTTCCACGCTGCCCTTGAAATCACTGCTCTGTCCTTGATATTAAACGTTCTCTAGCTGTTAATCAAATACTGTAATATTCACTGCATGGAGAAACTTCAATTCTGGGTCTGAACGATATATGCTGTAGGTGTCTGTACCTGCAAGAGAAAATATCCATGAATCCCAATTCCCCAAAGAAAGACAATAAATAAACCCAAAACAAAAGTTCTTACCTTCACTTGCAAAAGAGAGATATCAAATGGATCCTATAGACATATGTTAGTGCAAAAAATATGTAATCTTGAGTGACAATAAAATTAAAAGCCAAATCTAATCAAGAGCTAATGATAACTATCTCAAGAAATCGGTCTTTTTGTTGCCCTAGGTGACTAGTTGATTGAGTGCTACAACTCTATCCTTGTAGACAAATAGAATAAAAATGGGTCTCTAATTTTATGCCCTAGATCAGAGCTGTAGACTGCTATAAGACCTATTCAAACACTCAATAGGACACCTAAGCGATTCCCAAAACAAAATGAAAGAAAATATCTTTTAGCTATTTGTAATTAGGCCTATACATGTACCTAACATAACAACCAAGCAATTCCCATAGTTGCAAAAGGAATCAATAAAACACTCAAATGAAAACTTATCAAAAACTTACCTGATATATGATCTTTTCACCTGCAATACAAGCCAAACTTCAACACAAAAAATATCGTGATACTGTGACCCAAACTGAAGTGTCCGAGACCCGAAGGTTGTATAAAAGATACTGGTTTGAGACTTCCAGAAAAACCACAGACTTGAGCCTTGGAATGCCGAGTTTGAAGTTGCTCTTTAATGCTAGTCTGAATCCTAAAACACAGGCCTGAACTCGCGCTCCCTAGTTAGTGAATGCCAAAATTCTGTGGCTGTTTCTCAATCTCAAAACTACAGGTCTGAGTACTTTTGTATCTTCACACAATGATCTGCAATGGACCATTCCCAAAGGTACCAAAAGAGACCAAAAATATTGCCCTAATCCTTCGCTGCGCTTGAAATAAATGACTGCACCAAAACAGTACCTAAAACTAGCCCTAACCCTTCTGTGATTTCAATGTTAGAAGCTCAGGGAGGCCGAAAATTTCAGAGAACTTTCTCACAGGATCATTCATTCCAATACTTATTTTATGGAGATGCATTATACCTACTTTTATAGGCTTGGAGAGGGCTTCTAATTGACCATGGAGGAGACATTAGGGGTTCCAAAAATAGAGGTTGGAGGAGGGCTGTTCTATTACCAAAGATTAATCTTAAGCCTAAATTAAAGAGGCCATTAGCCTTGTTGGGAGGAATTGCAGTAATTTAATGTATGTAATATGCTTCTAATGGGAGCAAGATGCATGTGATGCCTTTCATAAGTCAATTGCTCCATAAAACAAGATTAAGAACCCTCACTCTTAATGTTAATGACCAATAACCAATGAGAGTATGCCATTTCACCACCCCTTGGGGTTTTAGCCCACTAATGGGGGTCTCCAACTTCAAGCTTGAATATCTCTCAAACCATGATGAACTACGTGGTGTGCCACATACCACCAGAAACATCTCGTTGAGGAGAATCTATCTGGAAGGATCCTAACACAAGATTCCATGAATTGCCACGTCATATTGAGTGATGAAAGGCGGGGCAACACCTGGTGTTGCTTGGGTTAACATCAATGACAACCATTTATCAACAAAGAACTCTTGCTAAGCCACTTGGACAACCTTCTATGCTGATGTTTCCTCTAGCTCTGCTCCAAATTTGAGACAATTCCCACAGTCGGATTATGAGAAAACTCAAACCCTACATGCAATCTTGAAAATCACCTTGAATTTCTTGGTGAAGGGTCTTCTTGAGGGTCTTTGCACATAAAGCTCAAAGGAAGTTAATCATTTTGACCCTTTCATTGCCCAAGCTTGATCTAGCGTGCACCTAGGAGGTTTTCCTCCAATGATAAACATAAACCCTAGACCTTGTGTGGACCCAATGTAGGTCTCTCTTAATAACAAAAGCCCACTTGAAGGTATATGATTATCTCACAAAGCTACTTGAGAGGTTCTATATCATATTGAAGGTCTTGACCTTAGGCATACTCATTGTTGCTGACAATCCCTAAACTCTAGCTCTAGTCCTTCCATGTTAAATTTGGACAACTAGGTCCAAACTCCATGTTCTGATGCTCAGATTAAGAGGCTAATATTTTTGTTGGATTCCTCTTTCTGAGAGGTGTAAATCCATATAAAAATAGTCTTAATCCGATGAGCAGAACTTATATTGTGAATTTATTATTCTTAATAAATTATATGTGCAAGGTCAGCCAGTTTTGTAATGTAGGCTCACATGCCCAACAGATGTGTCACACACCTCGTTGATGGATATATATACAGGTAAAGTTGGAGAGAATTTGATGATAACACAACTCACATGCTAGGGTTTCTGCTGCTAGGGTTTCGCAGAAGTTTGACCAGCGTTGAGGGTTGTTGTGACACATGCTGGTTAGAGGGATCTTGTGACACATCTGGGCTGGCTGACCAAAGGAGACTTTGCTGGTTGAAGCATCCTGTTGACCGCCGAAACGAACACACACATTTTTCTTGTTTCTGATTTGTCTTCTGTAAGATCTGCTTATATGTTCTATCTGCATTTTGCTTAACTACTTGTATGATTGCTGTGAGAAAAGTGAAATTGCTCTTAGCATAGAACATCTACAAAACTTTACATGGTATCAGAGCTGAGGTGAAGACAAACTCTATCTATAGCAATCAATCCATCGATCTTCACTCTCTGATCTCGGCATAAAAGACAAGAGGACGTGCGAATAAGGCTGGAGAATGCGCATGTCTTATGCGCATAAAGCCAAGGTAACTTCGTAGGTTCAGGCTTGGTTTTATGGTTGCGCAGTGGAGGGACGAAAGGTCTGTTGAAGATTAAGATGTGGGCAGTTGTTGGTACATATAAATGCGCAGATTTATCTGGGGTAACAGCGCAGAAGTTTATATCCGAACAACGAACTGTCGTGGTCGTTGGGAAACTGTTCATAAGTGCCGGCTTACGGTATAAGCGCAAGGGTTGCGCAGACTATCCGTGACATAACCTTGTGAACAGAGGTGGATAAATACGACGTAGGGACACGCGGCGTTAAGAACAGTTTATTGTTGCGGATAAGACTGTTTTATAGTCTCGGATGCGGGCAAATTATAGCTGCGGTTGTGGCGGTTATAACTTCGGTTAAAGACAGGAGTTTGCATGCATGAACGCGCAGAGGTATATGTGAACGGTGGGTCGTCGAAGCAAGAGATCGGTGAACTGCTGTGGAGCCGTCACGTGGACAGGCCAGAGGGCTGCTACGTAGACCAAGATATATAATTTACACAGGTTTACGGGTGCTGGTGTGTTCGGACAACCACACGGGATTTTATAAGTCCACGGGTTATTGGTTGACAGATCTACAGTTGAATGGTTGCCGGTAGACACGTGGACAAGAACAGAATCGTTGACACACGCGTGGACAGTTATATATATATACGCAGGTTTACATATATATATATACGTTGGTACGTTGGAGCAAACAGCAACACGTGGACAGTTATATATATACGTTGAGACGTTTGAAGCAAACAACGAAGGAGATAACGCGGGTTTGCTGAGATAACACGTGGACAGGTTATAGCCTCGGTTGTGGACAGATTATAGCCTTGGTTGTAGACTGGTTTATGACAGTCTTATACACAGTTTGGTGCAGGTTTATGTAAGCGTCTCGGTGGGTACCCGCTTACATAGAAAGCTGCAGTTTTGATGTATTATTATTAAGGCCTCTCGTGCCTTGTTGTATTGGTTATGAGTATGGCCGTGTGTTAGCCGGCATACTCATGTACATGTATTATTGAAAAGAAGTTTGAAGGCTGTATAGTGGGCTGTCGTAGAAGCCACAGAAAGCCCTAACCAGGGCTGAAATTTCAGGGTCCTGTGCATTGGTCAAAATGTAGTTGTGGACAGAAATATGACGTCTATCACAGGTATGTGCTTGTCTTTTATAATGATGAATTTGCCAGATACTATGGTCCAGATTAGACAGTTTGCAATTCTGGTATAATGGGCTGTAAGAAGATGCTTGGTAAAGCTCCAAGTATAGTCCCTTGAGAAGGACAACAAGGGCTGTTAGAAGGTAGATGATTTGGAGTCTTAAAAATGGATATATGGAAGAGCTTAAGGGTAGTCAAGTGGGCTTATTATCAGACCCCATCTTCTGTACGTATGACAATGAAATATGACAATATGACAGAGTTTTTGACAGTGATCTTCTGCACTCATTGTAGTGTCACTTACTCTTATAACAGTTATGCATAGCAGTGATATTGTTCTCTTGACAAATGGAGATGATATATGGAAGAGATATTTGTTCCTATGACAATAATGTTTGGGCAGCGACTTTAGTGATATTTGGACAATGTTTCTTGATGTATGGAAGTGATTCTTGTATGACAGTGATTTATATGGCTGTGATGTGACAATGATATATAGGACAGCATGATGATGATGCATAGGCAGCATTATAAGATCATGAACATGAAGGGCTGCCTGATTTTGGAAATAATCATAAAGGTGTATGTAAGGGCTGAAGGAAAACATACAAGGGGACCTTTCCCCTCAACTGTCACAAAGACATCTGAGATATTGCAACTGGTCCATTCTGATCTTTCTGGTATGTTGCCTGTAACATCCCTGGGGGGATGTTCTTACTATATGACATTTATTGATGACTTCTCTCGCAAAACCTGGATATACTTCTTGAAAAAGAAGGATGAGGCTTTCATGTGGTTCCGTACCTTCAAAGCCTTGGTGGAAAATATGACCGGAAAGAAGATCAAGATTTTGAGGACTGACAATGGCACTGAATATGAGTCAAATGAGTTCAAAGATTTTTGCAGAGAAGCTGGCATTAAGAGGGAGACTACCACTGCACTCTCTCCACGTGTTTGGGTTTTGTGGACAGAGAGATCTAGAGGAGAATCCGCAGTTCTAAAGAGGCCCTTACTCGCTAAGAATAGGAGCCCTAAATCTGCAGTATATTGGGCCCTAAATCTCTGTTTTATTGGGTGCAGGTAAGGGCATTTCCAGTGAAGGAAGAGGGGACGTTTAGGTCACTCCTATCACTGTTTTGGAGTGAAAATTAACCAGCAGAAAGGCCTCAATAAAGGAGACAAAATTCTGGGTTGATTTGAATATTATGTGCGGGCTGGAAACTCTGTTTCAGCAGGCCGTGGGTACAGGAAGCCACCTGTGGTAGGCCGCAGGCCCTTACCCCACTGAAAAGGCATTGCGTGGGACTGTTTTGGGGCTAGATTGAGCCCTAATCAACAGTGTGGATGCAGAGGACTTATACAAGGGTAGCACGTAGTTTTTGAAGGCTGTTTGGTGACTTGGTTAAGGGCTGTTGCAGCATATGGATGCCCTAACCAGTCACAATTAGGAGCAGCAGCGAAAACAGATTGGAACAACAATTTATGCCTTGTGTTGGGTCAAGGAATTTGATCAGTTTTGGATCAGATGGTTGGGCAACCTGTGGGAGCAAATTTGGAGGCTTGATTGGGTGATCGTAAGCCTCAATTAGTGCAGATCTGACTGTGTTGTAGTGTTGCAACGTGATGATGCAAAGGCAGCATGGGTAGCATGCAGCGTGATGATGCATAGACAGCAAAGAAGATATGAATCTCCACTAGGAGTATATTACAATGAAAAGACCAGATCTGTCATTCTTGTTGATTTGGGGTAGCAATGTGATGCTGTATAATGAGAGCAACATTACAGTCATTGAGGTGCAGATCCATGATGATTGAGAATTGACTATGACGATATATTTGCACCTGTGGCTCGATATACCACCATCCGATCCATCATAACCCTTGCTGCTATGCAAGGATGGAGTCTTCATCAGATGGATGTCAAGACCGCTTTTCTGCATGGTGCAATAAAGGAAGAGGTGTATGTAGAACAACCTCTGGGATTTGAAGTTCAAGATCGAGACACTTATGTCTGCAGGTTGAAGAAAGCCCTCTATGGGTTAAAGCAAGCACCCAGAGCTTGGTATGAGAGGATGGATAGTTACTTGATGAAGCTGGGCTTCACTCGAAGCAATGCTGATCCAAACCTTTACTTTAAGGTTATGAAAGGAAAGCCTCTCATTCTAGTGCTGTATGTGGACGACCTCTTCCTGACAGGTGGTGACCCTCTCATTCATCAATGTAAGAGGGAGCTTGCTGCTGAGTCCGAGATGAAAGACCTAGGACTGATGCACTATTTCCTAGGCCTAGAGGTCTGGCAGAGACCTGGAGAGATTTTCCTTTCTCAAGGAAAGTATATTGTGAAGCTTCTGGAAAGATTTGGGATGGTGGACTGTAAGTCCGTGTCGACACCAATGGAACTCAACTTTAAGAAGTTGAGTGGCAGCGCTGCAGGGCCTATCTTGGCCAATCCTACTGAGTATCGTCAACTCATAGGAGCTTTGATGTTCTTAGTGAACACCCGTCTGGACATATGTTTTGCAGTGAATACTTTGAGCCAACAGATGGTTGAGCCTCATCATTTTCACTGGGTTGGTGCCAAGAATCTTTTGAGATATCTTCGGGGCACGATAAACCATGGGCTGAGATACACTGCCGGGAGTGTGATACTCCGGGATATACTGATGCCGATTGGGCTGGCAGTGTGGTGGATCGTAAGAGCACATCTGGATGCTGTTTCAATCTTGGTTCTGCTTCGATCTCATGGATGAGCAGGAAGCAGAAGTCGGTGGCCGAATACATTGCTGCTAGTATGGCCTGTTGTGAAACAGTTTGGTTGAGGAAGCTCTTTAGTGAGCTGTTCCAACATGTGCTAGATACCACTGTAATACTCTGTGATAATCAGAGTGGGATTCATATGACTGAGAATCCTGTGTTCCACGACCGATCCAAGCATATTGATATCAGGTACCACTTTATCCGGGATATGGTACAGCGAGGCGCCGTAAGGCTCGATCATATAGGAACTGATGAGCAGGTCGCGGATACTCTCACTAAGCCCCTGGGGAAGGTCAAGTTCCTAACCTTCCGTGAGAGTCTTGGTGTCGTGGAAAGACCCTATGATGTGGGTCCTGTTGGATGATGAGCTCTGGGAGCTCTGGGGGGCTTTGGGGATAGCTTCTCGAAGCTATAAGCACTCATAATGCTTCTGCCCCACCCTTGTGATTATTGAGCTGGTTCGCCACTCATTTAATCTGTGCCCCGTATGCATCCTACCCATTGAGTTCAGGGCTCATGGGAAGTACCTCTCATTTGGCCAATGAGGTGTGGAAAAGCTAGAGACTATTAGCAAAGACTGATGGACGCATCAGAGATTGCCGTACTCTCTATCTAGGATGGCATGGTCCAACCACTTGATCTGGGATCAAGATTTGTGAGGTCTGGGACCTCTGGACTGATTATGTCAGTCGGGGAATGATGTCTTTGTGACTGACCCACTTCTGTTCTGAAATAAAGAAGCCAGCAAAGCAAGTTTCGGCCGGATGACTCACGATGTTGATTGCACTAATAAATGGAGTTCTCCCTAGTTGAGAGGGAGTGTTAAATTTGGACAACTAGGTCCAAACTCCATGTTCTGATGCTCAGATTAAGAGGCTAATATTTTTGTTGGATTCCTCTTTCTGAGAGGTGTAAAATCCATATAAAAATAGTCTTAATCCGATGAGCAGAACTTATATTGTGAATTTATTATTCTTAATAAATTATATGTGCAAGGTCAGCCAGTTTTGTAATGTAGGCTCACATGCCCAACAGATGTGTCACACACCCTCATTGATGGATATATATACAGGTAAAGTTGGAGAGAATTTGATGATAACACAACTCACATGCTAGGGTTTCTGCTGCTAGGGTTTCGCAGAAGTTTGACCAGCGTTGAGGGTTGTTGTGACACATGCTGGTTAGAGGGATCTTGTGACACATCTGGGCTGGCTGACCAAAGGAGACTTTGCTGGTTGAAGCATCCTGTTGACCGCCGAAACGAACACACACATTTTTCTTGTTTCTGATTTGTCTTCTGTAAGATCTGCTTATATGTTCTATCTGCATTTTGCTTAACTACTTGTATGATTGCTGTGAGAAAAGTGAAATTGCTCTTAGCATAGAACATCTACAAAACTTTACATTCCACCTTAGCTCTTTCTTGGAGAGCAATTAAGGTTCATTGGAGCAAATGAGCCTCATATTGAGCTTCTCCTTTGAATGGGCCTTGTAAATCACATTGCACCTAGTTGTTGATCCTACCATTATTAGTGATTTCCTTGATACCGAGACTCCTCCCATCGGTGAAAGTCCGTAAAGAGTAGGGGACACTGATTGAGGTGATAATGGGTCTTTGTTCCATTGCTGTCATTTGGTCTAGTAGTTGTCCCTTAGGCACCCCTCCTAGGACCTTTGCTAGATTCTGTGGCAACACAAAGCACAATATATATTGTCTTTTTCCCCTTATTAATTTTTGCAGTATTTTGTGTGCATGTTATTATATATCTAATGTTCCCGAGAAATTAATTACTCAAGAGAAGAAGTAACCTATCGATCCCCGTAGGCTATAGTCTTTGATAAAGGGGAAAACGCCAAAGTACCCAATGTTTGGGCAGGTTTTGGGGCAGTTGGGCAAAGAAACCCAAAGTTGGGGTTTTGAGTAAGCTTTACTCAATCAATTAAGGAGACAATTCCCTCGAGAAAATCTATAAATACAAGAGGGTAGAAATCATTTGAATCATCATTAGATTGGATCCTTATCTTTGTTTTTCTTGAGCCTAAGGCTTTGAGGGTTTTAAGACCCCTTTTCTCCTATCAATTTTGATGGTGAAAGATTGCACCCTAATTGATAAATTCCTTCATTTTTCTTGATGTTGTTTTGGCACAGGGACTTAATTGTTTTGAAGGCACAATGAAAAAATTGGGGAAAATCTGAGACCAAACTACCTTCTATTTTTTTGTTCTGGCACAACCAAGAGACTTTCTTCTGAAGAATTAAACTCTACAAGGGTAGTTTGTACACTGAATCCCAATGGAAAAGGATACTCTCTCTCTGTGGTATATTCACGGATTTTGAGGCATCTAGACAACCGCATGCACTAAGGCAATTTTTTGAGGATCAACCGCAACTATATTTGTGAATTAAACCCGTATCAACAGGGTCTCTGAGATTGATCGAGGCAATGACCCTGTGCAAGTCATTGCAGTGTAAATTACGATTTTTTGGGCAATAGATTTTTCTGGAAAGTCAACCGCCAATCCAAATTTTGTCACCAGGGGACAACGACCACCTTTTTGGCATACATCGACGTAATTTGTTGATTATAGGGCACAAATAACGAAATTAACAAAGCACGCAGAAAATGATGTGGGATTGAATGAATAATATTTAGTGTTGCACAACGACAATTTGACCATAATTCGTGGCCCATTGATTGGTGACACTGTGGGCAATCTGCATATACTTGTAGCCACATCATCCTGGGACGGATCCATGACATTCTCAGCTAATCGAGATGAGGCATCCCTGGCAAGACTTGTTACAAAAATTTATCAAAGATTCTGAGTAGATCGGGGACTTTGGAGTGCAAATTATTTCTTTTTTGGACAAATCCGAAGTTCCGGAAGGGAGTCGATACTTGTACAAGATTATGGTTGCACAGTCTGAGATTTTTGTCTTTGAGTTTCTAAAGACAAAACAAAGGCAAGAAATAAACACGGTTTGGTGATACTTTAGGAAATTAGTCCAGTCAAAAGCTCGCATAGGGTTTCTACTACACTTGGATAGTTTGATGTTACTGGTTAGGGCACTTTTGTGTTGTTGAATTCACTTTGATTTATTGGAATTATATTGTGGAACTGGATTCATACTATTTGGTGGATTTGTTGAATAATATATTCACTGATTGGCCTACTGAATTTTTATTTGAAGTGTATTGAGCTCAACTAGAAATATGTTGAAACCCTAGTTCCCTAAGGAATTCTAGGGTAAAATTACCCTAGCTCATCACATTATATGAATGCTTTCTAGAGTGAGAGGTGAGCGCCTAAAATCTGTCGTTTTCTACATTCCATTTGCTCCTCATGCATGCAAGTGTTCTCATTTTATGTATTTCGAAAGATCTAACTTTTTGAATGGACTGCTTTTAAAATAACCACACTATTTGGAAGACTGAGGGCTTCAAGATAATAAAGGCCCAGGTATATCTATCCAAGGTGTTTGGGTCTTTTCATGGATCTCTTTGGGAGTGTTGTGGCTCTACAAATTATTGAAGTCATAAGCATTGGTAGGTACGTAGTATGTACTATTTCTTGTCACTGTACAACCATGTCATATATAGAAGACAAATTGTTATCTTGTTATACAACGTTCTCATTCTAAGGAGGGAATTGGTGATATATCTTGTATGCTTTAATACATTGAGGGGATATGACCCAACAACAAACCTCCCATTAAATTAAAACTCACATGGTCCTAGCTCGCTAATTAGCCTTATACTTTATGCTGTAGGTCTATTTGCAACCTATATAATTTTCCCTTTTATGAGTTCCCATATTTTATTTATTTTTACGAATAATATTCATCCTTCCTTACGTTGTCCCATTCTTGCTTTTAATGTGCTTCGTCAAGATAAATAGGCTCATAATAAAACTCTAGTCATTGAAGCAATGTTTACATGATGTGAAGCTGATTGTTGCAACCTCCTTCATTTCCTACCTTATACACTAGTTTAACATTGGTATTGTAACTTTTAATCCATCATTTTTTGCAGATATCATGCTGACATTTTTGGTCTTTGGAGATGTTTTGGCTCTAGTAGTTTTGTTGTTATTTGTGTCCTCATCATCACCTGGTTTGGGATTAATTTTATGTTTATGACTTGGACTGCTTTAAACTGCAATGTTTTAATGTTATCTTTGTCTTCTACAAGCTACAATACATTGTTCTGATTTGGTTCTTCTCGCCTATGATCTCTTCATCATAGCCTATAAAAAGGCTCTTTTTACCCTTTATGTTCTAGCTTATTGCTTTTTATCTTTTTGCACATGCATCTCAAGCAAATATTTTGAGATTACTTGTGGCTTTCAGTGACCCCATGCTATTTTTGATGTGATCTACAGTGTTTGTTGGATTTTTGTTGAATATAAAGCATTGCAGTATTAATCCTCCATTCCGCAGGTCTTTTGAGAGATTTTTTCCTTTTGAGTATGCTTCTTGTTATAGAGCTAGCAGAGTCTTATGGTTGTAACATAAGCTTAGAGATGTTGTGTTGGGATTTAAATAAAGTGACTGAAGTGATATAATTAAGTCATGCCTTTACAATTACATAAAGGTGGTTGCCACCAACTTGTGCCCTTTTCACGAGACATCATTTTTGATATACCTAATTGTTACATGCTGAAAAATATATCAAGTTTGTGAGCTGATTCCTCCACTTTTTCCACTCTGAAAGCATCAATATAGATGAGAAATAATATAATGATCCAATCTAGATCATTAGGTGTCATCATTTTTGATACAGCTAATTGTTACATGCTGAAAAATATATCAAGTTTGTGAGCTGATTCCTCCACTTTTTCCACTCCGAAAGCATCATTATGGATGAGAAATAATATAATGATCCAATCCAGATCATTAGGTGTCTTTAATGTGAGGTAGTTAAGTCATATGGGTAGCATTTGTACTTCATGAACCAAATAGAAGGGAATCACCATTATTGTATCGAATGATTCCATTAATGAAATATTCAATTCATAATCTCCCTTCTCCCTCTTGATAATATTTCTTGCCAAAGTCATATGTTTTAGAGGATTTACATTGTATAATCATATCTTCCTTGTTTACCTCTCTTCCTATTTCTTGGAATTGATCTCTAATGTCTTTCAAATTCAGTAAATGCTCTGAAATTGTCTCCCCTTTCTTCATTTGTGTTGAAAACATGTTTTTAAGGTAATAAGCCCTACCTTCATTTATGAAGTTTTGTGCATCTCCCATTGCTGCTTTTGTACTGTGCATGCATCATTTACAACGTGCACCTGAGAAATAATATTGTGTGTTGAAAATGGTTCTTATTGATGTCAAAGGCTGTGCAAATGAAGAGGAAATGACATAGTCAAATAACATATTCTGAGACCTTTCCAATGTTGTATGGCACTCTCTCTAATTCCATAGGAATGAGGATAAATGAAATATTTTGTCAAGATGACCCAACCAAAGTACAAGCAGACTCCATTTGGATATCCTATCTTTGAAGGCATTTTTATTCCAATTATCTAGTTCTAATGGGAGCATAGGATATATGGTTGGAAAGGTTATTCAAAGACATTTCCAATGATATATGGCACACTTTCTAACTCCTCATGGTTGAGGAGAAATGGATTTTTGAATATTCACTACACATTCTGCCAATTGCACTAGTCGACCCTAATCCAACATCCAAACACATAAATAGGCATGAGAAGGACCATTTCTAACCACTCAACTCAAACATTCGGTTATGTGTTTAGGAGAGCGAAGGAGCAAGTTCAAAATTCACACCTCATGAGCCGAGAAAAAGTGAAGCTGAATTGAAATAGCTTTCGGTGGAAGGGTTTTGGCACATCTTTTGGCATTGTTCTTGGGAAGGGTTTTTGGTTTGTTTGAAGTCTATTTTTTGTAGGTTGAGTATAGGTGTCTTTGGAGGCCAAGTAGGCCGAGTTCTGGTTAGGAGAAGGCCGAGCTTCAGCGCTGTATTGAGGGCCGAATTTTGTCCCTGGAGAGGCCAAGTTTCAGGTTTGTCTTAAGGCCGAGTTGTAGTTTTGATTTGAGGGTCGAGTTCTGTCCTTGTGAATGTTGTGTTTCAGGACTGAGTATTGCTCTTTGAAGGCTGAGTTTTAGGGATGAGTTCTGCTATTTGAAGATCTAGTTTAGGCCTGGTTTGAAGGCCAAGTCCTAGTGTCTTGAAGGCTAAGTTCAGGCCTGATTTGAAGTCCAAGTTCTAGTGTATTAAAGGCAAAGTTCAGGTTGGAACTTGCAATTACTGTAAGTTGGTGCTTACTGAGGATTGATGTTCTCATATTCTTGACAAGTTGGACCCTGCAATTTTTGTAAGTTGGTGCTTACAGAGGATTGGTGTCCTCAAATGTGATTGTAATAAATTAAAGTTAGTTTCCAAAGTATTTCTTCTTCAATTATGGTTTGCACCTTAATTTTTGTGTTCATACATTGTGGATGATTGATTATGTGATGTGAATTTAGTTTCAAGATTAACTAAGTGAAAATTGTCAAAAGTAACGAAACACTGATACAACCCACCTCTCTGTGTTTCCAACATCGTGGACATATTGATGAGCATTTATGCTTCTCTATTCTTGTTCCATGACTGCTTTACTTCAATGGTCCTTCATAGTTCACATTTGGTGCAATCATTACTTTCTCGCGATCACCCTCAACAATAGTTTTAAAACTCGAACTTGAACTTCGATGCAACCTCCTATAAACTTGGGTTTTGACTTGGACTTGGTAGACTCAGATGCAATGACTAAATTTTCAACTGGGATCAACTTGGATTGTTTGGGCCGGTTTGGGCCAGTTTGGTTTGACTTGGCCATCTATCAACTTGGGTTTCTCTCGGACTTGGTTGACTCAGGTTTATATTCAGATTTAAGTTGACTTGAATTCAATGACTCAATTTTCAACTCATATCAACTTTGATTGTTCGGGCTAGTTTGGTACCAAATCGCCCCCCCGAGCCGAGTTGAAGTTCAAGTTGACTTGGTGGCCTATCAACTCAACTGGTTTGACTGGTTCTGAGTTGAAACAATTTGAGACTTGAGTTTCAGAAGTATGCTCTCAACAAGAACTTGTATTGAAATGTAACAAACCGCCCCACCAGAGCTGAGTTGAATGCCAAGTGAACTCGGTGGCTTATCAACTTTGCCAATTTGACTAGTTTCGAGTCGAAACAGTCTGAGTTTAAAGCAATGCTCTCAAAAGGCACTTGTACTGAAATATCGTGAGCATCTAGTACTTCCATCTGTTGAAATTGTGTCCATTGAATTTTTGCTTGGGATGAAACATAAAATTTGTGGGAGTATTCATCTTCTTTGTTAAAAGAAAAATTGCGAAGCATAAAAAGCTTCAACTTGGAAATAATTACCTCCATTGTGTTGAACTCCCACACATCATTGATTTATTTATGGCATTGTTTTGTGATGCAAAATTCCACTTATGAATTAGTGTTGTGAAAATCACGATAAAATTGCAACGAATTTTTCCCTGAAACGATTTAATTGGCTAATTAAATTGACGATTTTTTGGAAAAATTTGCGATCCGACCCAAAAATTCGTGGGCTTGCAGAACAACGATTTTAAAAGGTTAAATTGGTATTTTTTGTTTCATTTTGCAATTAGAGGGCAAGGGTGAGAGCTAAGGAGGAGAAGAACTAATCTACAAGGGCGAAAGAAGAGAAAACTGAGGGAATTTAGGATCCCAAGCAAAGAAATTTTGAATTTGGACCGAGTTTCTTCAACAAGGCATGGATTTTAGGCATGGAAAATTTTAGGGGCTAATGTTTGCCCAGTGGGCTAATTTTCCATGATTTTTCCACAAAAAAGATTCGCTAATTTCCAATTTTGTAAAAGACGATTCGCCCAAATTTTAGAATATAAAATTAATTTACCTTAAAAATCGCCAACATTATATAGAGGTTATATATAAAATCATTATAAATTTGAATAATTTTACATTTATATCAATAAAGATTTTATAGTTTGCATATTAGGGATTCGTGAGATTCGCCAATGTTTCTAAACTTCAAGAAAATTTTCTATCCTTAAAATTTTCCTTGATTTTAGGTACGGGCATCAAATTTGGCCCTATTTTTTGTTTTCTTCTTGTTTTTCCTTGGGTTTCAGTCACCGATATATTTTCCATGATTTTTGCATGGGTTTGAGTGTGTTTTTTTGCCATTATTCTTGCATTTAGTGGAGAGGGTTTTTTTTGGTAAAAAATTCAAAATGTTGATTGTTAATTTATATGTTAAAATCCTTTTTGCACCCTAGGTTTTTTCCATGATTTTTGATTGGGTTTGAGTGTGTTTTTTTGCCATTATTGTTGCATTGAGTGGAGTTTTATTTTTTTAGTCAAAATTTAAAATTTTGATTGTTAATTTGATTTGTTTAACTTTAAATTTTTCTGAAGAGCTCAACAAACATGCCAAGAAAATTGGACCCTATGTGGGAATATGGTGAACTTGATGGGGGGTTTGATAGATCAAATTTGACTTGCAAGTTATGTCGGTAACATATGACATGGGGAGTATACCGATTGAAATTCCACTTTGCACAAGTTCTGGGACATGAAGTAGGACTTTGCTCAATACAATTTCATAAATCATCCATAGAGCCCTCAAATCATTGGAAGATATAGAGAACCAAATTGAATGAGGTAACTCTGAAGAATCAAATGGCAGGGGGTGGAGTGGTGGGAGGTGATTGTGAGATTAGTTCTTCTTCAGTATCAGTTTCTATAGTGAACCCCTCAACTGCGTCATCATTTTTTTGTTCTCGGAACCACACTTGGTGGACAACCATCTATCAGGTTAGCTCTTAAGAAAAAGGAGAAGGAAGAAGCTGACAAACTGCTGGGTAGGTGTCTTTTATGGAGTGATGTTCCCTTCAACATTACCAAGAACAATCCATTTTACCAGCTCGCGTTGATGCTGTTGTTATTGTTGGTTTGGGGTACAAAGCCCCTTCGTATGATGACTTCAGAGGGCATATTCTTCAAAATGGAAAGGTCGAATACACTTCAAGATTGGAGGAGTTCAGGGCATCATGTGTATAGACAAGATGCACTGTGATATCAGATGGTTGCACTGATCAAAAGGGTAGAACCCTTATTAACTTTGTTTAATTGTGCCAAGGTGGCAATGTTTATGAAATCTGTTGATGCATTTTCACATATCAAAGGTGCACAGTTATTATGTGAATTCTTGGACATGTTCATTCAGGAGGTGGGTCGACAACATGTTGTCCAGGTCATAACAGACAATGCTACAAATTATGTTGTTGCTGGCAGGATGCTTATGGAGAGGCATCCTAACTTATTTTGGATACCTTGTGCTGCACAATGCATTGACTTGATGTTGGAGGACATAGGAAAAGTTCATTTTGTCCAGCATATTGTTGAATCATCAAAAAACGTTACAAAATTAATATATAATCATGCATTTGTGCTTCATTTGATGAGAACATTCACCAATAACAAGGATTTGGTGTGGCTTGCTATTACACAATTTGCCACTAGTTTCATATCTCTTCAATCTCTTTTGAATTTTATGTTGGATGTGAAGAGAATGTTTCTTTCCAGAGGAGTGGCGTGCTTTGTCATTTAGCCGCAATCTAGAGGGAGGGGCCATATGCAGGGTAGTTTCATACTAGGAAAGCTTATGGGTGAGAGTGCAAGACGTGTGTAGCATTACTGAACCTTTGGTAAAGGTTGTTCAATTAGTTGATGGAGACAAGCCTGTAATGGTCTACTTGTATCAAGCCATGGATAGGGCCAAAGAATCCATTCACAACTATTATGATGATAAGGGGGATGAGGGGTTTGAGAAACAACAACTGATATGGAAAGTGATTGATGAGCGATGGAACAATACACTTTGTTCCATTTGTGTTGCAAGGATATACCTGAACCCCACATTTTCTTACTCCTGTGGTTTCATATTTGATGTTGAGGTCATGGATGGATTCTTCAATTGTGTTCAGAAGATGGTGTCATCTCCAATAGAACGTGCACAAATTTTTAAAGAAATGGAGATATACAGGATGGCAGGTGGCACATTTAGCTTTGAGATGGCTATCCATGATAGGACAACCAAAATACCAGGTAAGCTTTAGTTTGTTCCAATTTTCGATTTTCATTTTCTTTTCATAATTTGCTTCAACTTTTAGTTTTTTTCTTATGTCTCTTATTTGTTGTAAATTTGTGGTGGATAAACTATGGTGGCAGAGTACCCAATTTCCAAAAGCTTGCCATTCGAGTGCTTAGCCAAATAATAAAAAATTAATTTATTAGTTTTATAATTATTAATTTATAATTTATGACCCACGTACAGGTTCGATTCCCAGCGCCTTAATGACATGGGCTACGTCTACTAGAATCTCCGATTGTGGGTGAGGCAACTTGAGAGGATACCTGATGTGGAGGCCATCTCATTGGATGGGATTGACACAACTTCTGCATGGAGGGTTGAGGCCGAGAGGCTTTTCATGGAATCGACCCCTGATTGGCTAGAGGAGGTAGTGGAGGGGGTGGTAACTGCGTGGGAGGAGGAGGAGGAGCAACAGGAGGAGGTGACACCACCTACCATGGTCACCAGTAGAGGATGTGGTCTACCTCTTTTGGCTCCTAGTTCTTCAAATTCTAGATGACATCAGAGTCCAATGTCAGCCCCAGGGCCTTCCTCATCTAGAGGGAAAGCTATTACATTTTCTCGCAAGAGGGGCAGAGGAAACCATTAGTTACTTACTGGTTCATTTCATTGTATATGACTCATGATATGAGATACATTATTATATTTTTTGTTGATATTTTGAGGCTGAGTTAGGAGTCAGGACTTAGGATACATGACATGATTCATTGTTATGTGTGATGTAGGACTAGACATATTACACATCTTATATATTAGTTTTCTTTTCATATTTATGTGTCAATGCATTTATTTTAGGTTGTGGATGCTTTAGATCTATGAAACCGGATTCGTCCAAACCCCTGGACGAATCCCGAATCGGGCGAATCGGACACGATTCTGCCCTGACACGTGTCATGTTTCAATGACTCGTCGTGTCATATCCGGGTACGCCGTGTCATGAACGTGTCAAAAAAATGAAGAGCGTGTCACGATTTTTGGAACGATTTAGGGTTTCGGATTCGTTTTTCGGGGTTTAAGTTCGCTGTTTTCACACGCATTTGACCGCATTTGCAATTTGGAGCGAGTAACAGGCTGTATCTGGAGCGACTAACAGCGATTTGGAGCGAGTAACAGCGGCGGAGACCAAGGTTAGTTTGCTGAGCAACGCCATGATACATATATTCGTACCAACGATTCAGTGCTAATTCTCTTTATCCCGGGTCAAGTCGGACTCTTCTGTGCCTTTGTTTTTGGAAGAATACTTCGCTTGCACTTATATTCCCATGGCTCGCATTATAATTACAGTGGCACCGCTTCATTGTATAGCTTTGTCACGCTCACTGACATATTGCTGATATTTCTTGTTATATTCCTCTTATATTGCTACAGCAAGGCCATATCAGGGGTATGTACCGTCTCTGATATTAATTTAAATTGCTGTTTGGAAGTGTCTTTCAACATTTATTGGCGACTGTGTTTGTTTTGAATAAAATATAAGAAAGTGCACCTACAGCCATATGCATCCCAACTGTTTGACAAAATACCACATTGACAAGCCCAAGCAAAACTGAGAAAATTTAAGGGGATTTTGAGATATTCCTAGAGGTGTATCTTACAGTGGAGCATACCCAGGTATCTCTACACTTATATTAAACTCAAAGTTATATTGCTGTTGTTGCCTGTATCAGAGGACTGTACCATTTTCTGAGTGTTTATAAATTATATGTCACTGGTCTGAGCCTTTGTGGCATTGCTTGATTATATAGCTCTGTGGCATCGCTTGACTGTGGCATCAATTAATTATATAGCTCTGTTGCATCACTTGATTATATAGATTGATGGCATCATTGCTATATCCTAAGGTTTGTATTACAATTGACTGTTTTGCTTTATCTTCTTCCTTTTCTTTCATATCAGTCACTGTCAGCAAATGTTTGTTTCTTGAGCTGATCCCTGGTGGGTTTGCAGAAGCATTGAAATTTGAAGTTAGGTTCTCGTGCAAGTGGGTTCTAGTGGTTGAGCCTCCAGGGTTTGATCTCCTAATGTTTCCTACTTCATCATTTTGCTACAGCTGTCCTATTAGTTTCATAACAGTGAGAAAATCAAACTTAAATCAACATAAAAACCCCTCACATCTGCAATGTGCATAAATCTAATATGACAGTGGCATAACCTTATTATAATTTTCACTGTTTGTTTCAAAGTGCTCCAGTACAGCTCAGAAAGTACTGAAAATTTTCTAATTATTTGGCACACTTGGCACAGGGAAATTTCATTAGTAACTCATCACTACCCTATTGCACATGAGTCAGACCTTGGCCTGTCCTGGCAGTGTAGAAGTTTTGCTGTTTTCATTTTAAAATTTTTACAGCAGTTTGACTGTTTGTTCATTTTTTTTACAGGTTGAGGTAACATGGCTCAATCAACGGCAGGGGCAGCAAGGAAGGGCAAGAATGTCATGGGTAGAGATGCTCTTCCTCCCCCAATATCATCAGAGTCTGCTGCAAGTAATCTTGAGGGAAGAGGAGTTAAAGACAATGAAAAATATCCATTGTGGAAATATGTCGCAAGAGATGATGGGTCAAACAGCAAGGGAAAGGGAGGAGGCAATGTGCAATGGAAATGCAGCTTTTGTAACATTTCTTTCACAAGCACATATCACCGTGTGAGAGCACATTTGTTGGCTATACCTCGTAAGGGGATTGCAGCTTGTGAAGGTATTCCTAAACCAAAGAGAAAAGAATTGGTAAAGGAGGCCCATGTTGGTATGGAACATGTGGCACTGGCTTCAAAATCAAAAGCACCCAAGGGCAAGAATGAAGACCCCCTTCCATTTTTGAGGAAAGCCACCTCCAAATTTCCATTTGAGAGTTCTACTTCTACTGGGGGACAAGCATTAAAAAGAAGATCACTTGGTCCAATGGACAGGATTTTCCAAAAAGAGAGACGGGACGAGCTTGATCTCACCATTGCCTTCTTTTTCTATCAAAACTTCATATCATTTAATGTTGCACGTTCACCTTTATTTGTTGAGATGTGCCGAGCTCTAACTCAAGGGGCTCCAGCAGGGTATGTGCCTCCTGGGTCAGAGAAGCTGAGAACCACATTGTTGACGAAGGCAAAAAAAGAGGTGCAAAAAATGCTCGAGCCTATTAAGGCATCATGGCCAACATCTGGGGTTAGCATTGTTTCTGATGGATGGACAGATCCAGCACGACACCCAATCATCAACTTCATGGTGTCTTCCTTGAATGGTCCAGTTTTCCTGAAAGCAGTGGATACACTTGGCGAATACAAGGATGCACAATTTATGGGTGAGTTATTTATTAGAGTTATTGAAGAGGTAGGTGTTGATTCTTGTGTGCAAATCATTACAGATAATGCACCTGTTTGCAAGGCGGCTGGCATGATTGTGGAAGCTAAATATCCACAAGTGTTTTGGACACCTTGCATTGTCCATTCATTGAACTTAGCACTGAAATCCATTGCTTCTGATGTGCTTTGGATTGGAAGCATTATTGAGGATGCATAGACATATCCGTAACTTTGTGCAAAATCATACAAATGCCCTCACTATCTACAAGGAGTACAGCAATCTATCATTGTTGAAGATTGCTGATACACGGTTTGCATCTTCATTCATGATGTTGAAGAGGTTGAGGGAGGTCAAGACTGCTCTTGGGTCCATGGTTATTTCTGAGTTTTGGTCTTTTTGGAGAAAGACAGATCAGGCAGCCTCTAAAAGAGTGAAGGACACGGTACTAGATGATGCTTGGTGGGAGAGGGTAGATCTAATTATTCGGATCATGGACCCTATCATCTCTTTGCTTCGAGTTGCAGATACAGACAAACCCATCCTAGGAGAGGTTTATGAGGGATGGGATTCCATGATTGAGTCTGTGAGGAGCATTATTCTATAGAGTGAGTGCCCCCCGTATGAGACATCACCAGAGGCCTTCTGCGATACCATACATGATATTCTTGTCCGCAGATGGGACAAGAATTGTACACCTTTACATTGTTTGGCTCACTCATTGAACCCCAAATACTACAGCCATGAGTGGCTGAATGGTGGACCTTCCCGCAGATTCCCTCCTCACATGGATGGTGAAATCTCACAGGGGAGGAAAGTGGCGCTTCAACGGATTTTTCAGGATAGTGCATTGCTTGCTGAGGTGGAGGATTCCTTTGCAGAGTTTTCCACTAGCACTGGTGGGTTTGCAGGTTATGATGTGATTAGAGACAGGGGGCTTAAGAAGCCCTACTCTTGGTGGGCATATCATGGGGCAACAAGCCGTCCTCTTCAGCAGTTAGCCATGAGGCTCCTCTCTCAGGTGACTTCATCCTCTTGTTGCGAGAGGAATTGGAGCACATATGGGAATTTGCATACTGTGAAGAAGAACAGGCTTGAGCAGTCCAGGGCAGAGACAATGGTGTATGTGCACACCAACCTTCGTCTTATTTACAGGCAGAGGGAAGAGTGGTTGAGGGGAAAGACAAAGATGTGGGATGTCTTTCCTGAAGATATGGGTCTGGACACCACTGTTGAGTTGGCATTGGCCAACATGGATCTCGGTGATCCAGTGCTAGACCCTATTAGTTTTGATGACTCAACCTCCATACCAGCAGATGCAGAGGCGACTATGGATACAGGGGAGGAGGAGGATGCAGAGGAGAGCAGTGGGGACCATGATGATGGGGACAGTGATGCTGATTCTGATGCTGATTGATGGCTTGAGGGCCTGAGGCTTTTATACCTATAGAGTCTAGACTTATAGTTGTTTTATATTTTCTATTTCTATTTGCCATTGGCATTGCACCAACACTACCTATGTAACAGATTTTGATTTGATGACTTAATGAGAAAACTACAGTTGTCAGTGTGTTTATCTTACTATCTTAGTATCTTGTAGTTGTAAGTTGTCTTTCAGTTATACTTATGAATTATAATTTATGAATCATGATTTAAATTTTTAATAGATTTATCATTTATCAATTATCATTTATGTGACCAGTACCACTGACATTTATTTGAATTTTGTATGTACTATGCATGCTAATAGCTATAGATGAGGATCTATGTTTGAAATCAATAAATTTGTATCATTAATTAAAATTTGTGTAAGAAATATGCTAATAACTAATTTTTAAGATATATATATATATATATTTTAAATATATATATATATATATATATTTTTTAATAAAATAATATATAACGTGTCCTAACCGTGTCTTGTTCCGGGGTCAACTTTTCCCGAATCCGACACCACGAATCCCGAATCCTACGTGTCCCGAATCCTCGTGTCAGGTGACTTAGCTTTAGATACTAAAAAATTTATAAAAAATGTTTTTTTTTTTTGGTATTTCTTTTTTCTAATGTTGTCAATTTTATCCCAATTTTTATGAATTTTTCCTTTTTCCGGACCTTCGCCGATTTAATCCCGATTGCGATTATCACAACATTGTTCCGAATTATGCTATCACTAGGAAGTGCTTCATGCTGTTACAAAATATTATACTTGCACAAAACATTTAATTTCCTTTCTGGAAAATAAAAAATTGTTACCTCTATCTCTTTGAATGTTTTAGGCTTCTTCTAGGCAACTTGTAAAGATTATCACAACATTGTTCCGAATTATGCTATCACTCAGAAGTGCTTCATGCTGTTACAAAATATTATACTTGCACAAAACATTTAATTTCCTTTCTGGAAAATAAAAAATTGTTACCTCTATCTCTTTGAATGTTTTAGGCTTCTTCTAGGCAACTTGTAAATTTTTTGTGTGAGCTGCATCTTGATTTCTATGCCAGCTGTGCCTCTGCAGCCGTGCCACTGTTTCTATGCCAAAGATTTTTTGTGCCTGTAATCTAAATCTTCTACGTTTTGACACTTTTCCAAGTATACGGGCCAATTTTGCCTGAAATCTGGTAGAGATTTGTTGGAATCACAAGTTTGAGCTATGAAATCGGCATAATCCAATTGCTATAGGGGTTTTTCGGCACTTTGAATCATTTATGCATTAAAGAACACATTTTAAAGAGCAGAAACCCATAATTTCGCCTTTTTTTTATTTCTGGATTCCAAAAAAAAAAAAAACCTAGAAGAATTAGACTGTGCCTTTTTGTGCCTGATTTCTTTAATTTCTGTGCACAACTTTTTTCCAGCCTGTTTCAAGCTGTTTCAGACAGCTGGAGTTGCATGAATGTGTGTGGATCTTTTCTCTACTGTTTTGTACAATTTTATATCATTTATCTTGAGATGCATGCCTATTTTGTTGCTCTTGTTGATTGCTCCTCTTGGGATGTGTGCTGCATGTATATGCCTGCCTCTATTCTGTTTCAGTTTTTTTCTTTACCTGTTACAATGTTTTTCATTGCTGTTACTGCACCTATTTATGGGGCTATTACTGTGCCTCAGGCTGCATGTTGTCTTAAGACTTCTAAAAATTATAATTCTTCTTCTACTACTTCGTTGGTTTGCCACCACAGTCGACTTCTTCAATCTTTATTGTGTCATGCTTTTTAGCATGGCCCTGATATCATGTTGGTGATTTGCATACAACAATAGCAGAGAATTTACAACAACAATTGAGAGAGAAACTATTTCAATACCATGATTCAATTTTTTGAAAAATGTTACATATGGATACCTGAGGAAATGACAGTTCATTTCATATTACATTATTTGAAAATAAATGTCTAATTTGAAGTCCTAAATTGACTTCATGCAAATATGTATTTTCTAGCTTAATTTTGTAAATCACTACATATGATCATTACACATTTACTCTAATAGTAGGCTAGTGTTGGAAATCATTGTTGAGAGTGATCCGATTCACCAAGAAGTGTTGTTGCTCGGATTGTACAGGCACCACGACAACGCTCAGGACGGGGGCTGTCACTCTGATCTCTACCCACTCCGTTCTAGCTGTGTCCCAACAACAAACTATAGGGGTAGTCCCTATGGAATGAAGTGAAAGAAAGCAAGTTGAGAATCAACTTACTTGGGAGACACGGATGAGTGGCCTAGTCACTTGGTTGAAATTAAGCAAGATTATGATTAAATTAGATTCTTTATTATGAGACCAATGTTGGAGTCACAAATTCTTTCTTCTTATGAATTGGAACCAAATGACCGGATGGACACCTGCTGCTTGAATGATTAATTAACTTATATGATATGCAAGGGATTATGAATGAGATTTATCTTGAGTTAAGATTACTAATAAGTTCAAGTACTTTGATTAGAAACCTTTTAAGGGTACTTAACAATAGTGAAATGTAAATCTTAAACAAGATAATTTGCTTACGGATACAAGTGCAATACCAGGATACCCAAGATGCCAAATGCTAACAGTAGTCAATCAAGATGTTGATCACAGATTTATGACAGTTTATATCAGCGATACTATGTTAGAAAATTCAGATTTACCAATGTATAAAAGTAGTGCATAAACCACTTCAAATAAAAATTACTCGACACATTGAAACATAAAATTTTCCAATTTGACCAGCGATGTAAATTATTTTCCTAAGCACACTTTACGATGGTGTATTTAACAATATTTCAGATCTGATTTTGAAATTACACTAGTAAGTAAGGACAAATCAGCAAGATGAAAACTTCCCAAACTAGATATTAAATATGCTAAAAAACAACAAAATGCACCAAAACTTGAGAATTTCAAATTTAAGGCTCTGGGTAAGTTTGCCTTAACAATTTTCAGATCTGATATGATTATTACAGCAGTGAATTAACCACAGATCAACAGATTAATCCAACAAAAAATAGCTGCCCAATATTTCTAAAGATAAAATCTTTTCACCAAAATTGAAAAAATCAACTTTTTTAGTTTTTAGAGAATATGATTCAGAAAATTTAGCACTGATAAGCTAATTACAACAGTCAATTAGTTACAGATCAGCAAGCTAAAATTACTGAATACGTTGCTCCAAATATCTAGAAATAGTAAGTTTTTGCCAGGGAACTGAAAGTTCAAAATTTTAGTCCTAATTAAGTATATGCTTCAGACATATTTCAGACTTGAATTTCACAGTTATGCAGTAAATTACAGCAAGCTAAAATGTTAGATCTAGGTCAAATTAGAGATGCTCAAGTCGCCAAAACTTGTGAAAACTTAGGTTTTGCAATCTTAATCGACTTTAACCATTTAGAATGTGATTTCAGGGCCTAAAAATTAATGATTTAAGTGCTGTAATGAAATTGAAACAAAATGAATGTTTGGAGGTCAAACCTTAGGCCCAAGGCCTTGAAGATCTCACCGTTGAAAATCGTTGAAACTTTGGGATTAACTTGCCGCTTGCCAGATATGAATTTTGAGACCTTAATCTTGCAAAACCGTCAAGTATTTAGCCTTAAATCTTCAGATTAGGGTTTCAGTTCAATTTTGGGACAAATTTGGCCAAAATTTGGAGAACAAGGACAAGTGAAGCTAATTTGCGGGGATAAAAGGGTCAAGATGATAGATCAGGGGTCAATAAGGCTGGAAATGCGTCAAAGAGTCAACGCTGGGGGAGGAGAAACCTCTAAGGCTTGACGCTAGGAAAAAAGGGCTCCAAGATGAGGATGCTAGAGGGTTTGAAGGCCGAAACAGAGAGAGAAGCTTGCGCAGGCCTAGGGAGGGCTGAAGCAGGCCAAGAGAGGGCCGAAAAGATGATGCATAGGACAACGATGGCTGATACAGGCCAAGAGAGAGAGACGCTAGGCCTAGAGGGGGTAGATCTGGCCACAGGAAAGTCAAAAATTGAAAACCCTTGCTTTGATTTTCTTTTATGATTCAGGTCTTTGATTTTTTGGAAATTCCATTTTGGGAAACTTGCAAAAATTCCAAGAGACTAGATCTTACCCTCAAGGGCCTAGATTTCTTCTTCCACCTAACTCTTTGATCTAACTTGCAAAAATAAAAATAGAAACACCCAAATCCCAAATATATACAAAATAGATCTAAAACCCCAACCCAAGTTAGAAAAATAATTTACAAATTTATTTACAAAAATATACATGGGTTTTGAAATGGATTTTGAAATATTTTTTTTAATATTTTTCTACTTGAAAGAATGGCTAAAATGCTTCAAAAAAATTAATGATTCACTATAGCCCAAACGAAGATTAAATCCACCATATAAAAACTAGAGATCCAAGCAACAATGATTCTTGCCCAAGTTTGTGAACTTGGAGGCCAAGGACTGAAGTACCTGCAAACACTATGTATTTATCTAAAAAATAATTTGTTAGATCACATGGGGAATCAAACCACCTAAGATTAGCCCAAAACTATCAATAACATGATTTTATCTCCATCTAATGAAAAAACAGATCTTACCAATATTCAGCATAACATAGAGATGCCCGTAGTCAGCACATACCACAAATCAATAAGCAAGAACACCTTGAATTGCACCCCAAAGTCTTTTATTATGATAGAAAAAATAGTTCCCAGTGGGACAATAGTTTACACAATGCTTTAGTAGCAATTCTATCCATAGATCAAGATGACTAGAGACTCAAATGTCTCTCTAATTTATAGATAAATTCTCCAAATGGAAAATTGCAAAACCTAAGTTTTCACTCGTGTTGGCCACTTGAGCATCTCTAATTTGACTTAGATCTAACATTTTAGCTTGCTAGAATTTAATGCATAACTATGAAATTCAAGTCTAAAATATTTCTGAAGCATATACTTAATTAGGACTGAAATTTTGAATTTTCAGTTCCCGGCAAAAACTTACTATTTTAGACATTTGGGGCAACATATTTAGTATTTTTAGCTTGCTGATCTGTAACTAATTGACTGTTGTAATTAATTTATCAGTTCTGAATTTTCTGATTCATATTCTCTAAAAACTAAAAATTGTTTTTTTCAATTTTGGTGAAAAGTTTATATTTTTAGAAGTATTGGGCAACTATTTTTTGCTGGGTTAATCTGCTGATCTGTGGTTAGTTCACTGCTGTAATAATCATATAATATCTGAAAATTGCTAAGCCAAACTCACCTAGAGCCCTAAATTTGAAATTCTCAAGTTTTGGTGCATTTTGCTACTTTTGGGCATATTGGATATCTAGTTTGGGAAGTTTTCATCTTGCTGATCTGTCGTTACTACTGTAATTTGAAAATCAGATCTGAAATATTGCTGAATACACCATCGTAAAGTGTGCCTAAGAAACTAATCTACATTGCTCGTCAAATTGGAAATTTTTATGCTTCAATGTGTTGACTAATTTTTATTTGAAGTGGTTTATGCACTGCTGTTAACATTGGTAAATCTGAATTTTATGACGTAGTATCACTGATATAAACTGTCATAAATCTGTGATCAACATCTTGATTGACTATTGTTAACATTTGTCATCTTGGATATCTTGGTATCTGAGTATTGCACTTGTATCCATAAGCAATTTATCTTGTTTAAGATTTACATTTCACTGTTGTTAAGTACCCTTAAAAAGTTTCTAATCAAAGTACTTGAACAACTTAGAAAAATCTTAACTCAAGATAAATCTCACTCATAATCTCTTGCATATCATATAGGTTAATTAATCATTCAAGCAGCGGGTGTCCATCCGGTCATTTGGTTCCAATTCATAAGAAACAAGAATTTGTGACTCCATTAAGGTACTAGTCTCATAATAGAGAATCTAATTTAATCATAATCTTGCTTAATTTCAACCAAGTGACTAGGCCACTCATCCGTGTCTCCCAAGTAAGTTGATTCTCAACTTGCTTTATTTCACTTCATTCCATAGGGACTACCCCCTATAGCTTGTTGTTGGGACACAGCTAGAATGGAGTGGGCGGGGATCAGAGTGACAACCCCCGTCCTAAGCGTTGTCACGGTGCTTGTACAATCCGGGTGACAACATTTTTTAGCACCGTTGCTGGGGACGAGTTTTTCTTGTTGCTGGGGTTTATGACAATTTCTCATAAGCTTCGAAGTCATATTCCATATTTTCATTTATCCTGCCAACGCCACATTTTTTGCAGCTATCTCTCATCATATTTCATCTTCTCATCACCTCATCACCTACCCATAGAGCAAAGGCCCCCAGATCCTCAAATTAACATGTTTGGAAAGGAGTTCCATCTGCCTCTAAAAGAGTCGTTGGAAATTATCAGTAGTCGTAGTGTTGATTCTCTTAACTTTAACAATACAGATGAAGAATGGCTTGAGGAACCACCCAAGACATATGAGAGGCAACCTCTGAGTTTCTTAAGGCTAATCCTGGTTTCACATTGGGAGAATGGATCAGTCAGATGAAAGTAAATATACCTATTAGTCGGATGATAAAAAGGCCAATTCAGAATAACTCGGTCACAAAAGAGTTTAAAGTGTTTTCTCAACAGGTTCCTGAGCCTCCATTCTCTTCTGTTCCATATGATGATCATACCGCTATTTTAAAATTCGGCCGAGTCATTAGTGACTCGGCTGAGTTGATTCGAGTCACTAAATTTTTTTATGACCCGACAGAAATACCAGTTCGGGAGGCTGAGTCAGTCATTGCATGACTCGACCGAATAAGTCATGACTCGGTCAACCCGGCCGGTTCTGCAATAACTCGGCCGAGTCAATGAATGCGGCCTGTAACCCCAAAAAAATGCGATCTTTCATATTTAAATTTTTTTTTTAACTGTTAGCTGAGTGTTGGGGACTCCAAGGTGTTTTATAAATTAGTTAAATGCTATTTGGGGTCCATTCCCCTCTCCCAAACCCTAGTATTTGGTCATATTGCCCTACTAAGGCTATGCTATTCATGGTAAACTTTTACTTAAATTTTTAACATTACGATGAAATGACTCAGGATGTTTGAGAGTGGTTCCAGCCTCATTGGATTTCATATGGAGAAAGTAGAATTTTAGATTTCATTCAAAATCCAGCAGACTTATTGGTTTTTTATGATTTTAGGATTTGGGGGATTGCAATGTTTCCATTGAAGTTTGTCATGTATTAGGGTATGGAACTCATATTTAATCAAGAGAACCAATCCCTCTATGTACCTTGATGTTGGGAGCTTCCAAAAATGTCGCTCCCGCTCCCGTTTTCGCTCTCGCTCCCTGCTTTCGCTCCGCTCCCAAGTAACACTGAGCCAGATGATGTTGGCAACTCTAGCAGTAGCTAGTAGTACTGGTCACAAACTTTTGTTGTAAAGGCCATTTCTAGCCTCCTTGGTTATTTGTTTTTGTTTTGATCTCTATATCATCATCGTGTATGTATTGGACAGTGCACTGGGTGCCATTTTAATATAATGGATATATTCATGAGCCTACTTTGATCATATGTTGTCTTCTATCTATATTTGAATGCTGTGTGTTTGGAAACATGAATGGAAATCTTTAAAATTATGTGTTTTTATAAATATAAATATTTAATGTATTTTTTACAACGATCGAGTCATTGAAATCGAGCTGGCTGAGTCGATACCGAGTCGGAGTCAGAGTCGGAGTCGACCCTCGGCCGAGTTGGAGTTTTAAAACATTGGATCATACCAAGGTTGAAAATATTTTGAACGAAATATCTCATCCCAAGGACCCTTTAGAAGAACCTGTTGTGATGCAATCCAACAATGGGAATTATGTTGTTCTCCCTGATCCTATAGATTTGCCTAAGGATGATATAGAGTCTAAAAATCTGATGTGGCACATGAGTTTTGATGGCGCTTTTTCAAAAACAGGTAAAGGGGTCGGGATTGTTTTCACTTCACCCCTTGGGCATGTATTCAAATTTGCTTTCCGCCTAGAGTTTGAAGCTACCAACAACGTAGTTGAATATGAAGCTTTGCTGCTAGGTTTGGAAATAGCTTGGGACCTCAGAATAAAATTGCTAACTGTAAGAGGTGACTCAGATCTTGTTATCAAACAAGTTAAGGTTATATTCTCATGCAAGAGTGATAGACTTAGGAATTACAAAAATGCCATATGTGACACCATAGAATTGTTCAATGCATTCAGTTTACACATTGTTCCTAGAGAATAAAATGGTTAGGACAATGAGCTCGCCATAACCGCTTCCACTTTTCAAATCTCTGACAATTTAATGAGGGATAAAGCCAAAATGGAGGTCATTTTCAGACCATCTATTCCTGATAATGTGGACCATTGGCAAATTTTTGATGATGAAAAACAAATTATTTGTTTCTTAAATCACTTAGACGAGTTTTGAAAGTTTTCAATCTTGCTCTAAGGAAGAAGGATCTAACCTTAGAGGAAAGGATGTGGTAAATCCAGTGTTGCAAAAATTGCGATATTATCGCGATAACATAAAAAAATCGCAACTTTTTCAGTTCACCGATAAAATCGCCCGATTACTACGCATTTTTTTCCTTAAAAAAAATCGCGATTACTACACATTTTTTTCCTCAAAAAAATTGCGATTACTACGCATTTTTTTCTTCAAAAAAATAGTTGAAAAGTCGCGATTTTTTGAAATTATCGCGATTCGATGGGAAATAATCGCCAGGATTCCGGACAACGTGTTTTATAAGGGTAAAAATGATTTTTTTTTGTCATTTTAAACAGACAGTTGCGTGGTTTGTGAGTTGAGGAGGAGAGGAAGCCTGGAAGGCGTCTACTAGAGAAGAGGAGGAGGAAGCCTGGAGATTTTAGCATCTCAAGCAAGAGAACTTCGTCTTTGGATCAAATTTCTTTGGCAAATCGTGGATTCCAAGTATGGGCACCAAATTTGGCCAATTTGTTTTGGTTTTTTCTTGCTTTTGCTTGGGTTTCTATAACCCATTGATTATCAATGATTTTTGAGTGGATTTGATGGTGGTTTTTTCATTTTTTTTTGCATAGAGTGGAGAGAGTTCATTTTGGATTGAGTTGAGGTTTTTTTGTTTGTTTGTCAAAAATTCAATGTGTTGTGTCATGTATGTAATTTTTTTTTTAATTTTTGTAACTTGCAATTCTTATTGTGCCATAGGTTCAACTTCAATGTTCAAAGTTCAAACTTCATGTTACATTAAAATTCAAGAGTTCAACCAAGTTACAAACATGCCAATGAAATTGGACCCTCTATGGGAATTTGGTGAACCTGATGGAGAGTTTGATAGGTTGAACTTGTCTTGCAAGTTGTGTGGATAGCATATGTCAGGGGAGGTTTATAGATTGAAGTATCACCTTGCACAAATCCCTGGACATGATGTAGGGCCTTGCAACAATACAAATGCGGAAATCATCCGAAGAGCCGTGAGATCATTGGAAGAATTAGAGCAAGAGAGTGGCCAAAGCATATCTGAAGAAGCAACTAGCAGGGAAGATGTTAAGAGGTGAATATGGAAGTGGCACTGGTTCTATATCAGCATCAATGTCTACAACCAACCCTGTCGCTGCCTCATCATTTTTTGTTCCTAGAACCACGCCTGGTTCACAACCATTTATCACTTCAATGCTTAAGAAAAAAATGAGAAAGAATAAGCTGACAAGTTTTTGAGCAAGTTTCTCCTTTGGAGTGATATTCCTTTCAACGTTGCAAGGAATAATCCATTTTTCCAGCCTGCTGTTGATGCTATTGCAATTGTTGGCCCAGGGTACTAAATCCCTTCTTATGATGACTTTAGAGGCCGCATTATTCAAGATGAAAAGGTTGACTGCACCAAAAGATTGGAGGAGTTTAGGGCATCATGGGCACGAATAGGATGCACTGTGATGTCAGATGGTTGGACCGACCAAAAGGAGAGAACCCTTATAAACTTCTTGGTTAGTTGTCCCAAGGGGACAATGTTTATGAAATTTGTTGATGCATCTTCACATATCAAAGATGCAAAATTATTATGTGATTTGCTGGATGTGTTTATTTTGGAAGTGGGTGCAAAACATGTTGTCCAAGTCATAACGGACAATGCTGCGAATTATGTTGCTACTGGCAGGATGCTTATGGAGAGGCATCCTACTTTATTTTGGACACCTTGTGCTGCACATTGTATTGATTTGATGTTGGAGGATAGAGGAAAAATTTCCTTTGTCAAAGATATTGTTGACTCATCAAAAAACATTACAAAATTTATATATAATCATGCATCTATGCTTAGCTTGATGAGAAAATTCACCAACAACAAGGAGTTGGTGCGCCCCGCCATTACATGGTTTGCCACTAGTTTCATATCTCTTCAATCCCTCTTGAATTCTATGTGTGATATGAAGAGAATGTTTCTTTCAAAGGAGTGGCGTGCTTTGACAATGAGTCACAAACCAGAGGGAGATGCCATATGCGGATTAGTTTCATACCAGGAAGACTTCTGGGTGGGAGTGTAGGAGGTGTGCACCGTTACTGAACTTTTGGTGAAGGTTCTTCGATTAGTTGATGGTGAAAAGCCCGCAGTGGGCTATTTGTATGAGGCCATGGATAGGGCCAAAGAATCCATTCAGGCCTACTATGATGATAAGGGAGATGAGGGGTTTCAGAAACAACTCCAATAGGAAGTGATTGATGAACGATGGAACAACACACTCCATCGTCCCATTCATGCTGCACGGATCTACTTGAACCCCACATTTTCTTACCCATGTGGGTTCTTATTTGATGCTGAGATCATGGATGGATTCTTAACCTGTGTTCAGAGGATGGTGTGATCTCCAGCAAAACGTGTAGAAATATCCAAAGAAATGTAGATATACAAGATGGCAGGTGGCACATTTGGCTTTGAGATGGCTGTAACTGATAGGAAGACTACAATGCCAAGTATTTTCAAATTTCATTCTCTTCAAGTTCATAACTTCATACTTTGCTTCAACTTTCAAATTTCATTTTTTTCTTATGTTTATTTTATTTGTATTTTTGTTGTATATGCATGGTGGACTCGCTATGGTGCCAGAGTACCCCATCTGCGAAAGCTTGCCATTCGAATCCTCAGCCAAACATGTAGCTCCTCAGGATGCGAGCGCAACTGGAGTGTATTTGAAAAAATACACAACAAGAAGTGCAACAGGTTAAACTTAAAACTTAAAATATTCCAAATTTCCAATTAATTTTTTGAATTAATTAAATAATAATTTTTTTATAATTATTATTTTATGATCTTTGTACAAGTTGGAGACCCAGCGAATTAATGACATGGTCTACGTTTACTACAATCTTCGATTGTGGGTGAAGCAACTTGAGAGGATACCTGATATGAAGGCCATCACACTGGATGGGATTGACACCACTTCTACATGGAGGGTTGAGGCCTCTCATGGAGTCTGCCGATGATTGGTTAGCGCAAGAGGTAGTGGAAGGCGTAGAGGGGGAGGAGGAGGAGGAGCAACAGGAGGAGGAGGTGACACCATCTACCCGGGCTACCCCTGCTACCAGTGGAAGATGTGGTCTACCTCCTATAGCTCCTAGTTCATCAGTTTCTAGAGCACAACAGAGTCCACTGCCTACTCCACCGGCATCTACATCTAGAGGGAATGGGAAAGCTATTGCATTTTCTCGCAAGAGGGGCAGAGGAAATCAATAATATTAGTTATTTGGTTCATTTCGTTGTATATGACATTATGACTCATGATATGAGATACATTATTATATTTTTTGTTGATATTTTGAAGCTGAGTTGGGATTCAGGAGTCAGGATTTACTATTCAGGACATGATTCACTGTTATGTGTGATGTAGCACTAGAAATGATATTACACATCTTATATATTAGTTCTTTTATCATAGTTATGTGTCAATGTATTTATTTTATGTTGTAGATGCTTTAGATATTAAAAATTGGAAAAAATGAATATTTTTGTATTTTACGATTTTTTCTTGATTTTTTCCCGATTTTTACGATTTTTTTTTTTTATTTTTTCCCCTCGTCGATTTAATCCCGATAACGAGTTTCGCAACATTGGGTAAATCCCACTATGGGAAACATGGTGGCCATGGAACAACTCTTTGACAAAATGATACAACCAAAAGGAATGACGAAAAGAAGTTGGATCATGGGGAATTCATTGAGGTAAATATCGGTTTTCCTGAGAACCCAAAAATGGTTAAAATTGGTAAAGGAACTTCTGAAGAGGAAAAGGAAAGTTTAATCGATTTACTTATTGAATATCGTGATGTTTTAGCCTTTTCCTATGATGAGCTTAAAGGATATTAGAAGGATGTTATTCAACATACTATTCCTTTGAAAGATGAAGATGCCAAACCATTCAAGCAAAAGCTTAGGCAAATAAATCTTTGACCAGTCTACCAACCTATAGCGATGGAGAGGCCTCATCTCGCCCCGGCAACCAATCACTCGAGAGTTCACTCCTCTGATACAGAGAGAATTGCAAAAAATGCTTGCTGCTAGTATCATTAGACGGGGCCGACATTCATCTTGGTGCTCAAACCTGGTTATTGTTAGAAAGAAGAATGGTACTATCAGATTATGTGTGGATTTTCGAAATCTTAATCTGGCCTGTAAAAAGGATAATTATCTGCTTCCCAACATGGAGAATATGCTTCAAAGGATAACTGGATCTTGTATGATGTCTTTGGTAGATGGTTTTTCTGGTTACAACCAAGTTTGGGTTAAAGATGAAGATCGTCATAAGACCACTTTCACCACACCTTGGGGTACTTTTGAATATCTCAGAATGCCTTTCGGGTTAACAAATGCAGGGGCTACTATTCAGAGAGCCATGGATTATGCTTTCAAGGATTTAATTGGAAAAATCATTGAAATTTATCAAGATGACCTCACCGTTTTCTTTAAGGATGGTAAAGCTCATATCAACCATCTAAGACATGTTTTTGACAGATGTCGTGAATTGGGCATATCATTAAACCCAACCAAGTCTGTTTTTGGGGTAACTGAGGGGAAATTATTGGTACATATCATTTCCAAAGATGGCATCAAGATTGATACTGAACGAGTTGAAGCTATTCAACAAATTCCATTACCTCATAATCTTAAATCCCTTCAGTCTTTCCTTAGTAAAACAAATTTTCTCAGGAGATTCATTCCCAACTATGCTGAGATTGCTAAACCTATACATTGCCTTTTAAAGAAAGACACAAAATTTATTTGGAAGGAAGGGGGTAAAAACGGATTTCCGGATATTAAGGATGCTATCGCCAAAGCTCTTGTTTTGCTTAGCCTAAATTATGCAAAAGATTTTATGATCTTTTAATTCATTTCTGAAGATACCCTTGCAGGTGTTTTATTATAGAAGAACAATGATGGGCATGAACAACCAATTGCCTTCATGAGTACGTCATTGTAGAATTCTGAATTAAAGTACAACATCATGGAAAAGCATACTTATGCATTGGTCAAATCTCTTAAGCATTTTAGGACATATGTGGGCTATTAAAAAATCATCGCATTTGTTCTACACTCAACTATCAAAAATATCTTAGCTCAGACTGATTGCTTGGGAACGCGTGCCAGATGGGTAACTAAGATTCAAGAATATGATCTTGAAATTAGACCAACTAAGCTCGTCAAAGGTCAGGGATTAGCTCAAATGTTGACGAAAAATAATGAGAAAAACTTAGAGATGGTTTTCCATAATGATGTTGTTGAGCCTTCTATGTCTCGAGAACTTCAGAAACTGGAAAGAATCAAATGGTATAAGGACATCATCTATTATTTGACAAACTTGACTTGTATTGATCATTTGGTAGCCCATGAAAGGGGGGCTCTCAGATTAAAAGCATCCAAATATTGTATCTTGAAAGATGGCCTTGGATGGAGAAAACCTAGATGGGATAATACTTAGATGCATTGATGAAAATGAAGCTAAGAAAAAGTGTGTTTTTGAATTAAAGCCCACACATGTGCAAATTGTCAAGGTTGGCTTCAACATCATGTAGGCTCTATGAAGCCCAAATGACATGTCTTTTCACCCTCATCGATTCATCACCACACATCACATCTTCTCTCTCCTATTCCTATTGGTTCGTACAACTCAAAAGTTGAAGGTTTTTCTCTCTCATGTGAAGGATAGGTGGCTAATTTTGACTGGGCCGAATTACATGATTGTTTCTGGGCATTGACATTTTTGTAGTGGAAGTTTGACCAGTGTTGACCAAGGGTCAAAAGAAGCCTTTTGACTTCGATTTTCTTAGAGAAGGCCCGTCACATCAAGACACATTTTTGGGCACTAAGATTGAGGCTATTTGAGGAGTTTGACTATTGTTGACCATAGAATAGAGCTGTACTTTTTCTCCCCCCATTGACCAAGTTTGACCAAAGTTTTGGGAGCTATTTTGACTGATCCTTGACCAACAAAAATGGCTGCATTGACCGAATTAAATTGGAGTAGATTTGACTGCTGTTGACTTGACTGGTTAAGGCAGCCAATTGTTGTTGACTTTTTGCAGATTTGACAGTTGACCAGATTTGACTCTTCCTCATCATCTTTGACATCGGTATATTGATTTGACATTACATTGTTTGGATATTGGATATTGGCTAGTCAAAGTTTGACTTTGACTCTTGGATGATGTACTCTCTCTGCTAAACATTTGAAAACAATCTAATAGAAGAAGATTTGTAAGGGTTTTCCCCCTAGTGGGGTTTTTCCCTGGTCATTGACCAAATTTGTGTCTCTTGTCTCTTGGTTGTCTTTCATTGTGCATTTGTTTAATTGTTCTATCTACTATTGCTCTACTGTCATTGGATAATTGAAGAAGTGAATTGTTAAATTGGATGCTATTGGATATTACTGAAGTGATAGTTGCAACATAGAACAAATTGATGAAAAATTAACATGGAATCAGAGCAGAGGTGAAGACAAGCCCAAGAGACATAGAGCAAGAGCATCCATTTTCTAACAGCTGCTCGAAAAAGGGAAAATCTTTTGGTAAAAATGTTTTCCTCTTTCTTCAAGGAGCATGAGAAGTTGGGAGACTCATCCAACTTTGTTGCATGGAAAGTCAGGTTGGAGATCATAGCTGACAACAATGATGTTTTGGACTTCATTCAAGAAAGAGTCCCTGAGCCTCCAGAGAATGCTTCCATCGCTGTAAAAAAAGCATAAGAAAGGTGAGTTAAAAGCAAAGCAAATTATCGCTGATGATTTACAAGATATTCTACTTGCTATGTTGGAAATTTGAGAAGGTCTAAGGACATATATGATAAGATAGTTGGCATGTATGACGTCAACAATTTGAATGAAATCATCTCTTTGAAAGTTCAACTCAAAGACACGAAGATGAACAAAGAAGAATCCATGCATTCATACATTATGAGGATATATCGTCTTAGAGATCAATTGCAAAGAATTGGGGAAACCACACCTGACATGGAATTGGTGGTTGCAACTCTTAGAGGCCTCCCTCCTATTTGGGAAACCTTCATTACTATTATAAGTAACAACAATAGCTTCTTGTCATTTGATGAGCTTGTTGGAAAGCTCACTCAAGAAGAATCAAGGATGATATCTAGAGGAAGAATAAAAAGATCAAATGAAGGAGAGCCCACTGCCTATGTTGCTCAAGGAAAGAAAAAGAATGCAAATAAAGGAAAAGGAAAGCCATCAAAATCAAGAAGACCTCCTCAATATAATTGAGATTCCAATGATTTAAGAAGGCGAGATAGAGATGTTGAGTGCTACAATTGTCGTTGAAAGGGTCACTATGCTTGAGATTGTCCCGAAAAGAGAGATGCTCCAAGAAGAAACTCTTCAAGATCCTACAATAATAACCGTGGCTTCAACAACAATAGGTCATATGAAAGAAGAAACGATAGAAGAAGGAATGAAAGAAGAAGAGACTCCCCTGATGATCGTGAAGATAACTATTGTCCTCCAAAGAGGACAAGGAACTCCAGGTATGAAGGCAATGCTACTAATCAATTTGAATATATTCTTATTTCCGCATTATCTAGTTCATCTTCTCTAGATTCTTGGGATAGTTGGCTGGTTGATAGTGGGGCCTCTTATCACTTCTCTGGATATAAGGAGGTTCTCTCTAATTTGGTAGAGAGCGAGACCAATTTGAACATTATTCTTGGTGACAATACCACTCATCCCGTAAATGGCTTTAGTTCTGTCAAATTTCATTTGAACTCTGGGTAATCTGTCTTGCTTCATGATGTATTATATGTCCTGGGATTAAAGAAGAATTTGGTTTCGATATCTACTTTGGAGGATAAAGGAATGAGGGTTGCATTCATTAAAGGAAAAGTACTTGGCCTATTGAATCCTACATGAGAAATGCCTTCACATTGGGATCTAGGTTTGAAGGAATCTATAGTCACCGAAAGACCTCTTCAAGCTATGGTCCATAATACAAATCTTCAAAGCGAGTTGTGGCACCGAAGGCTGGCCCATCTACGTTATGATGCTCTTCCAAAATTGAAGAAGTTGGTCTCTGGGATCCTCGATGTTCAAGTTCAACATGATGGAGTATGCCCTGGGTGTGCATGTGGAAAGAAGACAAGGGGACCATTCCCCTCTAGTGAAAACAAGACGAAATAAATTCTTCATCTCATTCATTCTGATATATGTGGTCCAACGCCTATGCATTCACTTGGGGGTCATGTTTATTACATCACCTTCATGGACGATTTCTCAAGGAAGACATTGACATACTATTTGAAGCATAAGGATGAGGCATTCACCTTCCTTTCCATTGCATCCATCCTTTCTTCCTTATTTTCAATCATCTTCTTTTCCATTTCATCCATCATTTCTCTTTTAAAGTTCACTTGAGAATTGATAAATCCACCTTTTTCAAAGTACAACCATCCATTTCATAAATTTCTTCTCTAATTAGGGAAAGTAGATTCTAATTCTTCACTTTCATGATAAGTTCTCGATGAGCCTTTAGGAGGTTTAATTGGTGTAATAGATTTTGAATCTTTCTTTGGAGCCATGTGACAAAATAATAATAGTACTTCTCTTTATCACAATTTCCAGTCACTAAAAATAAATGGATCTTCTAATCAAAAGTTATGCTATTTTTAAGTTACTTACCTTTAAAACCTTAATTTGGAGAATATCTGAATGGATGGCATTTTTCTTCATATATCTCTGAGATTTGAGCTTTTCCAAAACAAAAAATTTGGTTTGTATTACTCTAATATGTATTCTCTGCAATTCAACTCCTCTGACCAAAATTTGATGTGCCAAGTGAAGTTATGGTAACTTTCCCAAAACTTGCTAATTTTTGGCCTCTTCCCATGAACAAACTTGTAAAGTGTGCCACGTGTCCAATTCTTCAAATATAATTATGAAATTTTTATTTGAGCTACTTCATTATGTCTCCTAAGATCTCCGAAAATTTTAGTCTGAAAGGTTCCAGAAAAGAAGTTATAGCAAAATTACCAAGTTGATCTATTTGAATGATGAATCTAATTTCAATACCATTTAGAAATTGTCACTTCCACAAGGCATATCTCCAAAATTATAATGAACCAAAGTCTGAAATTATTACTACAGGTGCCTAGAGATCTCTCATCTGTCTCCTCAAAATTTCACAATTTGAAACATCCTTGAAAATATGTTATAGTGAAAATGCCAAACTGATATGTTTGAAATAGATTTCAAGAGCATTAAGGAACCCTAACATCCTTAGAGAATATCTTCGAAAATATAACAAAACAAAGTTTGAAATTTTTATTGTAGGTACCGAGGCTCGAGCAATCTCATCTTTGTCCCCTCAAAATTTCATAGTTTGAAACATCCCCCAAAAAAATTATAGTGAAAATGCCAAACTAACCTGTTTCAAATTGATTTCAGGTGCATTAAGGAACCCTAACTTTCTCAGAGCATATCTCTAAAAGTATAGTGAACCAATATTTGAAATTTTAACCATACGTTCCTTGAGATTTGTTCTTGTTCTGTTCCAAATTTCACCATTTGAAGCATCTAAAAAAAAGTTACAAGGAAAATGTGAAGATAACTTGTTTGAAGCAACCAAACACTAGGATCATATGCTTTGATACCAAATGTTATAAACCCTGCACCTTAAAAATGATAAGAAACCAATAATTATAGTTCTCTTCGAGAGGGAAACCTCCTTTTACAATGAATACAATGTACAAGACTATTTTATGATCCTAATATTAAGTCTCCTTAGTATATATATAGGAGACAAAGGGTACAATTATAATAAAATGGGACCATGAAAGGTTCTAGCCTACATAACAATATAACAATAGAAATGTAATTACTCAATATCTAGGGTTTAATAAGGGGTTTTAGGGTTAACATGGGGCTTATATAGGTATTAACAATTCACAAAGGTAAAGTGCTTAGAGATGATCCCTATGCTATGCCTTCACCAACACCCGTTGGGACTTTTAAATCTAAAAGGAAGGCTCTTGGAATAAGTGCCAAATTTATATATATGGTGTAGTAGTGAGAGTGTCGCGAATATATATATATATATATATATATATATATATATATATATATATATATATATGACATGTAGTAGCGAGAGTGTCACAATTTATCTTTTTCTTTTTATTTCTGTTGGCATTTCCTTCCATGTTATTTGATCTCCTTGTTAAGAGATTTTCTTGTAGCTTCAAGGACCTCATATGTGCCCCTAGACGAACATAGGTTGAGAATAACAATTTTAGAAAGGCAAGTATCAATGATTGATATATAAAGGAAGTTGAGATAGACATTGATGAGGCAATGTGCTCTATTGTTATGGATGTGCAGATAAACATTAGTAAGTGGCCACTCATCAACATGATTGTGACATCTATGGCTGGGCCATTTTTTATTAGAGTTATTGGTTATTTTGGAAGGTGCAAGGATGAGACTTTCCAATTTGAGCTTCTTTTAGTTGCTATAGAGGATGTCGGGCCCTCCATTGTGATGTAGGTTGTGACAATTGTGACAACAATTTGCAAGTCAATTGGGTTACTAGTTTAGAGAAAATATAGAAATATTTTCTGGTCCTCTTGTTGTTTGCATGCACTCAACGATGTGCTGAAGGATATTACCAAGATATAGTGGATATCTGACATGGTGATAACTGTTAGACATAAGCAAATGTTTATTTGAAATGACAACACTTGCTTATTCATGTACTTATCTCACAAGTGGAAGGAATTCCATGAACCCACCAAGATTAGTTATGCTAGCTATTATTTTTATTAGATAGGATGTTGGAGGTGGGTAAAATTATGAATCCAAGGCAAATGAGCAGAAGAGGGTTAAGCTTTGGGTGTTGAATGATTGGTGGGTGGATTGGAGATACTTGGTGTCATTCTGGCCCTTATGATATTAGTAGTTTAGAGCAAATGAAGGCATTTTTATTAGGTCCCCTATGTGCATGCACTCGACAATGCACTTAAGTACATTAGCAAAATTCAGTGGATATCAATTGTGGTGATAACTACTAGAGATGTGGAAATGTTTATTTACAACAACCAAACTTCCTTAGCTGTGTATACATATTTCACATGAGTAAAGAGTTCCTCAAGCCTGTTGAGACTCAATATGTGAACTATTAGTTCCTATTGAGTATGTTGGAGGTGCAACGACTATTGTAGACCTTGTTTGTAAGCATTGAATGGTCAAGGTGGGAAAATCTAAGATCAATTAGGGGAAGAGGGTGAAGCTGCGGGTGTCAGATGATGATTGAGGACAGATTGCAGATACTTGTTGTCCTTTCTAGCCCCTAGAGTGGAGGTCATTTGCTACACTGATATCAATGCTCCTAGGCTTGGAGAAATCTTTGAAACTTCTGACAAGATGTTTGGTTGAGTGAGAGTGACCATATGTGATTGGGAGCAATGGATAACAGACATGGTGATAACTACTAGAGATGTGCAAAATTGCAAATGTTTATATGCAATGATCACTCTATGTTAGCCATGTACAAATATTATGCTAAGAAGGAATTCCTCAAGCCCATTGAGACTAGATATATCAACTATTATCTCTCATTAGAGGATGTTGGAGGTGCAACAACCATTCTAGAGCATGGCCTAAATGGTCTAGGTGGGAAAAAATAAGACAAATAGTTGGAAGAGGGTGAAGCTTTGTGGTGAATGATGGTTGATGGGAAGATCACAAATACTTGGTGTCATTCCTAGCCTGTAAAGTGAAGGTCGTTTAATACACTGATATAGATGGTCCTGGGCATGGGGAGTGATAATTTGTTAGACATGGTGATAATTAGTTGTGGATCATGCTGTGCTATACAGAAAAAGTGTTTATTGTTCTTTTTTTGTTTGTGGTGTAAACTCTTTTTCCACTTTTATTATTGGAATTTATAGCACAGCTCTTTTCATGCAAAAATGGAATATATATTTTCTGATTCATCGGGGGGCATGATAAACTAGGAAGAAACCTGCTTGGCCCCTTGGATTACATGGAATTTTTAGGTATAGACTGGTGAAGGTGGATTTCTATTGTTACTGTTGGTCTCCTTGCACCTTGCTATACAACCTTACATATAGATAGAAGAAGAGACATTAGCATGGAATACAACTTGCTAAGACTCTAAGTGTAAATTGGTGATATCATTTTGTAATTGGCTACCTTGAGTGAGAAAATAGAGTGTGTATGCCAGATACCAAACCTTCCATGTCAATGAAACTCGCATGATCAAAGTAACTTGGGGTTCATCATCATTTGTGACTCAACAGACATGGTCACGATCTACTAATGTAAGTCTCCACCAACTAGGCATATATCTATTATCACTAATATGTAATAGAGAGAAGTGAAGAATACAGGTGACTGTTGTTTACCAATGGAGGTGAAACCCACGTTATACTATTGAACTCTAGTGCAATTAAATAGATAGTAATCATGGTTGACCCTGCAAGGTGGTAACTGGTAACCTACTCTAGAGTCTAAAGTATTATACCACAATGCAACATGATCAACAATTATTTATGGTCAGTATGGAGGCAGTGCCAGTACAAATTCTTGATTATTAATTCTAAGGCCATTTATAATGCTTGTGGTGATGCAAAATAAAAGTGTTTTTATTCTTGAAAATGGTACTAATGCAAATTTGAATACAATTATTGTATTTGTAAGTTAAAATATAGAGATGAAGAAGTACATCAATAAGATGCCAACTGTTTTTCTTTTCAATAAAGGAGCCATAATTGGATTTGGTCTATGCTAGTGCATAGATCATTTTACAGGAGCAAAAAATGATGGGCTTCATAGTCAAAAGTATTGGACGCTGAAAATTCAAGTGGAAAATTACTACAAAGTTGGAATGCCCTATAAATGGAGAAGTGAAAAATAAATGAAGAGGGGAGTGCAATGATTTTTAAAAGTGAGGCCTACTTGACCCCTATTTATGCTGGTCAGGTAGTCCTTGTTCTGTAATCTGTTAAAGGGAGGCCTCTGTTGAGTTTAATGTGGACCTGCACCTTGGTCTTGCTGTGTGGGACTCACATACACTTAGATATTTAAGTTGTCTTTTTTAAACATCAAAATTTATCTTTATTTCTGTGAATCTAAGCTATAGTTTAGTCTTTAAGGGTACCCTCTGATTTAGGTCTGTGACAGTTATTGTTAGAGTTTAGGTCTAATCTTTGGTTGAGTCAGTCAGATATTTGTTGATGTGGAGGGTAGTTGTCTTTATTGATTCTTTCTATGTTCAAATTTTGTCTGTTTTAGTGATAATTTAGGATGTTGAGGCATTTTTTATATTGTGAAGACTCTACTATTTAAATGATTTTTATAAACTTATTGCTTGTTTATAATTATAATTGCTTACCATATAAAATAGATATATCAGACAGATCTGATAGAATTTTAGTGCCCCGATATTTTTAAAAAGTCAAATGATAAGAAACAAAACATACCAGCATGATTTCTTTCGAGGCATTGTTTCTGGTCCCAAAGTGATGTTTCCCACCCACAATATAAGTAGAAAAGTGTGTGCTTCCAAAAGAGCGTTTGTGATTTTGCAGAAATGATCATTTCTTCAAAACTTTGAACTGAATTGCCTTGTAAGTAATTGAGCTTGCATATCATTGTGAATATTCCAAAAAGATAAGGGAAATACTGATGCAGAACTCAGCCTTTTCTTTTTGAGTTCCTTATGCTTATGTTATACTGTCTATTATAAATTTGGAGGTGATTAACAGAGTCACCTACGTCATACTATTATAGTGTTTGATTTTGTTATTTCTTCCTTTATTCCGACCCACATCTGAAGATATTCTTTGAATTTATCCATAAATGTGTGTAACGCAAATGACAAATGTGTGGACTAGTGAATATAGGAACGCATTGTTAAACATGTTTTGCGTGTAAAACCTCATGTTAACCTCAGATCAAATATTGAGTTTCTGAGCTGTAAAAGAAACATTATATTGTTCAGTTTTACAGTTTTTCCCTTGTAATGTCATTTGCTTGTGAACGAGGCATAGTTAATGATTCATGTCGTGTATGAACACTTTTTTCCTTGGAAAAATGATTTTCTCAGCAATTGTCATTTTGTCAGGTGGTGATCTTGAATTCTGATGTTCAAGTTCCTCAAAATGGTCTGCAAGCTCTTGCGAAAGCTTTGTCTCAAAGGTCCATTGGACATAAAATGCAGGTTAGGAGCCCCTAGTTTCTGAATTAGTTATAAATATCGAATACTACATTCAGAAAAAAATTGCTTTAGTAGAAGCATTCATTATCTAATTATTTTGCATATATTGGTTTTAACTAGGTTATTGGAAAAGCTAGAGTGCCAATTGTCAAATTTATTGAGAAGGAAAGCAATGTGGCATTTGATATCAGGTTTGTGATTTTAAAAGCATGCAACAGCTTGTTCGATATTTTCTGATTTTTTTAGTCTATTGTTTTAGAATTTGGTGAATGCTGATATGAAAACTTATTCCTAGAGCATGCTAAACTGTTTCAGTGAAGGAGATGTTTTGTCAATCTCAGCCAGTATATGTAATTCTTTATTTTCTAAACATTTCAGAGAAGGCCTTAGGTGGAAGGGTGTGCATAAATCTATTCAATTACAAGATAATATGGGGGATTATTCTTTGGCAACAGCTTTAGTATAAACTGAAATTAATTACTTTAAAAAGGCCATACAGAAGTACCATCCATATAATGTTTAAACTGAGAATTCCAAGACCTCCTTATCTGTAAGAGACAGTTAAAATTACTAAATAGATATTTGAGATCCCAACAGATTGGCTATTACCCTGTATCCCTTGGAAAATTTAATTTCTTAAGAGCTCGCTTCTTTTTCTGTATTGTATCTCTTTCCTAAAAAGAGGGTGAAAACCAGCCATTTAGACTTGCGTAAGGGGAAGATTGCTTATAATCCAGTTTCAGTAGTCATAAATCTTTAAACTGATTTAGGTAGTACGTTTAGTAAAATATTTCCACTGATATATATTATGGTGTTTCTTCTGCTTTGCGCATACCGCAACATCCACAGATAATTGAAAGTAAATGATTCTTTTATTCTTCTTGGGTGAATTGTCCATTTCACTTTTCTAAAGTTTAGATAGACAAGCATCTCTGTATTAAATCCATATCTGTTGTGAGATAACTATATTTTATTATTTTTTGTTTAGCATATGAAAATTTTAGTTATGGTATCTAATATTGCAGATTATTAGGATAGTTTCTGTAGGGTCATCTCTTTTGAACAAAGAATCTAAAACCTTAGCTTTTAAGATGGTTTGCAGTCATAATAGATTTATTTATACCTGTCATAAAATTGTGTTGTGTTTTGATCAATTGTGATGTTGTCATATATGCCTATCTTGTGGTGTTTGAAGTCTAAAAATGTAGTCTTAGATTCTCATCTTGGATCTTAGTACACAATATTCCCGTGTTTAGACTTTTGGTTATACTACTTGATTACTGTCTATGACTTACCCATACATTTGCCAAATATCTTTTCAAAATGCCCCACCTCCAATCCAGAGACTTTAAAAAAGATTAAAGTCATTGTCAACTACACATATAGACACTGTCCTTTGTGGGAATTAATCAACTTATAGGTTGTTCATATAGATTGAGTTTATGGATCAATTCCTTGTAGTTTGGTTTGTCTTTTGATTTTGCCAGGAACAGTCCTTTCACTGTAATCTGATTCAAACTTCTTCACATGTTGCTCAAAAGACCAATCATTGGAAATAAGAGTCAGTGTCTCAATTGTATTCTCAAAATGGTTAGAGAGGCTTTTTAAGACAATGGAAATGAACTCCTATTCTTCAATTTGCACTCCCAATGTTTGCTTACTGATCCCTGGTTTCTTTAAGAATTGCCATGTGATCATTTGTTGATTCATCCTTATGCAAATGTAGTGCATAAAATTTATTTCTGAAGTACAAATTCTGGTTTTGATAGAGTCCTCATATAGCTTGCAGGCCTTTTCAGGTCTCAGAAGCATCTTCCTCATCCTTCTATGCACGTGACGACATCTTTGCCACTGACAAGACGATTAGTCTCTCGTCCTCTAATCAAATTGCTCCCTTATAGTCAAATCCTTAGTCAAATCCTAAGGCGTAGTTTCAGAACTAGTGGATACATACTGCAATTATTTATGTTTAAAAATGGCCTCAATCTTGTGTTTTTGGACAACATTAGTTTCCCCATTCAACTGCTGGAATCTGCAATCAGCATATTATGTAGAGACGCAGAGATTGTGACAACTCTTCTTGGACACTATGGAGTCTGGACCCTTCAACTCTATGGTTCAGTCAGGCCTTTTGGGTGCAATGACTTCAACTTGGAAACCCAGAAAATGACTAAATGGTCTCTTCAAAGAGTTTGAATCCAAACTCCAACTCTACGAACTCTAAGTTTATTGGCTCATGATCTGTTTTCTTGTATTAAGAGTGAAATGTTTCAATAATACTCTTGAGACTCTGAAAAAGTGTGATTCAGATGTGCACAACCTCCAATGTTCATCTCAGTTTTCAAATTCGTCTTCACTCCAAACAACTACAAAATAGTGCCTCTTCACAGGTAGCCTGTCAACATATCCAAACTTCACTTGCCTTCTAATATTTTGTAACGAATAGAATTCATATACTAGTTAAGTAATCCAAAATAATTGGAATATAAAGACATCCATTGCAGGATAAGAATATATATATTGAATAGTGTATAAAAGAATTGATATGAGATATGATTGTTACAATTGAGAGCTTGCTTATATACCTAAACAGGTGCCCCTTCACGAACAGTCATAGACATGCCTCTAGTACTAATTATTACTTATTTAATTATTATTATGATGATTCATTGTGTATGTTGTTTATATTATTTTTATGTATTTTATATTCATAACATTGCCTTCCTCTTCAGAAAAGCTTTGTCTTCAAAGCTTATTGTTGACAAAGCGTGTCATCTGTTTCTTTGTTGTGTAATCTATTTGCAACTTTCGGAAATTTTTGAGTTGTTGTCTTTGATGATACAAGGTGCTGAGATCCTCTGGGTGATAAATAAAATTGTCGAATTGAGAGGGGATCTGACCATCTTAAATGAATATTCTGTGGAGCTTTGCAATTACTTGATAGCCAGGATAAGTTGTTATTGTAAGATTGGATTGTGCTGACATCATTTTTCTTTGGAATGTAAGTCTGTGGTTTCTGATCTGAGTGATACAGATATGCAGATTGATTGAGATGTGTGCTCTTGTGGTTCAAATGTCGATAACGACTTTTTGTGATTTAATTTTCCGAATTATCATGCATGTGGCAGTTTCCTGATTTACTTCAGGGATTGATGTTAAGTTCGTTACAAAATCTTCACTTGGAATTTTCATTGTCTGAACTGCAATGTTTGAGTATGTTTTTCCTTCAACTAGTTTGTCAACTACCTGAGTAGTGATATTGACTGGATCAGTATTCGTTCATTTTTCTTCAACTTGGACTGTTACATCTGGAGACTTCAATACTTATTTCATGATAAGTTCTTTAATTTGTTTTCCAGTGATTTCTTATCATTTTTAAGTTTCTTAATTTGAGTGAGGAATTTTTCGTTGTGGTTCTTGAGATGAGTAACTTCTTTGTTTTTGTCTGCAAAAATCTTTTCAAATTCCTCCTGCATATTTTACATTGACTTCTGGTTTTCTTGAAGAATTACTATTGAGATATTTTTTTACGTCTTTTGGTGTTACTAAATCTGGTTTCAATGTAACATCCTGTAGCATTACTTTTTTCTTCCTGTAGGAGAATGTCAAAAACTTTTTCTTGGTATTTAAAATGAATGACCCTAGTGATTCCATCTAGGGTGGAACCCAAAACTATGTTACCTTGATCACTCCATAATGATTGAACATAGAATTGCAATATAAATGTATAATCCCCAATGTTTAATTGTAAATCAGTTATGTTATATTGTTTTTTATCCTAGTGGTCTAATTTTCCATTTATAGTTGACTCGGGAATTACCAATTGGTTAGCAAGGTTTGGGTTTATATCATTTTTTTTCTTTGGCGGGAGAGATAGAAATAGTAACAAGTTTTCCTGCAAGAGCCCCCTTAAATTTAAACAAGACTGGAGTTGAGCTGTGTGAGGTTTCTAAAAATACTCCTTTGCCAGTCTCCATTTTATTTTTTAGGACTGAGCTTTGGATTTTAAAAGTAACTCCACCCCCCTTTTTTTCATAAAACTTCAAACCTCTTTTATTTTTTTGTGATAATATATATTTATCTCTCCTTTTATAATATATCACCTTACCACAAAAAGGGTGATTGAATAATCTCCTTTGATAATTACTTGAAGTCCACTAATATAATGTGACTCCTTCTCTTTTGGTGATATAATAATATATTTTTCCTTTCAACTTTTATAAATAAAACTCTTATTAGTTTCTTAAAGTCCTTTATGAAAATAAAAATTGTCTTTTGACTTTACTGTTGCCCAATGATTAATTACACTAACTAAATGTTCTGTCGAATTACCAAAATTTCATGGACTTTTGCTTTTTAAGTAAACTGGATTTGCAAGGGTTCAACCGTCACGACTTCCAGATGGGGCAGACATATTTATAACGAACATATGTGTGCGGAATCGTACGGATGCGATTCTGTATAGTGGCTGGTTAATTGACAACTTTGATTGAGACTATGCATACCCAGTGATATTGATGTGTGAAGTACAAATGTTAATTTAAGTAAAAAAATGGTTTTAATGATGCTATGATTCAGATATATGACAGTACAACCTTGGCGTAATAGCAATGCTTGGGCGCAATTTGTATGCAAGTTTTGGCAGCGAGCGAGAGACGACGTGCAACAAGGTTGGGTTGCTGCAGTGCTTGGTGTCCGGACTGTAAATCACACAGTTTTGGCAGCCTGCAAGAACAACAGTAGAAGGGCGCGTTGTGGGGAGATAGTCGACTGTGGCGGCTGTGTGGGTATGCATGGGCGGTGGTCGTGGGTTTGCACCTGTTGTGAATTTTACAGGCACGGCGACGGGGACTGTGAGGTGACTGTTGTCCTTTCAAAAGCGGTGCTGCGGTGGCTACTGTTCTTTATTTTTATTTGTTGTTGTTTTTTTTTGAATTTTTTATTTTTTATTTTAAATTAAATTTTTTATATAATTTTAAAAAAATCACCTTTTTTTTTAAATTTTATATATATATATATATTCTTTTTGTTTTGTATTTTTATCTTTATATATATATTTTAATTATATACCCTTTTTTTTAAAATTTATTTTTCCTTTTATATATTTTTTTCAAATTCTTTTTTCTTTAATCTCACTTATTTTTAATGGCCAACAGCCTAATGGAAAAATGGAGAATCTCCAACTCTGTGTAGCAAAACGCTTTGATCACACGGCAATGGAGTTGACGGAGAGTTGATGGCCAAAGGCCGGGATCAGATTGGCTTTAGGCAACAGATGAGCGGCCAGAGGGTCGAACAACTCAGATACCAATGTAACAAATAGAATTCGTACACTAGTTAAGTGATCTAAAATAATTGGAATATAAAGACATCCATTGCAGGATAAGGATATATATATTGAATAGTGTATAAAAGAATTGATATAAGACATGATTTTTACAATTGAGGGCCTGCTTATATACCTAGGCAGGCGCCCCTTCATGAACGGTCATGACCCCTTAGACATGCCTCTTCAGTACTAATTATTACTTATTTAATTATTATTATGGTGATTAATTGTTTATGTTGTTTATATTATCGTTATGCTTTTTATATTCTTAACATATTATCAAAATGAAAACAACTCCTCACTAAAACTTGAACTCCAAACTTTCATCTGACCAAGTAAAACAATAACAACACTGGACCAATTTACAGATGACAATCTCCCTTTTTCAGCCTTATTATATTATATATGAGCAGCAGCGGGAAAGCAATTGAACTTACTCTGCATATGTTTTGGATAAATACTCATCCAAACGTTATTCCACATGCATACATAGTTGTTTGCTTCTTGGTATGAAAACATCCTTAACCATCTGCTAACTCACTGAGTTTTGTTCATTGCAGACATCTTCATGTCAATACTGTGCATATTCTGAGGATTTACTAGAGCTGTGCTTGATGTGTCATTGTCTGGTATCTCACTTTCTCTTTGCATACCCTAGATGTCTCACATCAACACTGATACTCGGCTGTTAATGGATGCTTCCAGTTTGTATGTCTTCAACTTTTTGTTTCCTCAACAATTGCTTCTGGTTCATGTGTGTTCAACTTCGTGTGCCCTTGACAATCAACTTCCACATTGGCATCTCTGGTCATGCTGCTCCGGTGTCTCGAAAATGCATGCCATATATGGTTTTTAATGTCTGGTGCAAATGGCGTCTAATTTTTGCAAAACTTGCTTGATTTCTACACAACTATGAAATGTGAAAGAGATGCCTGTGACTTTTATCTTCTTCAATGGTGGCATCCTGCCTACTTTCTGATGATGTTGTTCTTTATTTTTGTTTTTCAACCTTTGTTCTTCCATCAACTTGTACATGTTTTTCTTGTCCATGCCACATTTGCTTGCTATTTTCCTGGCATCTGCAAAACTGGCTGTTGTAGGCTAGTTCATGCTTGTGCCTTTGATGTTTGATGTAGAGGCTGTGCCCCTGGATGTCCATTAGTTTTCAATGGCCGCATGTCCTTGATGCCTTTGACCACACCTTTGTCTGGTTTTGACATTTGTCTACAAGGCCGTTGCCTTTGAACCTTTGTTACCTGTACCCTCGATGTTTTTGACGATCTGGATGTCATGTATTTTCATTCTCTAATTTTTTTTTTTAGCAAAATTTTTTAAGGTTCTAATTTGAATTCTCCAACATCAATTTTTGTCTTTTAAAACCTCACTCGGGTCCACATTAAGAAATAATTAATATGGATTTGTCCTTGAACTTGTCAGTGGATGTTGACTGCACATGCCATGAGCTTGTCCTCAACACTGGACTTGGCTTCATCTTCTTCCTCTATGCCTGCTGATGACTGTGCTCGCCTTAAAATGATGCTGTTATTCTATTCAAAACATTTACAAAAGGAGAGAATTGAAAGCTAAAATCCGATGTCTTTTCAATGTTATTATTATTGACCATGAATTGCTCACATGGTAGAGACAATGTCTAGTTCAACCACCTATTATGGTGGTTGTCCAAACTCTATACTTAAATGCAACTATCAAACATCATCGTGATAACTAAATAGATCATAGTCCTAGGTACAACACTTATGTAGCGTAGGTATAGAGAGTTTGTCATTACTAGCTAGTGGTCTTAAAAACTTATATTTAACTCTATTGTGATTTAAATTAGATCTACATGCTTATTTCCGTGAGATATTTATGTGTTTCATCTATCATTTTTTTTCAACCGTCCATGGATCCGGAAAGTTACTCACATCTCTTGCATATACAATTTAATTGATTGTTTTCACAGTTTTGATGTGCAAAATGGACCAGAGGCTGCCAAATTTATAAAGGTATGTTTTAAATTTGATGCTCTTGACAGGTTATTTTCTCTGCAATGAATAATGGAATTTTCACTGTCAGCTAGATGTTAAGTTCAACATTTGGATTTGTGAATGTTCAAATTTAATTCGCGCTACTGAGAAAAGTTCCCTTGAGGCTGCTTTATGAATTTTCAAAATATTGTGCTAGAGAGAGTTTTTCTGTTTAGGCTTAGCTTTCTATTTTCAATTAAACACAATGTTAACTGTATCTTGATGTTCTAATGGAGGTTTAGAATATTTTTATGGTGCATTCATAAACTGAATTGAAAGTGATGTAAATTGTCCCTGTGAATAGGGTTGCAATACGTTCTTGGAAATTCCTGTGAAGTGAAAGGCTGGCCAATACTAAATGGTGTTTGTGAACATAGTCTTTTGTTTTTATGGGTAAATTTTAAATGCTTTTTTTCTTTTTTCTTTTTTTTTGATTTGTGAGGAGCTATGATCCAAATGGATCACAATATAATTTGTCATCTGTTCCGGTACTGTTTGGAGTGGAAAACAAGAGCCATTATATTGTTGAGCCAAATTTAGGGGTTGATCCTGTTTTCATAATTTGTGGTGCTAAAACTTTTGGAGCCTTCTTTGGGCACTAAACAACTATTTTTGGGGCCGAAGCTTTGCAAATGAAGTTCACAACCCGTCGATGCTTTGCCACTCATCCAAAGAGCAAATCAATTGGAGCTTATATGAGGTAGTTATGCCTGTGACAAGATGCCCTATTCTTTGACCACTGTAGTACCAAGTGGATGCCACATCAACGCCAATTACTCAAATGTGTGCCATACTCATTACTCTCAAGAAAATTATAGAGGATCCAAAACCCTATCTCTAGTTGAGATTTAGGGCATGCAAAAACCGTAACACTAATCCTAGATGACCATCAGGTCTTGTTAAAAGCTAAACTTCAAGGGAAGTTAGAGGTTCCATTTCTATGTATTGATTTGTTGTTCCATAGCTGCTTAGAGCAGAGGAGTGGGATATTCGAATAGAACAAAAGAAGAATTTGATCTTGTACTAGCCTATCATTGGTTGCAATGTCTATTGTACTCCATAGCGAGTCAATCTTTCTTGTTTCTTGCATTATAATTTTGAGAAGAAAAGGACGAGGCATAATCTTCATTTTCTTGTTGGGTTTTCCCACATTAGGTTTCCAGGGTACATTGTGTGCCCATTTTTAACGTTACATGTTAGCACTCTATAATTTTCATGCCATTTATGATTGAATTCACTCATTTTGTAGCGTTTTGGGGTTTATGCAGCAAAATGGCTTTTTTGCAGCGACATGGCATTTTCGTGGCACTTTTGAAACTATCGAAATTTCGCAGATGTTGGCACCATTGTTGTCTAAAACAAAGATTTGGCTTTAGGCAATATTTATATGTTTGAGGAAATATAAAAAGATTTGGGCTTTATTAGCCCATTTTGTTTTTTTTTTTTGGGTCTCTTGGGCTTTCAACAGGGTTTCAGTTCTTATTTTATAAAATTATTGGGCCTAAAGGCCCAATCTCCAATTTTACAAGCAACTCTACAAGTTGTCGAACTAGGCACCTAACACAACAATACAACACAAGTTAGTACCAACTACCAAATCACACACAAGCCAACAACCAAATCAAGTGCTAAGCGCCAAGTCACAAGGGAGGAGCCCACAAGGGTCATAGTGCTCAATGCATCGGCTGTTGTTATAACCATGGGCGTATATAAACGCCTAAAATTTGCAGCTTCCAATGCATGTGGTATAAACCTCATGTAAACACACGACAAATCATCGCCCAGTTAACAGGTGTTAAGTGCAAGAAGGGTTTTCATTAGTTGATATTGATACATGGTTGGTAGTATTGCTTCAGAAATTGTTGATCAAGTGTGGCAACATAGTGGTGTTCTGGTGGATCAGGTTCAGTTGGTTTCAAAGGGGCTCATCAGAGTAGCTATACTGTGGCATGAAGCATTGGAAGAAGCTAGTCGTTTATATTTTGGTGAGTGTAATGTAGAGGGAATGTTGAAAGTGCTCGAACCACTGCATGTGACGCTAGAGGACGACCCAACTACTTTGAAGGAAGTAGCTTTTATTCAGGCTTATGGTAAAAAATGCACAAAGGGTGAACTCGCTGCTCTTCTATTGCGTTTTTTTGGAAGGAGGTAACACAACAAATTTGCTGTGCTACCAGACAGTCATGCAATTCTGCATTCAAATTGACTCCAAACCTCATTCAAGCAGTTTTTTATGGTTATGACAAATGGTATTAAGTAGTTTAGGGATTTGAGCCTCATCTTTTTGAAGAAATTTAATGTATTTTGTTAAAGATTTCCATGTAGTTAATGCTAGTCAAACAGTGCCCTAATTTGTAGAAAGTCGTTCTAGATTCATTGCTACAAGCAACAAACAAAGTGTTTTTTGGGGAATTTGGTTCCTAAAGGGGGGAACTAATATTTTCTCACACACACACACACACACACACACACACATATATATGATGTAATTTTGATTGAGAAAGTTGGTTGGTCAGGGTTTGATTGAGCATTGTACATTTTCATTAAAAAGTTTTAGTGAATGATGAAGGATGAAGTCTACTTGTTCAGGGATTCATGTGTCAGTCTTTTATGGTGATGTTTATCTCCTGTTTTTGTTTCATTATCTTATGTTATTGCCATGCTTAAATATCATGTCTTCAATGTTTAGTTGAGCAAAATTTATTTTAGAATTCACTTTTAAGTGCTCTGTTATGGCCAATTGAACTTTTTAGTGTTTTTCCTCCATTGTAATATCTAAAATTCATCCTCAGCTAGATGCTTTAGATGTTATCAATTCCACTACTCCTCTCCTCACCTCTCTACAATGAAATTTGACAAAGACACCATAAGGATTGCCTACCTTGCCCCTGTCTAAGGATTCCTCATTTTCCCATCATATCACTGAAAACCATTAGCTTAATATGATTCCATGCCCAATGGATTTTCTAGTCTTCCCTGCCATCAAACCGTTAAAATCTGTAGCCTAAAACCTAAGACTACTAATCATCTAAGTGACTGAAAATTCATTTAGAGAGAGCCCTATCTGAAGCTGGAAGGGCTAGATTTTAGTTTCAAAGTGGTTTGTGGTTACCATTGGGTTCCTCTCCTTAGCCTGGAGGAATTACAAAGTGCTAACATTACAAAATTTTGGGTTTCCATTCCTATGTATTGATTTATTGTTCCATAATTGAGTAGAGCAAAGGAGTGGGATATCCAAATAGAACAAAGGAAATTTTTTACCCTTTAGTAGCCTCTTAGGTCACAATGCCTATTCTAGTTGATATTGAGTCAATATTTCTTTCTATTTTGCATTATGATTTTGAGAGGAAAGGAGCAAGGCAGAATCCTTATTTTCTTGTTGGTTTTTCCCACATCGAGTTTTCCTGGGTGCATCTTATGCTCATTGTGTGTTTGTTTTTACTATTGTGACTATTGGGTTTTGTCCCTACATAATTGATTTGCTATTCCGTAGTTGAGTAGATCAGAGGAGGGGGGTAGAACAAAGGAAAAGTTTAATCCTATAGTAGCATAGCACACTCCATATTAGTGTTATCGGAATTGGTTGGTTTGACCGGTTTGGGAGCAAAACCGGTCCGAACCATCCCTCCAAACCGGAAAAGGCTGGTTCATCACCGAACCAGCCGGTTTTGTCACTGTACCCGCTGGTTTGGTACTGAACCAGCTAGTTCGGTACTGAACCGGTTCCACTGGTTCACAAGGCCCGCGACCGCGTGACTTAGACATATTTTTTTTTTTTAATTTATTATTATTATTATTATTTTTCCTACCTTCTAACGCTACTCTAGCCCCCCCAAAGCTATTTAAACACCCCCATTCCCTCTATTTCACTCACACTATTCGTTCGAGTCTTGCAATTCTTGAGCTAAGTTCGGTGAGGAGAATTCATAGAGTTTTTTGTAGGGTTGTTGTGAGGGAGATTTTTTGCAGATTTGAAGAGTTGATTGGAGTCTTAGAGAGCTGTTGGAGAGTGTGTTTGAGCGTATACACACTATGAAGAGGCTTCGTTTGGAGCAAAAGCTGTTAAATGACATGGTTTTTGTTCAGTACACCGTTAGGTTGAGGCGCAACGAATTGCTGAATAAAACCCCTAAATCAAGAAACTTTGTCTTGGGTGACTTTGATCAAACATCAAAATGGGTTGTGGAGAGTCAAGCACCAATATTCGACAATGAAGACCTTTCTTGGTTGGACTTGGACCCACCTCCACAGGATGTAGAGGTAGATATATCAGAAGCACCAGTAGCAGCTTCAGGGCCAGGGGAATCAAGCCATAATCCCATTGCAGACTTGGATGCTACTCATTCTTCAAATGAGGATGAGGAGGATGATCAGGAATCAAATGATGATTCTGATGATGATTGATGATTTGATCATCGATTCGCTGTAGTTGTAACTTGTAGTATTGTAAGCTGTAGGATAATACTATGATCTATCATGTTATTTTGGACTATAAAGGCCTTTTAGAGCTTGCTTCTTGATGTTTGTAACATTTTTGGTTCAGTGATGTTTTGCACTAAGTGCTATTTTGGTTATATGCACTATTACTTGCTATATAAATGAGAACTTTGCATGTTTGTGTATAAATGGTTTGGTTTCATATGGATGCACATGAATATATCTGTTTTTTCTTTAAAATATGAATATTTATGTGGTTTTGGTAAATCATTTTTTTTTAACCAGTTCTGACCGGTTCCCGATCCGCAAGGTTTTCCGGTTCGATGACCAATTTGGTTCTGATAACATTGCTCCATATTGAGTAAGTCTTTCTTTGCATCTTATGTTATTATTTTAAGAAGAAAAGAACGAGGTACAATCCTCATTCTCTCTTGCTGGTTATCCTGCGTCGGGTTCTCTAGGGTACACCTTGTGTTCATTGTGTGCACATTTTTACTATTGCTTCTCTTATTTTTCTCAAATAGTTTTCATATCAAACACAATATGTTTATATTATTAGATATTAATCACAAGTAAACATTACATAATAGAGTACAAGCTCACCATTTTCATAATAGCATTTGGAGATTTGTTATGGCAAACTGTCTAGTCAATTATCCACAACAATTTAGAATTAGAAGTCATACTAGTATTAAAGCAATGTTATTTGAGTTTTTTTTGGAATATCGTAGGACCCATACATTAGTGTAAAGAATGTTGTCTTAAATTCTAGCCTTGGTGGATGAATACAATAGTATTCCAAGGGATGAGATCATCACTATGAATTTGAATCAATAGCTATTAGAAGTGTACTTCATTGTGCATAACATAGGAGAAGAGAAAAATATATCATTTTCCCTAGTGAAGCTACAAGGTCATAACCAAACTTGGTGGGAATGCTTTATACAAATATGCTTAAATTGGAAAGTGATCCACCAAAAACTAAGTGAGAGGTATTTAAAACTCTCATCAAGTCTTGACTTTACCTTGTTGGATATGAAGGTTACTGTTGGATTCGAGGACACACTATTACTGACAAACAAGGATAGAGCGTGTGCGTACACTAACAAGTTTAGTAAACAAACCATTTAGTTGGGATTATCTCCTAAGAACCTTGATGTAGTACTGAAGTATAGTACTTGATGAACCTTGAGTGCAAGTATAATACTTGATGTTGGACAAGAAGAAAGAACAACCAAGAGGCTTTAAGCATATAAAATCAATAGGGTGCCTCTAAGGAAGGAAAGAAGAAGTGGAAAGGGAGAGAACATTACTGCCATTGGACACCAATCCAAGGATCCAATAATGACCATAAAATTGATGGTCACTCTAGAGACAAGTGTTGGGAGCTACATCCTGAGTTGAACCTAAATAACCACAATACAAATTCCAAAATGGACATTCTAACTGAGGGTTAGAGGCACTTGGGGGAGAGAAACTCATATTTTGACTACAAGATTTCATCCATTGTAATACAAAGGGAGGTGAACATGAGTAGCCTTGAAGACAAGGAGGAGATTGAAATGATAAAACAATTCCATATCAAGGTCCAAGTCAAGAAGAAGAAGGTGGATGCTTTATTTGACACCTCTTTGCAGACCAACCTTGTAGTAAAGGATTTGATGAATATGGTTGGATTACAAGTACATGACCATCCTTTTCTTTACCATTGGGACATGAAAAAAAAGGATGTAGAGATGAGAGTTACTAACTAGTGCAAGATCAGATTTTCATTCGTGCAAATTGCATTTTTGAAGTGGAGGTAGACGTGGTGCCACTTGGTGTGCATGATGTAGTGTTTAGAAGTCCATGTATATACATGGTGGATGCAATCTTACTTAGCAGGGACAAAAAACACTGCCTTGTCAACTATAATTACACTAATAGAGGTATAGATATGGCTAATGTATATGTAATGGTGCTTAATGGTTATGTAAATGGTAGGTTGACGATATAGGTGGGCTACATTGGCAATGGGTGTAAATTGTCTGTGTGTGTATATAGGTTAATATAGTCATTATCATATACAAGGATATGATTTTAATATATGGATATACTTTGGCTATTTGGAGGAGGTTTTCCTAAGGAATAATTTAAACTCATCTCTACTATCAGTTTTGGTGTTGTGCTTCATGCTTATATTTGGTGTACATTGTGTGTATTCTAATTTATCATACTATTTTGAGTGTTGTGTTGATAACATTTGGTATCAAAGCAAATGATCCTTGAATTCACATTGTGAAAAGAGCTATATTACCTTTTTTGTTATAGGCCCTGTTTGAAATATTGAAATTGGGCGGGAGTTGAAGGGTTGGAAAGAGGAAATAATGCAAAATATATGGTCAAAATTTCAAACCCCCATTTGTTATAATTTCAGAGCTATAGGAAGTGCAAGTAAGGGTTTTTGTAAGTAATTTTAATGAAACTATCGTAATTGGAGATCAAAAGGTTGGAATTGAGGCTACCTATGGAATTGGAAAGATGATAGATCACAATGTTTTAGGTCCAATTTTTAGAGGCATAGATAAGAAATTGATAAGGTGGCAGTGTGTACAAGTGCTTGCCTAAAGGGCTCCAAAATTTGCAAAATTTGGGAGAGTGACCATAAGTTTTTGTTTGGTGCATTGAAATTTAGTAGGGCCTATGTCATTGTGCAACATGTGCATTTGGCCCCCGACCATGGGCCTGGTTGCCCTGAAATCCAGAAACCAGATTGGAATTGGAAAAAAAATCGTTGACCAAAAAATACATAAATATACAAATTTTGAAAAGAAAACACACACACACACACACACATCTGTTCATCCATATGAATCAAACCATTATACACAAATATACAAAGTTTCTCACTTTCATCCATGAATCAGTCATGTCATCATTGGAAAGTGATCCAACAGTTCATATCTGGCCTTCCTTCATGCCATGCTGCCTTCTTCATGCCATGTTTCCTTAAGGATCTTTCATCCTACTACATGGGCATCGGTGGTGGAAGACATCCATAGATCTTCCCTCGACAGTCCTGGATAAGCCCATCTAGATATTATTCAAAAATAAAGGAATGAACATTAAGTCAAGATTACCTTTGTGATGGTGTTTTATCATGACATCTTCTAGTTTGCATCAACATCCTGCATACATATCGACACATCTCCCAAAGATATATATTGTCAAGGGTGTCTTTCTTTTCCAAACTTCATGAGAGTCTACATATCTTTCTTGGAGACATCCTAGTCAGATCTCTTGGTTCTCGGATGTTGATTGCCTTTTCCATGGTTGCATGTTCCACAATCTCTTCCTTCCTTTCTTTTACACATTGCATTCACAGGAACTTCCAATAAGAGTTACTCCAATTATTGTCAACCACCTCATATTACATATGAGGACATATTATGTTGATTTCATCTAGTTAATGTGTGTGACCCATGCATTCTTGCATCCCTTCGAAGGAGGAGATCCTTATTTTTGATTATGCTCTCAAGATAGAGCATTGATCCATGTTACCTACAACCATATGACATGACTCTACAATATCGAATGTAAGCATACATACCTCATTTTCCTTTGTGTCATCTAGGCTTTCTTCAACATCTTCCTTGATTGACAGAACTTCAATCCCTTGATCTGCTTCACCTCTTAAGTCATCATACCATCATCCCATGAATTCCACAAGTTGGATTTCTTTGATGAAACACTTGCTTCCCCTCTTGATTGGTGAACTTTTCGATGAAGATTCCATCAGAGAATCTTCAGGATCTAGAGTATCCCCATCCAACAAATGTTTCCGTTTGACTGATGTATGGTGGACTTTGACCTGGATGACCTTTTCCTTTCCAGAAGTGCCACTTAGTTTCCCATGAGGTTCTCAAGAGCTATATTCTGCCATAGTTGGCTGCCATATATTCCAATTTCAACCATCTTTCATGCTTCTCTATGATGATGTCACGAGCTCTTCCATTCAATGCTTCTATGATGCCATGATGTATCCCATCATTTTTCTTAGTGAATTATGATAGCCATATGTTACAACAGAAGACTTAGGAACTTGAAAATAACTTATGTGAGGAAGACTATCTCAGTCATAGTGGAGATCTCTTACTTCCTCTTTCTTGGATTTGTTCTTTTCAACTTCCTCCACTTCTTCGGTGATATGGGCTTCTTCTCTTCCTCTTTTGATATTGTCCTCCTTAATCTTAGGAAAATCTCTCTTGTAATGCCCATATTCTTGACATCCATAACATTGAATTTTAGCCATGTTTTCTTGAGAACGATGCTTCCCAAACTTCCCTTTCTTTTTAGTAAATGTTTGACCGCTTCCACTTGGTCCTTCATCACTTTTTGCCTTTAACCTGTCTTCTTCTATCTTGCATAGAAACCACAAGTTGTAGAATGGGATAACTTTCTATTCTTTATGGTCATTTGATACGAGGTTACCTTGTTCAACGGTTAATTCATTTAGAACAATGGAGACCATTTCTTTATCAGATATCATCTCTCCTAGATCTTGCAGTTGAGTTCTTATTTGAGATGCTTTTGAGAGACATATAGATATCCTTTGATACCTTCAATTTGTATAGATCATATCTAAGTGATATGATCTTTCTTATTGCACTTTTAGAGAATAGTTCTGTCGTCTTATCATATATCTCTTTTGATGTCTCCAGCTCTGCTATATAGGGAATGAGGAGATCTTTGACAGACTCCATAAGAATCTCTTGAGCCCTTAGATCCCTTTCCATGTATTCAGATATTGCTTGATCTTCAGATGGTTTGGAGACTTTTCCATTGACATGATCAATAACTTCATTTTCTTCGAGGAGTATGTCTATCCTCCTTTTCCATGCAAAGAAGTTCGATGACCCAACCAACTTATAGATCTCCTTGGAAAATGAAGTCATTTTACTAGATTAGATTATAGAAGAAAAGGTACTTACCTTTCAAGTGAAGATAGAATCTTCAACTTGATCCCTTTGTTGATGATGATTGATGAAGATGTCTTAATGCTTCTTGGATGATATTCTTCCAGATGAAATCCTTGCTTCAATAAAAGAAGGAAATTTCTTTATTGATGATGACAATGCCTTTTGGTCTAGCTTCCTTTAGATGAGTAGTCTTCAAGATACTTCAACCTCAAAATCTTTGAGGTGATGATTGAGAGCGGATCCCAGGAATGCTTCTTTTATTGAACTAGGGTTTTTACTTTCTTCAAGATGATGATGTGATCTTGGTCTTGAAGTGCTTCTCTTGGATGAATAAACTTCAAGCTACCTTGATTCGTAGATCTCTTCAACTTAATGAGGGTCTTTATGGTTTTTTGATGATGAATGGAGGTTCCCAAGATTTCCTTTTGATGTAGACCTTTTCTTCGATCTAGGATTTTGTTGCTTTCTTGTAGATCTTGACTTTGTTGATGATCTTCTTGCTTTGATGTCTTTCTTGAGATTTGATCCTTGAGTGTCCCTTGATAAGATAACCTTTCTTGACTTTGTCACCTTACCTTTGATACCATATTGAGAAATCTAGGGCATAGCTATTAGATGATTTCTCTTCTTTATATAACTGCTTGTGAATGCTTTTTACTTCTTAGATTAGGATCTTCTCTTCCTTATGTTATTTATAGTGTTCTTATTCATCAAACAACTACCAATGCATAAACCATAAAGAGACAAGAGACAGAATATAGGCTATCAGCCAAGGCCAAAACCTCTCCCTCTTGAGAGGAAAACCCAAACAAATTCTTCTTCTTATAGAGACTTCAATTGATGAATACCAAGACCAAGACCCTTGACCTATTTGCTGTTAGTTTTTGGTAGCATCGAATGTGCTCTAGCCATGAAAATTGGTGGAGAGGCTAAGGCACATGAGTTCTAAAGAACCCAAAAATCGTTTGGTGAAATTCCACCTAGATTGTATTTTATTAAAATAATTAATATATTTAATTTGGTTCCCAAGTCTAAACTTAGGAAAATTAAAATATTAATGAGTATTAATCAAAATATAGGTGAGAATGTTATAATCTTAGAGACTTAATCTTGGCCATTGAAGTCTCAATGAGAAAAGTATAAGGAGGAGGCTCGGGGTACATTTGAAAACACTCAGAGGGTTGATCAGTCAGTTCGATATTCCTAGGGCAGGTTTGGCTAAGGAATTCGAACAAGTGATCGAGCAGTGAGGATTAGAGGGAGTACTGGAAGGAAGTAATTTCCAGTTCCAGTGAATATAGTCCAGACAAGACAATGAAGGATCAGAGAGGCAACACAGTACCAAGGAGGGACAACGCAACAACTGGAGGAGGTTGACGCAAAACTATTAAGGGATAGCAGAGATTAGTGTCAGGAATCATTGGGGGTGATTGACAGATGAAATCTCGATTTCTCAGCAACAGACACAACAATAGCAAGGGTGACGCAGTCAGAGGGAGTCTCCACGCAGAAGCCACGCAGTGACTGCGTAGGCTCACGCAGAGACTACGCAGTGGGTCATCCAGGAGTTGGGGCCAGTGAAAAATCTCCAGATTTAGTGTGAGAAAATTCTCACTATTTTTTTCTATCAATTATCTTCTTTGAGTGGATTGCCATTTCTTTGGGGCATCCAACTTGTATTCAGAAATTTATTGCCAATAATAGAAACCCTCAGATCTACTATACCGGTTTTCCCGCATTGGGTTTTTCCGGGGACTATTGTCCAAAAACAAGTGTGTCAATGTGATTGTTCATGTGCTGGTGTTTCTCTTGCTTTTCTCAGTTCATAATTTGTGAAGTCTGCAACTGAATTTATTTTGATATTTACTGAAGCATTGGTAAATAACTTATTATTGTAAATAAGTAGGAGAAATAAATCAATCACTGCAACATAATTTTTCACATTTGCCACTCCAAGACCAAGACGCAAAGCTTCTTAGCTTGACCCTTTCCTTGAGTCAACGATGGTCAATCTGCTATTTCTTCTTTCCTTCTCGACTGCTCCTTAGACTTCGGCTTCCTGCAATTCTTAGCTTCCTTCAGAAACCCTAGCATGTGTGAATCATCAAGATTGGAACCTTGATTTCCTTCGCTTTAGGTGGAGGCTGCATCCTTGGCAATTCGGCTTGAGATACACCTTTGCTTCCTCCTTGTCTTGACCTTCCAATGGGACTGCAATACTTCGGCCTCTTCTGCAATAGAGACAATCCCTTTCTTTGCACGTGTGAGATCAACATAACCCAAAAATAGATCCAAAATGATGCCAAAGACATCACTTTCCTTCTTTCTCTCTTTGTTGATGATTAGGCTCCTTCCCAAGTGACCTTCGCACTTCTTATTTCGGACTTGATCTTGACCGAAAATCCGCTTTTTGAGATGAGGCTGAGCTGCCTATTTATAGTTGTTTGCCCATGCATATAAGATGACATGAATTGAGGGTGAGCCAACATGTCTTTTGAGAAGTTTTATTATTCTTCTTGAAGCCGACTTGTAGGAGGTGTCTTTGCTTGGTCTTGGAGGGCCTTCCTATTCATTTAATGGCTCATACAAAGATGTAACTTGCCCAAGAAGGGTCCTTCATACATGACATTGACTCAAATTGACTTTTTTGACTAGATGACAAAACATAAAGGTTCACAATCAGAACCTTGTCTAAAATAAAATTCCTTGATCATGAAACCCATGATTTAAGTACTACAAAAATAATTTTATTTTTTCTTTACATCAATTACATGGTTACATATGTCATTATGAAGACCGAACTTAGTTACACTTTTCAACACTGATGTTCTTGGTAAACTCTCGTCCGGACATATGCTTCGCTGTGAATACGTTGAGTCCATTTATGGTTGAGCCTCATCACATACATTGGATTGATGCTAAGAATCTGTTGAGATATCTCTGTGGCACAATCAACTATGGGCTGAGATAAACTACCCAGAATTTGAGGCTACATGGACATATTGATGCTGACTGGGCTGGTAGTGTGGTGGATCAATAGAGCACGTCAAGATGTTGCTTCCCATTGGGGTCTGCTTCAATTTCTTAGATGAGCAGGAAGCGAAAATTGGTTGCTCTAAGCACCGTCAAGGTCAAATACATTGCAGCTAGTTTGGCCTATTGTGAAGTTGTTTGGTTGAGGAATCTCTTTGGTGAGCTATTTGAGCATTTGTTGGATACCACCGTGATCTATTGCGACAACCAAAGTGGGATTCGCTTTTCAGAGAATCTCGTGTTCCATGACTGCTCTAAGCACATTGATATCAGGTACCACTTTATCCAGGATATGGTACAACGGGAGCAATAAGGCTTCAATACATCAGGATCAATGAGTAGGTAGTTGACATCCTCACGAAGCCCTTGGGGTAGGTCAAATTCTTCATCTTCCAAGAGAGACTTGGAGTTGTGGATGGACCCACCCATGAGGATCCTGCTTGAGTTGAACATTGAGCTCTGGGAGCTGCTGGGGGCTTGGGGTACTTCTTGGAGCTATGAACGACCATAGGGTGAGTGGCTCACCTTCCCCTATAGGTGCATTGTGTACAGGGTGAGTGGTTAACCTTTGCCTGTGATACCCCATGATGGTTGACATGCGTGTAGGGTGAGTGGTTCACCTTCCCCTACGATTGATGACATGTGTGTAGGGTGAGTGGTTCACCTGCCCCTATGATTGATGATATATGCATAGGATGAGTGGTTCACCTTCTCCTATGGCACATGAGCAGGATGAGTGGTTCACCTTCTCCTGCGGATGCCCCAACATACATCCTATCCATGTAGGCTAGGACTCATGGGAAGTACCTCTCATCTGGCCAATGAGTTGGGAGAAGTGGATAGGGACGATAACACTATAGATGGACGCATCATGTACTGCCGTACTGCCTATGTCTAGGATGCACGATGTTCAACAACTTGATCTGGGATCAAGTCTGATTGGGGTTCTACCCCTGGACTGACTTTTGTCAGTGGAGAGTGGTAAGGTCTTGTGACTCACTCTCGATCGATTCTTCCTCATTATCTATATCAATGTTCAACAGAGCTGAGATGAGATACAAAGCTGGTTCGTGACGACAAGATAACATGATGATTGATGATGATGGATGTATTGGCAGGTGGAATTGTCCCTAGTTGAGAGGGAGTGTTAAAATTGGCAACTAGGGCCAAATTCCACTTTGGGCAACTCATTTGATGGAGATGATGATTGCATTGAATTCCTCTTTTCGAGAGGACCAAAATTTACATAAAGGTCATCAAATTTGGACAAGCATAAATGTGTTTTTGAATTTATGCCCACACATGTGCAAATTGTCAAAGTTGGCCACATCATCCTGTTGGCTCATGAAGCCTAAGAGACATGTCACTTCACCCTCAACTACTTGTATAAATATAAGTGACTGCCAAGCTCATTTGGCACCTCACTCACTCACACACTCCTCCCTCCTCCTCTCATTGGTTCATACAGCTAGTGGGCATATCTTTTCTCTCACACGTGTGGCAAAGAGGACGAATATTTTGGGTAGATTGCAGGGCCAAATTTTTAGAGCTGTTGCAGGGTTTGACTAGCGTTGACCAGGCACTTTGACTCATCCTTTGACTGCGATTTTTGTGGGAAATTTTTCGTTTTTGTCTGGCTGTATTGTTTGGCACAAAAACCGAGAATTTCTGGGCACTTTGACCTGTGTTGACTGCAGACTTGTTTGACTACAGAAGTTGACTTAAGTTAACCGAGTTTGACTATTGTTTGGATGATTGTTTTGATTGTTGTTTAACCAGTTAGGGAGGCTGAGTTTGACTGCCTTTGACCTAGCTTCAAAGGTGATGTTTTGCTACTACATTGACCATTTTTGACTTTCTGGTTAGGTCTGAACTTCACTACAGTTGACTGCAGATTTGTTAGGGTTGTTTTGACTTTGGTTTGGCAAGTTAACTTTGATTTTTTGTGCTCTCTCTCTGTTGAGTATTTGATATAATAATAAGAAGAATTTATCAAAGGGTTTTCCCAATCTTGGGGGTTTTCCTTGGGATCTGCCAAATCTGGGGTTCTTTTGTGTTACAAATTAAAATAGAATAAATATAAATGAAAGAATAGTAAATCATAATTGTAGTTAATTAATGATTAATTAATGAAGAGGCATGCCCCTAAGGACATGACCATTCATGAATGGGCACTTGCCTAAGTATATAAGCGGGTCCTTGTTGTAACATTCATTCATCCTTTGTACATTTCATATTATTAATAAGATACTATTTACAAATACCTTTGTGTATTTTATATTGAAAGCACAAACAACTCTAAGTTTTGTTGCTACGATGGTATCAGAGCCATGCGAGCCTTTGGACGTTATTTGCCGCACAATTTGCCATTAAGTTTAGGTCCTAAAATCATGCAATTAAGTGAATATCATAAATCTCCAATTGAGCTGTTAAGTGAAATTCGAGAATCATTACAACAAATAAAAAGATCATTTACAGAATCAACAAAATATCTTGAAGCATATGCAACATGTCTAACAGAGGAGAACATTGACATGAAAGAGGCTAACGATAGAGCATGCAAGAAAACAAAGTATGAAACAAAGTAGAAGAGACACGGTCCAATTGTTATTGATGCTGTGTCAGCTAAGCTGGTCACAATGACTACAAAAACAATATTGCCCTGGATGACAACCACATACCAGAAGAGGCTGGTACAATGGAGGTTGAGCCTGTTGAGATTCAGCCAGATGTGGAAATGGAAGAAGATAAATTAGTAATAGAAGAGGAGGAAGATCATTGGGATGCAAAAAGTTGGGATGGAAAGGATGTCGCCTTGTCTATTAAGAGTGCTTTTGTGAAGAAGAAGAAAGTCCTGTAGCTAACAAAGATCAACCTCTTGTCCATGTTGTTCCAGCATTTGCACCATATTATGCTCCACAAGCAGAGACCAGTTGCCCTGTTCCAGTATTGTCTGTTGCAAGGAATGTTGCTTGTAATGTATGAGGTGGTTTTTTCAAGGATTTTGATGAGGGTCTTTTGCAAAAGATGGCTGATGTAAAAAGTCTTCCTCGTGCACCTGATGTCAACAATTATTTGATTTCCGATGATGATCTCAATGCGAATAAATATCTACCTTTGCCAGAGGGCATGGTTGATTCACAGGAGGAAAGGAGGCTTAACCCACTAGAATCGAATGCAGCTGTACAACCTGAAACTACCTCTAATGTTGTAGACAATCAAGATATAAAAATGACGACACATCCGGTTGATCAGATGCAACAAACTGTTGTACCTTCAACTAACAATCAGGCATAACCATCTCATATGGATCCTGCAATTGAGCAGAATGAAGATTATTCTTAGGGGATTGCAGCAGTTAAACCTTTTATCCCTCAAACCCACAATGGTATAGAATCTGGTGTGCAAGGTTCACCAAGTAGAGAAGAAGGTGAAGTCCATAATTTTGAATTGGATCCGAATACATGAAGGTGACTTCTCATATTACAACACGACCAAGACATTGGGGAGCATAATTTTGTTGATATTCCTTTCCTAGTTAGGCCATTGAAAATTACATTGCCTCCAAATCAAGCTATTGGTGGATGGCTTGGACCAGAGGAGGAGATGAGTCATAGGCAAATTACAAGGCCATCTCAAGGACCTCCTCTTCAACCTGATTCTCTCTCTTTTGATAAGTAACGACTCCCACAACCTTCTTATTATCATGGTATAGAGAATTCTCTTGCCAATGATAGGTGTTTTGATGAATCTAAAAGACGGTTATCTGAAGATGGATATTTTGGAGATGACAAACTCATAAACAATCACATGATTCTAGATTCATTTTCGCATTCAGAAGATGAAGATTCCTCTATGAACAAAACTTCATCTAACCTCAAACTTGGACGAGTGATGCATTGATTGCTTCCAATATTGTAGGTGTTTTGCAAGAAATTGCTGTGAAGTGTGGTGCAACAATGGAATTTATTTCATTGCTGAATATAACAATGGAGCTTGACTTTTCAGGTGAGGTCCTGTTTAGTGGTGAAAAAGTGGGTGCAGACATAGGTAAAACCAAGAAGGAAGCACAACATCGAGCATCTGAAGATGCTCTTAAATACATGGCAAGTCAATATATGTCACAACTTGGATCAGGAGTGGCACTTGGGGGTGTGGGTACACAGATTCAAGTTTTCATGCATGGGGTGATGATGATGGTTTAAGAGAAACTTCGAGCTCTATAGGTTTTGTTGGTGCACCTAAGGAAGATGACATGCCCATCTCAAGTACTTCAGGGCAGTCAAAAAATGGTGAATAGAGGTTGCCTGAAGAGTCTAAAAAGTCATATAATGCCATTGAAACCCTCAAGGAAATGTGCACTTTGGAAGGTCTTAGTCTTCTTTTCCAAGATATCCATTTCGAGTTTATTCAAGGAGCAATTAATTTAAGGTACAATCAACTTATCGTCGCCATTTTCGTTCGACGTCTCATACAATCTGCGGATCTTCTATGTTTTCGGACAAAGCCCCATTTACATTGTAAACTATATGGAGAAAGTTACTTAGTGCAACGAAACGTGTATTATATGGTAATTGCAATCTGGGCTTTTAGATATTGTGCGAGCTCTCCAAGCCCAATGTCAGTTCAGGCAAATAAAAAGATTAAGCTTGCAAATTTGTCACGTGGGGCACCTTAGATACTACCTTCTCCAAGAAGATATCCTAAGAATGGACTGAGATCACGTGGAGAAAATCCCAACATAATTCTTGGTAACGTACAAGAAAATTCCACTGAACGAGCCAGTCAGATTAGAGTATTGCTCATGATTGTAGTTCATGTTTATAAGAAAATGATGGAGTGGCTCTCACATTATGATATGGAGCCCCACTTTAACTTCGAGGAAGCAAATTTTGTCCATCCCTGTAATGAAGGAATGCATGGTGGTACTGGACATGATGGGCATGATTATATTCGATGACGACTGGGTTATATTTGACATGCGACTGAATTTTATCGCAAAGGGCTTAAGAAATGATACACTTTCAAAGTGCTGCAGTAAATATAATTCTGAGATTTCGATCATGTCAACAAACCCTTCATACCCTCAATTGATGACGATGGTACAAATCCGTACGATGACTGTCTATATATATACATTAATACGAGCTTGACAAATCATCAAGTATCAAATTATTATAAAGTAACTTTTAAAGTTATTTTATAATAAACTTTATAAAGTTAAAAAAATACAAAAAAAACCAAACCTAATTAATTAATTAATTATATATTTAAAAAATTATAAAAAAAATTCAATAAAAATAAAAATAAAAATTGGTACCAGTGACCAATTACACATAAAAAATAATGTGAGCAAAGTGAATTGTTAGCGATTAAGGTAAAGAAAAATGTCAACGATAAAGCTTTGAGGACAAAGCTTTTGAAGGAAGGGGCAATGTTACGAATAAAAATAGAATAAATATAAATGAAAGAATAATAAATGATAATTGTAGATAATTAATGATTAATTAATGAAGAGGCATGCCCCTAAGGACATGACCATTCATGAATTGTCACCTGCCTAGGTATATAAGCGGGTCCTCATTGTAACATTCATTCGTCGTTGTACATTTCATATTATTATTAAAATATTCTTTACAAATACCTTTGTGTATTTTATATTCAAAGCACAAACAACTCAAGTTTTGTTGCTACATCTTGTTTTGGCTTGTCTTCTGCATTTTGTTATTTGTGTTCTATCTACAGTTACTGTCAATGTGATTTATGGTTAATTTGATTGCTATTGGGAATCTTAATTAGAAATTGTTAGTGGGCTACTAAAGGAACATTGAAGTAATTGTGCTAAGCATAGAACATACCATTGTTAACTAAAATTAACACCTCTACTATGATGTCGTCCTCCATAAATGCTCAGTATGCCATAAGTAAGTGACAAGTGGATCATGAGTGCTCCATACTCCAAGGAAAAGCTCAAAGTACATGGGTATGCCTCTAAAATTGCCTCCAAAACCATGATGTCATCACCAATGTGCCTTATGTCACCTTTCTAAGGGAACAAGGGGTGACATGGCACCATCATGATCAAGTGTTGGGGTCTATCAGTGATGTGCTAGCCCTTCCAAGTCATCTCAAGGACAACCAATCCACATCCAGGTTTCACAACAAGCAATGCCCATCAAATAGTGTCTAAGCCAACCTAGGGGTGTCTTGGTTGCATCTAGGCACATCATCAATAAATCAACACCAAACCTTCAAGGCCTCAACGTTTCAGTCTAGGGGTACTCATGAGAGGCAAGTACCATGTGGAAACATCTCATAGCCTAACGCTCATCTCTGGGAGGGCAATGCTACATCATCAAGGTTAGAATTGCTCTCTAGATTGGGGAAAACAACCTTTAGAATGCCGGTGAATGGGATGAAGATCAACTCTCAAAGGGTCTTTGTTGCTGTGATAACCACCTAACAAAACCCTCTCAAGATAAAGTGAAATCAACGATCATTAGGGACAACAACCATAAATGTATCATAGCAGACTCTACCTAGTGTTAGGGAGACAAGAATACTTCACAAAAAACTCACCTTCAAATGTCTAACTAGATTAGGGTATGTAAACAAGTTACCTCACTTATCTTAGGTTAGTCCATTATCCATGGGTGTGTGTGTGTGTGTGATAATGATGGTTGCAAAGTGGGAAAGACTTTAGGGTAGGTGCCATAGCCATGAGACTAGCTAATAAGGTTCCAATATTCTAATTGTTTAGATGTAATGAGGGAGCAATCCTGTAGGCATGAGTTACCCCTTTCCTCAACCTGTGTTTTCCACTTCTTTGGTGCGCCTTTTACTTTCTATGATTCATCTTTATTTGGGTGCATAACTTAGGAGCTCAAGCTTGCTTTTGAAATTTTCCATTACTCCTTTAAGATGAACCAATTTATTGCTCATCAGGGTTGGAACCCGGACAATACAAGAGTTCCCTTTTTTTAGATGAAGCATTAAATGCTTGAGGAACTAGGTGATGGCTAATGGTGGGGGTAGAGCTCATGCTAGGCTTTTGCCTACGCGCTAAAGAAACATCCTAGCCATCTTTTGCATTTTTAATTTTTCTTTCGTTGTGACTTTCTTATGCTTTTATCTTTTTGTTAGTTGCATCAACCATCAGGGCTACATTTACCAGCCCAGACTTAAGGATGAGGATGAAGGGTGCCAATCCCAAATGACCATTGACCACTAGCCTAAAGAATGGAGATGAATAAGGGGAAAGCTGGAAAGTGGTAAGTATGGATTACCTTGAACACACTACTTCATTTACTACTTCCTTTGTAGTGCCCTTCCTAAATCCTAAATTCTCAAAGGAGTTTCCATTGGACTAGAGTCAAAAACTAACATCCTATGTGAAGTAAGGGAACACGAATATCGTCGAGATTGATCAATTATATAGCTTTCCCCTTGATCCATATTAGTATGCCAATAACATTAAGTGAAAGAACATGATTACAAAATGGTTAAAGTACCCATCGATGGATGACCCACCTTCCTTCAAGAAGGAATGTCGGGTGGGAGAGAAATTTGATTGGAGCAAGAAGTGGAGGATCCTGGCATAATGTTATGTGCTAATCATATAGGGCTATTGGTTGGCTAGTTATGCAAAGAGGGAAATTATTTTTTTTCTCCTATGGGTTACCCACTTTTTGGTGGGTAACAGGTACAACCCCATCTTGCAACATCGATTTTGCTATTTTCAAGAATTATCTTGTTTCACCATTCCACATCCTTGTTTGTTGAGGTGTATATGAATTTAAAATTTGTCTTTGATTTGCTTTCCTTTTGCTACAACCAACAAACTCATTTGAGTGAAAATTGTTGGATGCGCTGCATTCTTTGCAGGCATAGACTGAATATCTTGACACATTTGGCTCCTTATATTTTGGAGGTTGCTGTAGGCATGTTTATGGGTTTTGTGGGTGGTTTCAACCCAAGCTTTTATAGTCGTAATTTGATTATGATTAAAGGATTAGGGTTGTAATCTAATCCTGGTTAGCCAATAGGGTGAACAGTCGAATAGGGTTAATTGATTTAATGTAATACCTGAATAGTGTATTGTGAATGTTTAAGTAAATATATTGAGATTTAAAGGGGCAATTTTGAGTTAGGCTAGTTGTCTTGGTTAAGTGCTTCGAGTGTAAATATTTTGTATATTGTGTGTATGTGCCATTGTTTCTTTTCTTTTAAGATTCTATTATTATCTCTTCCCTTTGAATAGGCTTATCAATAATTTCAAAATTACCCTCCATTATCTAAACAAAAGACCTTTATACACCTTGTGGACCATTTTTTGCATTGCATCCTTAACATTTTTAAACTTTCAAGGAAATGCACAAAAAAATTGTTGGGGTAATCATTAACAAATAGCATAAAATTCCTTGCATCTGATGGTGTGGGTGTTTGCATGAGTTCACAAATGCCACAATGTGCTAGATTCAGCACTTATTTAACTCTTAGTGCATAAATTTTTTCAAAAGTTGCCTTGTGTTGCTTCCCTGCTATACATGCCTTACATATCTCTTTCTTCGTTGTACTACTAGTCCAAGTACCATTTTGGATTTTGTAAGGAAAGAAAGATATTGGAAATTGACATATCCATACCTTTGGTGACATAATGAGTTTTCGTTGATATTGTTGCTACTTTCATTGCTAGTTACCTATGCATATGGATTTGTTAAGTCACTCTCCACAAGCTTGTAAAGGAAATGTTCTGTTGCATCTTATTACACCTTGTATTGTATGAGGTTCCACATTGTGGTTTTCATCACATTGATAGAGATTTGTTGTTGGTACTCTTGAAGCATTGGACCAACATGGGGGGGGCTATAGTTCATGGAGTGTTGGAAATTTAGTAGCCATGGTCAATATTTTCATTTATAAAAGAAAGGGATAACTTGAATTTAATTTGTGACTCCCACAAGTGTCAAAGTCGGCCTCCTAGATCAAGTTGGCCTGGCCCCTTGGAGGCACCTATTCGACCCCCCTTTGGAGACTATTTATATGTGATTACTCCTCCTCATTTGGGCATCAAATTATCTCTTGTTTATCTCTGTTCCAACGAAGATTGAAGGAGGAGGAGAGTCCGAAAACCTAAAGGAATAAGGAAGGATAGGCTTGACACTTGTGGGACTTCTTGTTTTGGTTAGTTATTATCTTGATGTTTTATTTTTGGATGAATTGATAGACATTGACATTCTCTCATAAGGAAAGATTTTTGGGTTTTCCCCTTTGTAGGTTTTTCCTTGGTCACTGACCTAAATTTGGGTATCTCTTGCCTTATTGTCTCATTGTGATTTCTACTGCTCTTTCATGTTTAATGGTTGAAATTTTCTTATGTATAACTGCTTGATGATATTGAATGCTATATGGAATTGATACTAATGAATCATTTGAAGTATTTATCGTTAAAAAAAAATTGTTCTAGTCTATCACTAATAGAAATATCAATATGGAGCCCCTTCTCTTCAGGGAATCCCATCATTTTATGGAGTTTTTTGGTTTGTGGAGTCCCACTTATCCTTGGTTGGAGGATTGTGCTTGCTCGTTTGGTGGTCTCTTTGCATGCGCTTACCTTGTTGATCACCCTTGGTACATATTTGTTAATATTTTGGAGCATGCTATGCCATATTTGGTGTGGTTTTGGTATACTTTCTTATCTTGGATGTGCTAAGCCTTGTCTATGGGTGATGGTTCAGGCTCATCAAGGGGTTAGATGATGGTACTAGGAGGTAGATGTTTCATGATGTTGTGGAAGTTGCCTAGTGACTTATTATGTTAATGTTTGATGTTGGCGTCACTAGGATGGGTTGTTCTACATGGTCCTCATATGTTGGATGTGTGATGGGGGACACACTTGATGATTAGATGGGTTATCACTTTGTGATGTCCCTTTCTCTTATGATGTTGCTTTGATTGGATGATTCATGCTGCCTTTGTGGTATTTTTCGTAGGTGATATAACTCAATGATATAACGTTTGCTACATATGGTTTGATGGCAATCTACCTTTTCCTAAGGGTGAATGACGATTTATGATGTAATAATCCTTTGGTGGTGGTGCACCTTAGGTTGGACCTAATTTTTTTTTTTGTTATCATGGTGGGGTTTTGCTGGGGGGAACATCTTTTAATTACAGTGTACAGAGTGCACCCTTGATTGGCACACATGTCGATAGGTGATTTAATTTGTTGGTGACTATCTAGAAGGGGATTATGGTTATATTTGAGCATGAACATTTGTGCGCACATGTTGAGGTTGATTTGACTATTCAATAGTTAAGTTAATATATTTATCGACATAAGGTAATAGCTTGTTCATTGTCTTCCTTTATCCACATGAAGGGATTAGTTGGAGTTGGTTGAAGCTTTCTAGTGGTGCACCCGCTTCTTGGGCACAATTTTCAAGACATTCATTATTTTATTTGTTTCTTGGTGAGGTTGGCATACTTCTCTAGGTGCACTTTGCTAGTTTGTTTGGGCATCTTTTTGACATTACATAAGATGGAATATTTTATTGGTTTATTGATGAAGTGTCACCCCTCTTGGCACATTCTCTTAGGGCACACTTCATTGGAGAATATTATATTAATTGTTGGGTGGTTGAGGTAGTTATATGGTACAATTTTGTTAGGTGCACCTCTCGTAGGTGCTCTCTCTTCTTTATTACATGGACTGTTTCAGTTACACTTGGCATCTTTTTGACCATTTTGGAGAGCACCCTCACCTCTTTGACTTGGCATGTGTATTACTATATTTGAAGTGGTTATGGAGGGCATGTATTGGAATTTGGGAGGTGTGTGGCATACATGGAGGGCCACACATGTGACATACTTGGAGGTCCACACGAGTGGTTTCTGCATGCTCATGCTTGGTCTCCTTTCTATTTGGAGATTCTTTTTGGAGGATGCACTTGTGGAAGTTTTTTCTTGTTGTTTTTGGTGATTTATAGGAGGGCATACATGTGGAGACTTTTCCACTTGCTATTTTGGGAGTAGACGACATCTTTCTTGCGGAGTGCCCCATGTACTTGGCTCCTTGCACATTCAGCCATGGAGTTGGTTACCTTGTGATTCACACATGGATTAGTTGCATGCAGCTTGCGCACCTCTTGTTATTTTTGGAGGAGGTTGTTGTGGAAAATTTTGCTAAGAGGATTATTATATTGTTTGTTCTTTCATGCATCTTGGAGGGAACACTTAGTGAGTTCTCTTAGGTGGACCTTGGACCACATCCTTCTAGGTGGAGAATTATTTTATTATATCTTGCATGCATTGTTGGGGTTTCTAAGTCTAACAGTTAGAAACCCTCCATGCACTTTATTGATTTATTCCTACCTACTTGTTCTTTTAATTAACAAGTTATTTACCATGTAAATACTGAAAATAAATACAAGTGCATGCTCAACACATTACAGATCATCAACTGAAGGAAACAAAAACAAGCACCCAAATGACACTGTTATTTTACAACTAATGTCCCCGGAAAAACCCAATGTGGGAAAACTGGTGCAGCTATCTAAGGGTTTTATTATTAAGCAGTTCCTTTCTGAGTACATTGCGTGCCAAATTGGCTAACCCGACAGAGATAAAAAATCTAGCAACAATACCTCTCTTCAGAAACAGGTATACGGAAAGCTTGCCCCACGAAATCCCTCTCCAGCATAATCTGAAGCTCAGCGTCAGCCTTGCTAGCCTCTCCGTCAGCCTGAAACCCTCTGCGTCAGCCTACTGAGGCTTTGTGCAACCTCTCTGGCTCTCTACGTTGCTCTTGTAGCATCTGCGTGGATGACAAAGGCCCTTCTGGCTCTGCGCAGTCTCTGCTGCCTCTGCGTGGCTCCCTCTGGCTCTGCGTCTGCCTCTCTCTGCTTCTGCGCTGGACTCTCGGCACTGTCCGCCTCTCTGCCTTGTACTCACTGCCCCTCGTTGTAACTGATCACTAATTCTATCTCTCTTAGCAAAGCCCGCTCTAGAGAATAGAATGACTGATCACTTTGGTGTGTTCTCCAACTGACCCTCAAGCCTCCTCTTATACTTTCCTCACTGACAAATCAACGACCGATTAAGTCCCTAATCGACGGCTAAGATTAAATCTGGCTTGATCCATTTCTTTTGGACCATTCTAACACAGTTTTATATTAATTCACATTAATATTTTAATTTCCGTAAGTTTAGACTTAGGGACTCCATTAAAAATATTAATTATTTTAATATCTCCCAAACTGTTTAGAATCTGCACAAACCCTTTCTGGGTATTGGAGATCTCATGTGCCCTAACCTCTCCACCAAATTTCGTGGCTAGAGCACATCCAATGCTACCCCAAATCAACACTCCCTCGTAGCGAGGACTGTGCTCTAGTAATACTCCTCAGTGAGTATTACCCTGATCATTTGGCATCAGTCCCTGTGTTGATGCTAGGGTTGCTGCCCAACATCCTTTGCACTGCTGCCTATAGCTCTGCCACTGCCATTGCTGCATCTGTACGACAACTCCCTCTGCATTCGTGCTACTACCCATGGCCCTGCGACTGCCACTGCTGCGTCTGCACTGCATATCTCTCATCATGCTGCATCGTGCTACCCATGGCACTACCACTGCTAACTGCTCCACTGCAACTCAGTTACTGAGAAGTAAATAACTGATCTCCCAACTCTGACCTCTCTGTCAAGCTAGAGTACTCTTGATGCTGAAGCTCCCTCTGCTGTTGACAAGTGCTCCCTCTCTGACCTCTGCTTTGCTGCAACAACTCCCTGTATCTCGCACTATTGCACACCTCTCTGTGCCATCCTACATTGGTGCAACACTCCGGTGCCTCTCGCACTCTTGCCCCTTGCTAGCCTCGCGCTGTCCTGGGAATTCTGCACTGTAGCTCTCTTAGCTGCTTCATCTGCATTCGTCTCTACCCACATTCGCCGTCCTGCTACTCCTCTTCGGGGCTCCCGTAGCATGGCCTAAACCAAGAGGCTGGGTACCTCGAGAATCCTGCCCCTCATCGCCTGTAGCTCGTCTTATTACAACTCGATGTCTCCCCACTTCTGCTCAAGTGGCGTGTGCACACTCATGGCATAGTCATTGTCTGTCTCCACTTCCTTCTCTGCCCTTGCTGGCACTGACTTGGTCTCAAAGACCTCTCCCTTGTTCTTCTTCCTTGGACACTGGGTCGCATAATGACCCAGCTCCCCACAGTGGAAGCATTTGATTTTGGAGAGGTCCTTTTTCTTCCGCTTCTCTTGCTTTCCCTCAGATGCTAGGGCAACATCCTCCTACTCCTTCTTGACTCTGATTCCCTTGCCACTGCTTCCTGCCTTGCTTAGCCTTTTGATCTCTTCTTGGCGAAGAGCCGCCCACATTTCCTCCCAATGTGGAAGGGTCGCTTTGCCCAGTATACTCTGGACAAATACCTCCCAATCTTCTGAGACTATGTTCAAGGCTGTTCTCACCATCAATTCCTGATCCGGTGTGGCCCCTATGGAAGTCAACTGATCTCGGATCTCATTCAGTCGACTGAGGAAGGTGTCGATCAGTTCTCCCTTCTTCATCTGGTATGACCGCAACTGATTTTCTAGTAACATCCTTCTCTGCACAGAAGTATGCTGGTACAATTTCTTTAGGGCCTCTCACATTTCATTTTCCGTTTCCTTCTCGGCAATGTGTGGTACTACATGGCCCTTGACCCCGTCAAGGATGATGCTCTTGGCCCTCGCCATTGCCTCCTCATACTTGTCATTATCAGTTGGGTCAACTAGGATCGCTATCGTCCTTAAGGCGAAGTGCTTGACATGATTTCTGTCAAGTACGGATAATATTCTGGCATTCCAGACTACGAAGTTTGAGGCTCCGTCCAGTCTTCCCTGGTCTCTTACTTCGTGTAGTGCCATGCTGTTCTTCTACTTCCCTCCTCGAAGTTCTTGATGTGACTCCCTCTGAACCTTGATTTCCCTCCTAGAAACCTTTCTGCCGATGTCGTTATGCCCCCTACGTTGATCGTTTGTGCAACTACAACACTGATCCGGATTTCTCAACTAGAAACCCTCGGTAGCAACTCCCTCCTCCTTGGCCTTGCCCTGTTAGGTACTGTTCTAACTACAGTACTACACTATCTCCACTCTGCAACTTACCCACAACCTCCTAAACCCCAACAACTTGAAGGTGAGAGCTCCTAGGCTCTACGCAGTCTCGACACCAGCAAATTAGATCCCTCAGCCAATTGCGTTAGCCCTCCTGGCCTCTGTGTGAGCCTGTATTTGCCTCCTTCAGCCTCTGCGCAACCTCTTCTTGGCTCGAACTGGATGACGCAGGCATTGCGTTACCCCTTCCTTGCTACTTTGCTGCTAGGAACAACTTCTGTCACTCGGGACGACTGTTTTCTGCTGCTACTGCTCTGCTCTGCTAATGTCCTCAATTTTCCTGTGATCTGCAACCACGCTCTGATACCATGTTGAAGTTTCTAAGTCTAACAGTTAGAAACCCTCCATGCAGTTTACTGATTTATTCCTACTTACTTGTTCTGTTAATTAACAAGTTATTTACCATGTAAATACCGAAAATAAATACAAGTGCATGCTCAACACATTACAGATCATCCACTGAAGGAAATAGAAACAAGCACACAAATGACACCATTATTTTTGGACTAATGTCCCCAGAAAAACCGGTGCAACTATCTGAGGGTTTTATTATTAAGCAGTTCTTTTCTGAGTACACTGGGTGCCAAATTGGCTAAACCGACAGAGATAAAAAATCTGGCAGCAATACCTCTCTTCAGAAACAGGTATTCGGAAAGCCTGCTCCATGAAGTCCCTCTCCAACACAATTTGAAGCTCAGCGTCAGCTCTGCTGGCCTCTGCGTCACCCTAAAACCCTCTGCGTTAGCTTACTGAGGCTCTACGCAACCTCTCTGGCTCTTTGCGTCGCTCCTGCAGCCTCTGTGTGGATGATGCAGGCCCTTTTGGCTCTGTGCAGTCTCTGCTGCCTCTGCGTGGCTCCCTTTGGCTCTGCGTCTGCCTCTCTCTGCTTCTGCGCTAGTCTCTCGGCTCTGTCCCTATCTCTCTGCCTCGTACTCACTGCCCCTTGCTGCAACTGATCACTAATTCTATCTCTCTTGGCAGAGCCCGGTCTAGAGAATAGAATGACTGATCACTTTGTTGTGTTCTCCAACTGACCTCAAGCCTCCTCTTATACTTTCCTCGTTGACAAATCAACGACTGAGATTAAGTCCCTAATCGACGGCTAAGATTAAATCTGGCTTGATCCATGTCTTTTGGACCATTCTAACACAATTTTATATTAATTCACATTAATATTTTAATTTCCCTAAGTTTAGACTTTGGGACTCCATTAAAAATATTAATTATTTTAATATCTCCCAAACTGTTTAGAATCTGCCCAAACCCTTTCTAGGTATTGGAGATCTCATGTGCCCTAATCTCTCCACCAAATTTCGTGGCTAGAGCACATCCGATGCTACCCCAAATCAACATGCATGCATTTTTGGGGGTGTATTCCATGTGGACATTTGGCATTTGACTTGGTTTGATGGATACTTTTGGTGGTATGTCCCCTTCATGAGCATTATTTGGTGCATACTATCTATTTTTAGATGGAGTGAGTTGAGCTAGAAAGGATTATGACCACATACATTTGACATGGTTAACCGTAGATTCGGGAGATATCTAACTACAATATTTTACGATTTGTTTGAGTTGTCATAGAGTTAGTTAGAACTTAGAATGATAATAATATTTTATTGTATGAGAGAAGATACTCACTCTATAAAGAGGAGCTTTCTCTCCATTGTAATGTTTGTTGGGAACTTAGGGATTGACGATCTCTCCCCTTGGGCTACTTTGTATATCATTTTGCATGTTTAATGGAAGATTGGAGGTATTGTATCTATCTTATGTGAGGCTTTATTTTTCTGATTCTTTCCCTTGTTGTTTATTTTGTAGGAAACCCTTGTAACTAGCCATGAAGGCCTTGTAATGGTGTATCAGCGATTTGGATAACGTAGTGTGAGGATTTCATTCCTCTTATATTCATTTTTGTTAACGCACTAGGTTGTCACTTGAACTAATATAGCATCGCCTTCCATGTCTTTGTTTTAGAGTAGCAACCCTTGCTCTCTAAGGATAATTTTTGCATTAATTTTCAGTAACCTAAGGCTGATTTGGGCATGCATAGCAGCCCTTGTTTGTGTTATATATTCATGCATTGGCCCGCTTAGATTCACATGTCTTTGATGCGATTTTGCCTAGGATTTGGCAGGTACTATTCTTGGGGTTTTCCATAGCCTTTTTTATTTTCATACCATTTATCTTTTTTACCTATACTACAACCACTTCTTTCGTTAAGGGCTTTTTTTCATTAAATCACCTTGTGCCTCCACCCTATATCCTTAGCAAACCTACCTTTCAGGGAAACCCCCCTTGATTTGGAGAAGCGATTTTGCCCAGGATTTGGTAGGTACTATTCTTGGGGTTTTCCATAGCCTTCTTTATTTTCATATCATTTATCTTTTTTACCTATACTACAACCACTTCTTTCGTGAAGGGCATTTTTTCATTAAATCACCTTGTGCCTCCATCCTATATCCTTAGCAAACCTACCTTTCAGGTAAACCCTCCTTGATTTGGAGAAGGGCCAACTGGAAGAGATCGGAAGAGCTAATGTGGTTACAGTGGGTACCTACCTGAGTTGGACAAACTAACGCCTTGATGATTGGGATTTTATACTTTGTGGGTGCTAGATTTTGTTGTAACACACCTAATGCAAGAGTTTTCTTGTCTTCTTTACCATCACAAAAATAATCTGGATTGAAGAACACATCCAAATGAAGACATTGATTAGTTATTTCACCTATTAAGATAAAATTCTTCTCTAGGCTTGAAATATAAAGTACATTATTTAAGATTAAAGTTTTAGGTTCTGACTCAAACTGAACGTTTCCTCCTTTCCACAAAATGTGCTGTATCACAATCCTTAATGTTCCAATCTGATCTAGGTTTTTCCTCAACAAACCAATCAGATTTGTTACTCATGTTTTTGTTGCACTGGAATCAAAATACCAAGCACAAGACTTGCTCGAGTCTGAGAAACAGCAAAAGAGTAAATTCCCTTTTCTTTTTCCTTTGCAACAATATTCGTCTACTTCTTAGTAAGCTTAGCATGCTCCAAATCATATTTCTTTTTCCTACACTCAGCGTTTGGGTGGCCTACTTTTCCATACTGGTAACATTTCAGATTTTTGGATCTAGGCTTACCTTTTCCTGAATCTGAAGTTATAACTTCCCGTTCAATGTGATTTGCCCCTTCTTGCTTTTGCTTGCCATTCTACTTCACAATAAAAGTGCTTTCAGAGGTGTTACTTCTGCTTCCAAACTGTTTCATTCAATATTTCATTTGCAACAGCTGACTGGTAACTCCTCAAAGGTTGTGTCAGTTGTTTTAAAGCCAGCATAAGTGTTTCTACAAAATTTTCACGAGGAGGCATGGATTTTGAGGTAATTAGCACCATGTCTTCAGCTATTGCCTCTCTTCCAGCTGGTTTCAAATATCTTTCAACTTCAGCAATTATCAGAAATTGATTACCCTAATTTCATTTGCATTGAATACAATATTTTTTTAGATAAAAGACTCTGCTTTTATTGTATGTTTCATGTGTTTCCCAAAGGTATGTCCATACTAAGAACCTATCCTTTGTATGCTACTACCTGTTTGGAAGCATATCATTAATCATGAACCTCTTTATGAGCATCATGGCTTCTTTGTAGTTATAGGCATATTATAATAATCATAATAATTTAATTTTAAGGTCATCGCCTAGCTAGCTGCTTAACATCAAGTTGATGTATGAGACCCCTTCGTTTGACCTCATCATTTGGGTTTTTTACAGCTTTTTGGGCCACTGCTGTTAGGCACTCCTACTGGCAAATGATAATGATCCATTGTGTCCATGTGTTGAAATCATGCCTTTTGAATTTCTGATTTGCCTTTGACATAAAGCTTGTAAGTGGGATCACCTCCACCATGTATACCAAGCAATAAATGCTTCTAGAATTCGGACCTTGTTACCACATGGAATTTATTACAATGATATTTGAGCACTGATACTGCTGCCTGACCTCTTTCTTATTTGCTGAAACTCTTACAGCCTGTCCGATCTCTGTTTCTTTCTGCTCAATCTGTTACAGGCACAACCAAGCCTGTTTTTGCCTTTGCGAAACTGTAACAGGCCTGCCAAAAGCTGTTACAAGCCTGCCTCAACCCGTTTCTTGCTGCCAAGAGTTTGTTTTGGACTGCCCACGACCTGTTCTGGTTGCCTATGCAACGTGATTTGCTTGCATGTGTGTGAAAATTCTATCACTGCAGTAACTGATTTACTTTTCCTACTTTTTCCACCATAAGTTATTCATGAAATCCCTTCAATAAACATTAAAATAAATACTGCTGCAGATATCACACCGTAATATAAAACAAACATATGCACAAGAATTAACACATTGACACAGATATTTTGGACTAATGTCCCCGGAAAAACCCAATGCGGGAAAACCGGTGCAACAAGGGAGGATTTTATTATTCAGCAATTTTCTGGTACAGTAGGGTGCCAAACTGGCTTACTCACAGATAGACAAATTCTCCAGCACTTCTTTTGAACCCAACGTCAACCCTGCTGACCTCTGCGTGGCCTGAAACCCTCTGCGTCAGCCTGTTGAGACTCTGCGCAACCTCTCTGGCCTTCTGCATCACTCCTGCAGCCTCTGCGTGGATGACGTAGGCCCTACTGGCTCTACACAGTCTCTGTTGCCTCTGCGTGGCTCCCTCTGGCCCTACGTCTAACTTTTTTGCCTCTCTACTGATCTCCCGTCTCTTTGTTCTGTACTTGCTGCCTCCTGACTGCTCACCAGACCACTAGTTCAATTTCTCAGCTAACCCCGCTCCAGAAATTGCACTGACTGGTGTCCCTCAGTAGGTTCTCCAAGTGACTCTCAAGCCTCCTCTTATACTTTTCTTGTTGACAAATCAATGGCCGAGATTAAGTCCCTAATCAATGGCTAAGATTAGATCTGGCTTGATCCATGACTTTTGGACCATTCTAACACAATTCATATTAATTCACATTAATATTTTATTTTCCCTAAGTTTAGACTTAGGGATTATATTAAAAATATCAATTATTTTAATATCTCCCAAACTGTTCAGAATCTGCGCAAACCCTTTTTGGGTATTGGAGATCTCATGTGCCTTAGCCTCTCCACCAAGTTTCGTGGCTAGAGCACATCCGATGCTACCCCAAATCAACACAAATCAACAATGTGTTTGCAGATTGCTTGTGCAATTCTGTTGTCACTTATGCATGTTTTTGGGCTGTCTGCACATGTTTTTCAGATTGCCCACAGTTGTTTGTAGACTGCTTGCACAATTTTGTGTCTACCTGCACCTGTTTTCAGGCTGCTCACAACTTGTATGTTCAACACTGTTTTTGTAAACTACTACAACTTTTAGTGCAAGCATGTGTGCCCTTTTCCATCTGTGGATGCCTAAAAATGAGTGCATACTGTTGCCATTTTTCTTGTTGTGCTTCAGAGTATTTCCTTGGGAAGCATGCCTTTTGATATACCTTGACCTTGGGAATAGCATGCACCTGTTACACCTCCACTTTGGTAACCGTGTGCAGTTTCTGTACAATGACGTCCCCAATGCTTTTAATGGCTTTATGATACTATAATTTTATCCAGAAAATCATATTTTTGGGCAGACCTGGAGTTTTCAAAGAAATTCTAATTTCAACCTATTGCGACTTTTAACTAAATTAAAAAAAAGCGAAACACTGACTTATCTTTATGATGTGCTGTCTTCCTCCATCGTACTTGCCTCCTTTGTTGTTGTATGTATGCCAACCAATCACTTGGCCACACTACCTGACTGATATGCTGATGCTGAGTATGCTCCTCACGTGTTCTAGATGCCAAACACTACCTTGGCTTTGATTCCAAGTTGTAAATGCATATAACAATTGCAGAAACGTAAGTGCACCAGAAATGAACAAGAGAAAGCATATGAATGATATACATTACTTTTTCAAAAAGCAGATTATATGAGAGTACAGCTCAAAGTAACTCTTCATATTCTACTTAATCAATGCCTAGTAAAAAGGTGACTTTAAGTTGTTCTAATTTATGGCAGAGTGACTATGTATGACGTACTAACATGTACTTTATTTAGGTAACCAATGTATCCCCCACTGGTTATGACCATTATAGATATTTTATTATTGCAAGTATTCCATGCGAATATGAATCTGTAATTATTTTTTTTCGTTTCGTTTCAGGATGCAATCGCTAAAATTTCTCCTCTAAAGCCGTTATGCCTCATATTGAAGATATTCTTACAGCAAAGGGAGCTGAATGAGGTATTGGACTAAAAAAATGTGATCTTTATGACACTTAAGATATGAAAACTACTACATGTTGTATGATGATTTAATTCTAAGTTTGTTTTCATTCAAGTATTTCTGGTTAAGAAATTCAGTGATTATGATCATTACCAGTGTTGATTGAATAAAAAATTAAACATGGTAATTGAATATGCTCTATTTGAGTGATAGGTTTATTCTGGGGGTATTGGCTCTTATGCCCTTCTTGTTATGTTGATGACACATTTACAGGTGAGTCTGGTTGAACTGCGTTATATCATTATATCTTAGAACCTCACATAGTATTGACTAATTCTCATTATTTTGCGGATTGGCAGATGCATTGGAGTCGACAAAGTTCGAAGGCCAATTCAACATGTTTAGAAAGTAACCTAGGTATTTTACTGGTAATTAAACTATATGCCTCTTTTACTTAGACGGGAGATAGGAGCCTTCTTAGGTTCGACATACATGTCCTTAAATGACTTTTGCTTAGATTTTGTAATTGTACTTGTCGTTTTGTCGTATGCTACAACTTCACAGTTTGACTGTTGTTATTTTTGGTGGAAGTCGAGAAATTGGCATAAACTTGTAGGTAATAGAATATTTAGTTGTTGCATGAAAGTATTTTACACTCCGCTAGGACAGAAGAGTTGACAGTGAACTTGGGTGGCACATATTAAACATAGATGATTTCTAGAAGTTTATTTTTTTGTGAGGTAATGAACAATCGAGGTGCGAGGTAATGAATGCATATGGAAAACAAAAACCAGACGTTGATGTCTTGCTATTGGGATTGACTATGAAGGCATACACATCTTACAATGTTATATATGTTTTAAGTACAAATTATAAATGTTCAAGCATTAGTCGAAAATATTAAGTCGCGAAAGTGAATGTGCCCATGGTCCATATCCAATTGTATGGAAACTATTATCTAAATGTGATTTTCTGTATCAATTATTAAGACACAAATGATCAATTACTAAGACGAAAGATGAAGCTGCGGAAATAATTACGGAAAGTATTTTACATTCTTAGAAAAAAGCTATTGGGTTATTCCCCAAGTCCCCTGACAAAATGACACGAGAGACAAAGGACATGGAAATACGAGTGTTCGACATGAGACACGACGACCACAAAAACAAGACACATCATATATATATTATAACAAATTAGTAAATTACACACAAAAACGAGATATAGATTTTTTTTTTTTTTTTTTTTCAGAATTTAGAAACTCAAACATTTACATGATGATGATGATACAAACTCAATCATATAACTAGTACTACATCAATGATGATAAAATGACAAACACACAAGAAACTAGAACCATAAGCTGTAGTTTTCTTAAAGTCATCAAAGTCTAAATGTATTACGTAGGTACTAAGTCATTACTATTATAGGTGGGAATTGTTGAAATTGGGTAGCATCACGAGGTACTCTCACATGCCCTTGTTGCTAGGCTTGTGAGTGAGAAACACCCACAAAACCATTGTGTGGGATTTGCACTGGAGTTTGGGGTTTTGGACCCAAAGTGAATGGGATTGAAACCCAAGGAAAGATATTTAATATTCTAATTTATTGTTAAGGTTGAGTTGGAGGGCTCTTGAAGGAAAGGAGGGCTTCCTAAGGGACCTAAGGACAAGGACAAGTGAAGTAGCCAATTGAGAGGCTTAGGACAAGAAGCAAAATGATTAGTCTTCTTGTGGAAGAGGCTAGATGTGACTTAGCTGCAGGAAACAAAAGGAGCCACATGAAGAGAAAGAAAGACAACAAGGGATGTCTAGACAACGAAGTTTCCTGTGGTTGAAAATGAGGCCGCATAGCGTTTGTTGAGAGGGATGGCCACAACTAGAAGAAGGGCCCGAAGTCTGGGAAGGCCGCAGCCAGGGAGGGCTGGCCATAGGCCTAAGAAGCTAGCTGCAAGCCTGTCTAGGGTTGAACACAGGCCCAAGAAACAGGCAACAATTTGGGCTAAGGTTTGGGAGCTGGCCACAACCATGAAGGGTTGGCCGCAGGCCTGTAGAATTTTGTGCAAGGGGAGCGAGGCTAGAAAAGGACGTTGTAGATTTGTAGCAGCGTGCAAGGCTAACAAATGTCTGGTTAAGGCGAATTGCTAGGAGAAAAGAACATGCCAAATAGACCTTTCACTTAAGAAGAATCACTAATTTGGCATGCTAAGTTTTTTTCTTTTTGTGCAAGGGGAGCAAAGCTAGAAAAGGAAGTCGTAGATCTATAGCAGTGTGTAGGGCTAACAAAGACCTGGTTAAAAGCATGCCGAATATACCCTTCACTCAAGCAGAATCACTAATTTGGCATGCTAAGTTTTTTTCTATCTTATTTTAATGCTTAGAGGGTGATATCGATGATGGGATCCCGTGGATTTTGATGATCTGTAGTTACTTGTTGTAGCATGATTTTCTTTTTTGGGCTCTAAGAGGCCATTTAAAGCCTCTTTGTGGCTCTACTTTTGGTGGAGAGATGCATTGATCTTGGTGCTATTTTGGTTATATGCACCCTTGCTATATACATGAGAAACTTTGCATATTTGTGTATGATGGTTTGGATTCTCATGGATGCACATGCATATATATATATATTTTCAAAATTTGAATATTTCATGTATTTCTGGTCGATTGTTTTTTGGGTCTATGTTTTCTCGGGTTTCAATCTGATTCACATTTTTGGGGTCGATCAATTTGATGACCAATCTACTTCTGATAATCGTTTACTTTAGTTTACACTGCTCATGCTTGTGAGACCTTATCATAGTTTGCAAAGTTTTGGTATGATCTTGTGCAAGAAGAAATTATATTATAGTTTTGTTTAGGACAAGGTTGGGAATAGATGCAGTTGGTCTTATCAAGAGGACAAGGAAGGGTAACGAGAAAGGATACAAGAATGAGGAAGACTCTGATATAGAAAAGGACTTGAGTAAGGTGATGTGTTTTTGATGTCACGAGATGGGACATTATACTTGTTAATGCCCATTGAAGAAAATGGGGAAGGGAGAGAAATGGATTTTAGCTTTTGGACTATAGTAGGTCTAGATGAAGACTACTCTTAGTTTGAGACATCTTTCTCCATGGTCCTTTTCTTGTCTTCTAAAACTGTGTATGGTATGTGGATAATGGAGCTTTGAAAGATATTGCATATGATAGGTCATTATTTAGCAAGTTTTAGGAACAGGAGGTAGGCATGAGTATGGAGCTAGGTGATGATGCTACTTACCAAATTAGAGGATTTGCCTCCATTTCCTTCTAGGTGCCCTGAAGTGATGTTCTAGAGTTGAGCTATGTTCTGTTTCTTTCTAGTTTGAAGAAGAGTCTTCTTTCAATTTCTTGCATGATAGATGTATAGGGGAAAGTTGCATTTGAGGGACTGTTGTCCACCATTTTGTGGGTGATATTCCTAGGAGAATTTTTTTCTCCAAGATGGTATTCAACCAGTCGCCAACAACCCCTTGCAGCCATCAACTACCTCATTGTGCCATTTCTCCGCCACCTGAGCCAACCATGTGGTCCCTCACTCATCTGCCATGATCGTATGTTTGAAGGTGGGCCTCTCGAATCTAAAGGTATGCCTTGTCATTTGGTAATTGAGTATTGTATTTTTCTTATCATGGACACTTCTGGGCATGGATTAATGATGGGATTCAGCTGAAGGAATGGGCTAGGTTTGTGCTCTTGGCCCCTAGACCCCTTTCGGATATTAACCTTGGATTCTAGTCCTATGGGATCTCTTTTACTGACTATTTGGATTTAGGGATGGTATTTCATGGGAAACCCTGATTTGGTTGCGTCCTCCCCCTCCCTTATTTGCATATATTACCCCCTTTCCACTCATTATTACCCCATTCATCATTTCACCCACTTGGGTCCACATTCCTCCACTGGCTTCACATAGGGTTAGCTTTCCGCTTCCCCTTGCCCACACCTTGGATTAGGCCTAGAATGATGCCTTGGAGGTTGATGCAGCTAAAAAGAAAAAAGCATAATTGGCCACATTCAACAGGAAAATATACTACAAAATGCAAAAGATGGCCGAGACAAACACATTTAGCATGTGGGCAAAAGACAATACATGAGCTCTACCCCATCATCATGGCCATCACCCTGGTTCCTATAGGTTATATGAGCCTCCTCCATCATATAGGAACCCATGACTGTCCTAACCCCTGGTGGGCAATGAACCGCCCTACCTTAAAAGGGGCTATTCACTGCTATATCTCATACATCATGCTCTTACTTCTTGAGCCCCGAGCAGCTAATCAAAGAAAAATCATAAAAAGGAAAAAGGCATATAAAGAAGGGTGGAAAAATCAAGGTTGGGGCACCTCATGTACCACGATTGCTCCCTTCTATACATTATAGACCCAAGTGGAGTTTGGGAGACATTAGCACATCTCGAAGCCCACTATGGAAGGGCAGGCCACTATGAAGTCCCCGCCTGTGGTCCATAGTTGGTAAGCTCATTTACACAATTTCTCTAATGACTTGTTGTACTGGAAGGCTAGGGGACACATTGTATCTTATGCAGGATTGCAGATGGTCTCCATCTTAGATTTGGTCTCCCTATATGGGGTCCTAACCCTCCAAAGGGCTACATTGGTATGTGTAGGGTGTGTGTTGAGAGCCATGGGCCTCCACAATAGTAGACAACACTCCAGGGATCCTCAAGGATGTTCAGAGATTGCTCAAGATTCACCTATTGGACGAGGAAGGTGCACCTGGTTCACCTTTTCCCAGCTAGCCCCACAGATGTACCATGCAATTGGCAGTTGACCCAGGACTTGTAGGATGATGTGGAATCACCTACACAATCATGAGAGCGCTTACAGATGATCTACAGGCATCTTCGACTCATTTGGAGACCCACAAGGTTATTATTGTGGCCCCACAACCACTGGGAGCGCCATAGGTTTATTGTTTGGAGAACAAGGGGCCAACCCCTTGTCCATCACTTTTGAGGGTCCTATTCTTCATTATGGCACCTATGGACCTCATCAGGCCTCTTGGAGGGCCCTATGGCATGTATTATTTACCATCTGACCTCTTAAGAGGCCTATTATTTCATTTGTGAGCTAGTTTGGTGGGCTTGTCACCAAACGTTAGGTTATTAGCACATTATTTTATTTTTGGGGCTTATGTAGCCCTATGAGACTAATTCGAACTCCTCATTAGTGTATAAATACAAGTTAGATGAGTTCATTTGCTCATCATCACTTTGGATTGGATCTCTTCTCTCTCTTGAGAATTTCACACTTTTTCTTGGAGGATGATTTGGAGCTTTATGTGGATTTGGTTTATCTTGTCTTGGAGCTTCTTGATTGGCAAAGTTTTGATGGTTGGATATACTCTTGATACATGAAAGTACATTTTAGTGCTATTTTCTCTTTCTGTTTTTGTCACGTACATTGTTGCCGGGATTTCGCTATACTAGGGCTAATTTACTGTACCCATTTTTGCGAAGTTGTGGAAATTCGGTTTCTAGATAGTGATTCTTTGTGTATGGGCCATGTATCATGAAAGAATGTTTCTAGAGATGCTTCTTTATTGAAATTCATCCTGATAAGCGATATATTTTGGCAAAACCAGGTATAAATTTTTTGAAGTTGCTTTTGCTGCTGACCTAATGCTAAGCGATGCTGTCTTTGAGGTGTCCTTGACATAGAAAATTCAAAGTCTATAGTCATAATTCTACTTGACTCGAATCGCCCCAAAAGGATTAGGCACTAGTCTTCCATAGGTGATCACCTCAACGCTTATTTCTTTCACCTTCCTCTCTTTTCTAGGCCTAGCCTACATAGGTCACTTAGGGCATCAATTATCACACAATTTAGCCATCCAAACACTTAGATATTTAATCCACGATTGCGCTGGTGGGTCCAAATCTTATGAAATTCCGATGGTGGGATCTTGAGATATCGCTAGCCCTAGCTTGAAGACCGATTCTTGCCCCTGGTTTCCTTAGGCTAGAAACCTGTCTGGGATCATTACGTTATCTTTCATTGAAATTTCCTTCCTTGATCCCCTTCTTCGCCCTAATTAGGTCATGTATATCATTGGTTGCTAAACCCTACCCCTTCGACCTAACTCGGGTCCACTTGGTCCTGTGTGGTCCCACAACTTATTGAAGCCAATTTCACAAAGACCACTTGGAAGCCAAGTTTCCACAAGGATTTTAGGAGCTAAGAATCTTTTTGACAAGTCATATACTCAAACAGTACCTCTTAGGATACCCGTAAGCCCTTCCTAGAGAGCCTTTCATCTTGCTTTCGAGGCAATCAAGCCATATATTTGAGCCTCTCTTGTGAATAGGCTTTTAGGATCACTTGGCAGTGTGATTCTTTATTACTTGATAACAATTTGTGGAGTCTTTTTACTTTTTCTTGTTAGCTTAATCTTCTTCTTCTTCTTATTAATGCATGTGTGTGTACTTCATCAAACTGCTACCAAGACATAAGAACAAGAACACAAGATGTTGGCTCTCTGCGAGGGCCAAAACCTCTCTTCTCTTGAGAGGAAAACCCTTTAGTAAGTTTCTCTTATTGAAGCTCTTATTGATTAATGCCAAACCCTAGACACCTGACTTGAATATCCTCCAAACACAAGTCAAGTCCTTCCGGCACTTTATTTCCTCGACACTTCCTCCTTCCGACACTTCGACCTTCTTCTTCCGACACTTCGTTATTTTTCAATTGTTGATAAATCTTGTTACACTTGCTCTAGAAGAGACACCCTTTGATAAGTCCTTTTCTTGAGATGATCCCTTCCTTCTCTTCACCAACTAATCAACTTGAATGATTGTAATAGGAGGGCTGTTATAACAGCAGAGACAACCTCCTTTTCCTTAGCACGTGTGACTATAATAGGCTTTAGAACAACCTTATTACCTTTGCTCTTCTTCCTTACTTCTTCGCTTGAGTGGGAGGTACTTTAGGTCTATGCTCTTAGCCCAAATGATGAGGTTTATGTGACTGTGGTAGAGGGCTGCTATAACAGCAGAGAGACCCTCTCCTTCTTTGCATGTGTGACTATTTTCTACCCTAGAAAACAATCCTCTCGACTTCGGTTATGTACCCTTCTCCTTTGCTGCCCTTGGAACCCCTTCCTTGAGCGCTAACATTTATGGTGTCGTTGCCGGGAGGGAAGACGGTCTACCTCCCTAGTGAATCATTGAGGAATTGATTCATTAACAACATCTATAAAGCATTCCTCCAGCGACTCCACTCATTGTCCAAACCCCTAGTTTACTTGAAGGCAACAACATTCCTCCTTTAACTAGGGCCACTTCAAAAAGGGGAGAGCGAACTCCAACACCTGTTAGAACCACTCTTTTCCGGATCTATCTCCCAAAATGCCATCTAGTTCTAACAATGACCCAAAACAAGATCAACCCAAGGTGACCAAGAGTGAAAGGCACTTGGTTAGTGTCTTTGCCCCTTTGAAATTGAGTGATGATCCCAAACTGCTAACCGAAAAATATAATTGATGGTTACCCAAGTTCAAAGGGGATGTTACTTGGGCTGCCCATGGTTTTATTGAAGAATTATATTGGCAAATGTCCCCTAAAATGATCTTTGATGAAGATAGGCTTATGATGATATTTGCTCTGTCACTTGTGGGGCAAGTAAGAGATTGGTACCTTAACCTTCCCCCGGCATGCATACGGGACTCTGATGAATTTGAAGACGTATTCATGAAGAGGTGGTCATGCAATGCCCAAGGGAACTTTAACATTGAAAAATTCTACCAAATAACCAAGGAAAGGGAAAGATGTGCGAGAATTCATTCAAAAGTTTGATAGGGTAGTCAAAGATATACTTGATCATTTGAAGCCATCCAAAGCCAATATTCTTGTTAAATTCATAAAACCGGTGGGTGGCCACTTCACCTATGTGTTAAGGGATAAGAAACCTTCCACTTTGGCTGAAGCCAAAGAGATAGCCATGCAAGTTGAAGAAAACATATGAATCTCGAAGGTAGATATCAATGACCACCCTAGAGCTAGAGTTGAGGTTAAGAAGGAGAAGTCCAAAGATCAACATGAGGAAACTCTCCTTGCCATCCTCAAGAGAATGGAAAAGTTCACCAAAGAAGCTAATGCATGTGATAGGGTTATCATGAACAAAATCACCACCTTGGAAAGAGCCCAAAAATCTAGTTATATTCCAAAAGGAATTCCTTTTCCCAAAAAGCAAAGTGAAGAAGATAGACCAAGCTCTTCTCAATTCCCAAACACTTTGGCTCCAACAAACGCTGTTGAGCCAGACCCATCATTTGAGGATGTGGAAAGTTAAGAGGAAGAGAGTGAGGATGAACAAGTAGATGAGTAGGCTAACCTTGTGGAATCTGACATCTTCAACATTTTGTTAGGAGGGTCATATACACATCCTCCTATTAGTGAGGTCACCCTTAAAGAGGAAAAGGAAGAATCCATCCTTAACTCTGATAGCAAGGGAAGGTTCAAAGGGGTCCAATACTCAAAAAGAAAATAACAAAGACCCCACAATTTCTAAGGAACCATCTAAAGAAGATTCATTACTTAGGTAAGCCCCTTGCAAAGAATCTCTCTCAAAGATTCATTACCTAAGCCCCTCTCAAAGAATCTCTCCCAAAGATTCATTACCTAAGTAAGCCCCTCGCAAAGAATCTCTCCCAAACAAAAGCCAATCCGAAAAAGGATCCTCCAAGAAAGATAAACATCAAGAAGAAGGAAAAAGGGGAAAGAGGTTAAACTTGACATTGACAAAGGAGCTGCCATTGGAAGAATGACTATACCCGTTCCTTTAAAAGAGATTGCTAAACTTCTCCAGCAACAACAACAAATCAAGAAGTCCCTGAGAATTTAGGAAGAAGAATTACCTGAGGAATTTCAAAACATCCATATTCCTGACCGAAACCCTGGGCATGAACCATTCTTTCTCACTTTGGCTATCAATGACCTTTTCTTACACAATTGTATGTTAGACTCGGGGGATTTTGCAAATATCATGCCTTTAACAATTATGAAGCAATTGGGTCTCACCATCACTCGACAGTACAAGGTGTGTGTTTTTAACTCCAAACCTGTGGAAGTGGTGAGTCTCATCAAGGACCTTAGGGTTTCTTTGGCTAGGAATCTCGATATATCCCTCCTCATGGATGTTATTGTCATTGATATTGCTGATGTGTGTGGGATGCTATTATCTAGGAAATGCGGGGATATTGTTGGGGATCATGTTCAAATGGACTTATCATATGCCACCATTCTGCAATCCGATGACACCCCTTTTATCCTTTATAGGGAACCTACGTACTTACCTCATGTGATCAAGCCTGGATCATACTACGAAACATGTGAAATCAAGAAACCTTCTCCTATTCGCCCAGCTCAAAAAGTCAGTATCCTCAAGCGACCTATCTCTAAAGCGAGCAAAAGGTGGAAGCCTAAAGAAGAATATAAAGCTTGGGGCTTAGTCTTGGCGGATAGAGATCCAATACTTGTCAGGATTCATGGAAAGGTTTGGGAAGATTATTATTACATTGCCAAACTTAATGACAAACTTTGGCCCGAACTGGTCAAATTAAGTCGTATCACCTCTTTCCTTGAGACTTGATATTGTATCATATGCATGGTAGAGTAGGGTGCATTGCATGATGATTTTTGCATTAGGATTAACGTCATATGATATTTCTCATGGTAGATAGATGCATCTTTGCATATTTTATTTTTACGCTGATTTTATGGCCTAACATTAAGCATGTGCGATCATGAGACATTGTGAAAGCATGCTGCCCCGTGTTCTTCATCTATTATATGTGCAAGTAACAAGTTTACGATAACCAAGAGATTGCTGGAGTTCTCGTGACCTCCCGTTCGAGTAGGTTCATCCACTTCTTCGAGAGATCACGTCCCAGTTGGAGGTTGATGTTACCCACCATTTTGTGGGTGATATCCTTAGGAGAATTTTCTTCTCCAAGATTGTCCTCAGTGGGCAGCGAACAATCCCTTGCAGCGACCAACTAGCTCATTGTGTCATTTCTTCGCCACATGAATCAGCCATGTGGTCCCTCACCCATCTGCCATGATCGTATGCTTGAAGGTGGGCCTCCCGAACATAAAGGTATGCCTTATCATTTTGGCAATTGAGTATTGTAGTTTTCTTATCATGGACACTTTTGGGCATGGATTAATGGGGGTATTCAGCGGAAAGAATGGGCTAGGTCTGTGCCATTGATCCCTAGACCCTTTTGGATATTATTCTTGGATTCTAGTACAATGGGATCTATTTTGCTAACAATTTGAATTTAGGGATGGTATTTCACGAGAAACCCTGATTTTGGTTGCGTGGTCCCGCTCCATTATCTGCATATATTATACCCCCTTTCTACTCATTATTACCCCATTCACCATTTCTCCCACTTGGGTCTACATTCCTCTAATGGGTCCACATAGGGTTAGCTTTCTCCTTCCCCTTGCCCGCATCTTGGGTTAGCCTTGGAATGATGCCCCGGAGGTTCATGCTAAAAAGAAAAAAAACATAACTGGCCACATTCAACAGCAAAATGTACCACAAAATGCAAAAGATGGTCGGGACAAACACATTTAACACGTGGGCAAAAGCCAATACATGATCTCTACCCCATCATCATGGCCATCACCCTGGTTCGTACAGGCTCTATGAGCCTCCTCCATCATATAGGAACCCATGATTGTCCCAACCCTTGGTGGGCAATGAACCGCCCTACCTTAAAAAGGGGTATTCACTGCTATATTTCACACACCATGTTGTTACTCGTTGAGCCCGAGCAGTTAATCGAAGATAAATCATAAAAAGACAAAGGACATATAAAGAAGGGTGGAAAAATCAAGATTGAGGCATCTCATGTACCATGATTGCTCCCTCCTATACACTATAGACCCAAGTGTGGGCTTCCCTTTTATTAGCTACCCTTGTACCCCAACATGTGGCCCAGGGTTGCCCCTTCTCATTGCCTGCTTCATTCACCTCTCTATCAAATACCACCACCTTTTAAAGGATGAACCTTGAACACATTATCCCCTTTAGAAGTAGAAACCACCTAATAGGATACTTGGTTAACCCCATTTGGAGTTTGGGAGACATTGGCACATCCTAAAGCCCATTATGGAAGGGCAGGCCATTATGAAGTCCCCACCTATGGTCCATGGTTAGTAAGTTCATTTACTCGATTTCTCTAATGACTTGTTGTACTGTAAGGCTAGGAGACACATTGGATCCTATGCAGGATTGCAGATGGTCTCCCTTTACGGGGTCCTAACCCTCCAGAGGGCCTACATTGGCACATGTAGGGTGTGTGTTAAGAGCCATGGGCCTCCACAATAGTAGACAACACTCCATGGATCCCCGAGGATGTTCAGAGATTGCTCGAGTTTCACCTATTGAATGAGGAAGATGCACCTTTTCCCAGCCTGTCCCACAGATGTACCATGAACTTGGCAGCTGACCCAGGACTTGTAGGATGATTTGGCCTCAACTACACCATTATTAGAGCCCTTACAGATGATCTACATGCATCTTTGACTCATTTGGAGATCCATGAGGCACCCACTCGGAGCACCATAGGTTTATTGTTTGGAGAACAAGGGGCCAACCCCTTGTCCATCACTTTTGAGGGTCCTATTCTTCATTATGGCACCTATGGTCCTCATTAGGCCTCTTGGAGGGCCCTACAACATGTATTATTTACCATCCGACCTCTTAAGAGGCTTATTATTTCATGTGTGAGCTAGTTTGGTGGGCTTGTCACCAAACATTAGGTTTTTAGCACATTATTTTATTTTTGGGGCTTATGTAGGTCTAGGAGACTAATTCGAACTCTTCATTAGGGTATACATATATGTGAGATGAGTTCATTTGCTCATCATCACTTTGGGTTGGATCTCTTCTCTCTCTTGAGAATTTCACACTTTTTCTTGGAGGATGATTTGGAGCTTTATGGATGAATTTTGATGTTTGGATTTGGTTTATTTTATCTTGGAGCTTCTTTATTGTCAAATTGTGGATGGTTGGATATGTTCTATTACATGTAAATACATGCTTTTAATGCTATTCTTATTTTACTTTGTCATATACATTGGATTGGGAATTTCACTATTTTTAGCGCTAATTGTTGCATGCATTTACTGTGTAAATTGTGGAATTTTGTCTCTATATAGCATCTCTCAATGTAGGGGCCATGTAATTTTGAATAAAATTTCCTAGGTATAATTCTATCAACGAATTCTTCTTGATAAGCCATCACCTTTTGCAAGTTGAAGTATAAAGATGTAAGGTTGCTTCCCTTTGCCCTAGAAGGCAAGCGAGGTAGTCTTAAGGCCTCCTTGACTAAGAAACAAGGTCCTCATTCATATTTATCCTAGACTCCATTCTCCCAAGACTAAGGCACTGATCTACCAAGAGGTGGTCACTCAAAAATCAACTCTTTTTCACCTTCTTCTAGGTCTAGCCAAGTTGGGTCACCTAGGACATCATTTTCCCGATGAAGTAGCCCTCCAAAAAGTGTGATCTCCTAGCCTCTCTTGCCCTGGTGTGTCCTCAAGGCCTCCTCCAATTTTGAAGCCATTCCAACGGTGGAGTTGTGAGATAACCCAAGCCCTAGCTTCGAGATAAAACTTTGCCCTGGTATCCCGAAGGCTGGTGCCTCATAGGATCAATTTGACACCTTTAAGTGAAAATTCTTGCTTTGATCCTTTCCCCCTCCTTGTCTGGGTTAAGAACATCATTGGTTGCTAAACTCTTGCCTCTTAACCTAGGCTGGGTCCACTTGGTCCCCATGTGGTCCCACTCCTTTGAAAAAGACAATTCTTCAAGAACCATCTGGGATACCAATTTCAATAAAGATTTTAGGGATTGGGAAACTCTTTCACAAGTGATATTTCCTAAACCTAACCCTCAAATCCCCACATCTTTCTCCTAGAAGACATTGTACCTTAGAAATCAAGCAAGCTCCGTTCTTGACCCTCTTCTAGAAATGTATTGTTTGAGTCACTTTACATCCATTTGTTGATTTATCCTTCATTTGTGACTCCACATATACCTGGTCTTCTCCCATTGGTGAAAGTCCGTAAAGAGTAGGGAGCCTTAGCTGAGGTGACAGTGGGCTAAGTCTCGATTTGTTGCCTTTGGCCTAGCATTTGACCCTTTAGGAATCCCCTTTAGGTCCCTTGCTAGTTTCAATGGTAATAGGGACAACATTACATCATCAGTGATTGTAGTGAAGATAGAGTGAAGACTTTGGCTAGTTGGGTGAAAGAGGGCGACCTTTTTGTTGAATTTTGTAACTATGGTCTGTCTTCATAATCTATATTTGGCCTTTGATGTATTTATATTGATTATTGTAAAGCATATTTTAAATGCTAGAGTCAAAAGAAAATTATATTTTGAGTCAAGTCCCATTTGGACCTTTAAAGAGGAAAATTTGAATTTTGGAATTGAAATTTTTGGCTCCAAGTTTGTCAAGTCGGTCTCCCTCTTAGTCAAGTTGGCCCAGGCAGAGTCACACCCCTTTGACCAAGGCAGATCACTATATAAAGGCATGTCAACCTCCTCCTCAAGGCACCAATTCACACTCTCTCAAGAAGATTGTTTCTGGGCATCCTAGTAAAGATGAAGAAGGACAAGAAGGGCGAATTGCATCTCTTTCTCTCTCTCTCAAGCTCACATGTGTGACTCTCTCCCTTTGTAGTTCACAAATTTCTGGGCAGGTTCTGTTGTAGGGGCCTAAATTTCAGGGCAGTTACTAGGGGTCGAAATTCTAGGATTCTGGCAGATGTAGGAGGGCCAAAATTATGGGTTAGATCAAGCAGAGCGAAGTGATGGATCAGGTTGGAAGGTTTGACTAGGTGTGACCTAGTTAATGAGTAGAAGGTCTAGGTGTGTCTCTTTTTGAATAGAAGAATTTCTCTATTGAAAGGTTGTTTGGTTTTTCCCCTTAGTGGTTTTTCCCAGGGTAAAATCTTGTCTTATCTTTGTGCATTGCAATCTCTACTATTCTTTTGTTCTTGTATGGTTGATTTTCTGAAGTATAATTGCTATATATTGGAATAATTTAAGAGAAGATCAACATCAAAAGTAATTATCAGTTTTTAAGAAATATTGTGCTAGTCTTTATTGCACTTAGAAAATCAACACTTTTTAGGTTATGTGGTGATCTAGTGGCATTGTACAATCCTATGAGAGGTTGAAAGAGCCTTTGATCTTTGAAGAGGCTTGAGGTAGGAGCACCTATATCTTTAGTGAGGCGAGTGGACCTCCTAGGAGATATTTTATCCATCTATGAGCCTTCTAGTGGTCTTGAGGAGGAGAGGTGTGAAACCATGATGGAGGATGACATTTGGGTTGATTCCTACATTGCAATAAGTACATATTGCAGATGGCAAGTTTGGTGGAGTTGTAGAGGGAGCCAATAGGTGTTGGTGAAAACAATTTCCTCAAAAAAAGGGAATGTTAGCTTTTGAGGTTGCTCCAAAAGTGTTTATACTATGTTTGGGGATACTACTTGGTGTATGAGTAGCCCTTGGATGGTTTGTGATGGATTTGCACACTGGAGTGGCTTATTGAGTGATTTCTTGACCTTAGTTGGATGTTTGAATGACTTTCTTCCTTGGAGCATTGGAGATTTTAAGAAAATATTAGACATTTGTTATGTGAACCACATGTGGACTGGTTTGTTGCTTGAGAGGGTGCCCTACATTGAAGGAACATTAGGCATTTCAGAGGAGGGCATTGAGACCTAGACATGGGGTAGTTGGGTTGCTTTCATAAAGGCATGGAGTTGACTTGAGGACACTAGGATTGTGATGATATTCATGTAGGTGAAGTGGATTTAATGGAGCACATGGCTATGGAGGAGTGTTGGAGTCCTTGGAAGCTTGTAGGAGGAGCATTGGATGCATCTTGTGGAGCATGTGAAATTTTGGTTACCTAGAAAGTGCTATTAACCAATTAATTATTCCTGTCACTTATTTATGAAAATTAATTTATTTACTAGAAGTAACGAATAACATCATAAACAACACTAATCACAAATTGAAAATGCAATAAAATATGCGAGAAACCAATCACACAATTTACACCAGTATTTTTTGACAAAATGTCTCTGGAAAAACCCTAATGTGGGGGAAACCAATTTTCAGATTTCAGGGCTTTTATTATTATTTTTAGCAAATAAACTGCTATTGAGAAATACAACTACTTGTCGCTTATTGGAAAAGCTTTGACAAAATATTTCTTTACTTCTACTAATTTGGAAAACCCCACGACTTACCTTTTTCGCAATTCACATTGCCTCCAACGACACACATTGTCCTCTGGCAATTCACACTTGCTTTCGGCAAACTCAATCTGCCTTTTGGAAGACTTGAATGGCCTCCAACAAATTCGCACTGGCACTGAAAACTCGATTTGATCTCTAGAAGACTTGTGTTGCCTTCCTACAAATAATTTCGACCTCCTCCTGTGAATACACTGCGCAATTCAACCTCCTTCTAATTTTCACGGCCTCACTAGGAAGAACTCAACCTCTTGCAGAAAATATTGATAGCAAGTATCTCCGAAAAATATTTCCTCAATCACTGTTGCTAAAACCCTGTGGTGTCTTTTGAAAATCACCCACTCGAATATTTGTACGATCTCCAAAGCTGCCCATTGACTTCCTTTATAATCTCTCATTCATGAATGAATTGCTACAATTAGAAGTTCACTTGATCTAATTGATGGCTAAGATCATCTTAGAAACTTTCTATAAGCTTCTTGAGGAAAATCAACCTTATCCCAATTAATATCAATTAATTATTCACTTTTCCTAAGTTAGACTTACGAAATATTAAAAAATCACTAATTCACTTAATTAAGATATTTTTCCTAGGTGAAACTTAGGAAATATTACATGGGCTTGGAGATAATTAACTGCTTTGTGTCTCTAGATTCAATGACACCTCTCAAGACTAGAACACCTGTTCGAGTTACAAAAACTAACAGAGCACCCTTGTGTACAACATCACCTTGGAGCTTGACCTGTGTACCCTTTGAGTGTAGCACTTCACCTTTGTGAGCCTACTCATGGTTTTGTACGTTGCTTGTAAGGGTTTAGACCCACATGTATTATTCGCCTTAATTACCAATCAACTATATAGAAGAAGGATAGAGTCCTTTCAAATCACTTGATTACTTCTTTATCTTGTGTTAGAGATATGAGGAGAGGAACACACTAATCTCTCTGTCTCTGTCTCTCTCTTTGTAGTTTATCTCTCTTGTGTGGGGGAATTAGGGTTTTTTTGGAGCATTTGGATCCTCTTGAATGCTAGGGTTGGGTTTTCATCCATTGGAGACATTGGAGCTAGGGGTTTGTGATTTGACCCTAGGTTTCTACTTATTGAAGTGGAGAAGAAATGGAGACATCTTGCCAATGAGGTTTGCTAGTGTTGATGCTAGTTTTCAGAGGATCTTTGGTGAAGTTATGAATTTGATTGTTTTCCCTAGCTAGGGTTTTGGAGAGCTAGATGATTATGCTAGTCTAGAATGAGGCTATGCACTTATTAGTTGTCCAAAATTTCCTTATTGCATATTTGATTTTCAATTATCTTTATTTTCGTGATTTGGTAATTTTCATGATTTATATGTCTTGCTGATTTGACACATGTTAAGGGTGAAATCATTAGTGGTTTTAGCTTTTAACATTAATCTTGAAGAAGATAGGGCAGATTTATTTTGCTATAAGTACATTTTAGGCCTGACTTATGCTTGCTAAGATTGCCTTGGAGGCCTAAAAATTGTTGGTACCCATTTGGTATCATTTATCTCGAACTACCTTGTTTATTGAGATTGAAAAGGAGTGAAAAATTGTATGCTCTTTGCTGCTGTAAAAGCATATTTCAGAACAGCCATAAGGCTGCAAATTTATAGAGTTTGTTATCTGTTGGGATTACTCCAAACATATTTTCACCTTGCTTGGAGAGGGCCATTTCTTCTAGCCACATGACATTTCTTCATGGACACATGGATTATTTAGTTCGAGTGGATGATTGAGCTTAGTTAGAGTGTTGTTTATGTTGCCCTTGTGTATCAAGTTGGTGCCCTATTCAATGTGTCAGCTATGCTATTAGGTGCATAAAATGGGGGAGTTGGTTGTTTGACTAGGAGAGGTTGTTGAAAATGTAGCGAGTAAAGGTCTTTTGGTTTGCGCCTTAGCCAATGCAGACCTCAAATTGTCCTTCTCCCATTATGAGTGCAAGCTCATGAGTTAGACTTCAGTTAGGATGAGTTATTTCCAGTTTACTGGAATAATAATCAAGTTAGCATGCGTAGAGTTGGAGCTTCAATTAAGTGGACTCTTCATCAATTTAACTAGAAAATGAGTTGGCAGTTAGAAGTTCAGTTAGAGCGAGTTAGTCTTCAGTCTTAATTGAAGGAAGAACGAGGTAAGAACTCCAGTGTTGATTGGAGAGAGAGAGTGTCACTCTCAGTTAACTCGTGAATTAGAACTCGAGTTCTAGAATAGAAGTGGGCCTTCTTGCATGTTCGAATTAAGTCTATAAAGAGGACGACGAAGGCAAAGGAATGGACAAGTTCTATGCACAAGGTTTGTGAGAGTCTTTAATTGTGGAGAGTGTAGAGCTTGTCCTAAGACATAGGAGATCAGAAGTGCGCTAGAATTTAGGAGATTGATTTTGCCCAGGGTTGAGGAGCTGGTGTCCTAAGAAATAGGAGGCAGGAAGTGTGCAAGGAAATAGGAGGAATTGTGCTAGGATTTAGGGGCCTCATGTGCTCCAAGAAATAGGGACCTAGTGTGCAAGGGTTTAGGAGGCTCCTAGTGCGTAAAGATCAAACAAAGAGAACAGGTTTTGTAGAGCAAGTCAAGGAGGTAGCAGAGGAAGAATTGTGTGCTAAAGGGCTGAGATGAAGTAAGGTTAAGGCTAGCCAAGATCAGTTGTATATGCTGAGAATTGAGAGCGGAGTGTTGATCGATGTGTTTGTGCCGTCCAGCTATCATCATCAGCCTGATGATCATGTTATTATGTAAACCCATTCTGCATGTATATGATGTAAATAATTTTAGCAGATCTATGTCGTGTATGTAATTGCCTAGGTAAACCTACTTTTCTGGTGACGATCTACATTCCAAGAGGTTTTTTGTCTCACCGATCCATTCTCGGATGGTCAGCAGAGTTTTCCTTGAGTCTTACCCCAAAGCTGGAATGTATTTTGTCACTGGGATTTTAGGCGAGTCCTAGTGTTCTAGATCGAGTCTATGTAAAAGTGATTTGGGAATAATTTTCACTGTTTGGTTAGGTTGTTTTATTACAAATTACTTGTTCTGTTGGATTATATTTGTGTTTCAGAAGTGGGTAGTCTGTGCGGGTCTTTTACAAATGGGTTTTCCCCCTTGAGATGTAAAAAATATCAAAATCATTGTAAAGTGTTTTGAGGGTTGGAAAAATAATTTATCCTCTCATAAGTTAATTAATTAAATTTTCTAGCCAAAAACTTAATTAAAATCCTAAGCCATAAATTTAATTAATTTTAGGTCCTATGTAAATTTAAATTCTCCAAAGGCAAAACTCGTCAGTCCTTAAAAATTAAATTTTAAGAGGTCCAAGCACTGAGGTAAATTAATTATTTTGATAAATTTTAAGCCTTTGATTCCTCGGTTTAAGTCAAAGCCAAAATTTTGCGGAAATTAATTCAATTTTTTTTTTTGAATTAATTAAAATGCATTTAATTGAAAAATTCGAATTTCTTCAAGAATTTAAAATTTTGACGGATGAGATTAAAAGAAATTTTGATCCTCATCAACAGTCGAGATTGCTTTGACGAGGATCATTCGAACTAGCAGTTGGAGGATTTATCTTTAAATAAGAGGTCATTTGTCAGTTGATTCATTCGACCTTTGAGTCGTGTGCTGAGCGAAAAGCTCTCGTGTAATCTTTTTTGGATAATAAAGAAAGACTTTGGGGTTAATTTTCGCCGGTGTTACTCTTCGTGGAAGTACTGTAAGATGTGTCGTTTTTCATGTGTAAATTTTTTTAGCCATTGATAATAGCTTCTGAAGAGTGATTTGAGTATAGGTATCTTGCTCAGTCGCTGGGGTTTGAATAATAATCTAAGTTTTGAACGTAATAACAAGTATCTCTATTTGTCTGAGTTTTATTATTGTTTTCTCGCTCTATGTTGATGGCTGAATTGAGTTTTGCAGGAAAGTCTTCATTTTTAGATCATCGGGTGTTCGGGGAAGTTTTCAGTTGGACTAGCTAACTCCCGATTCGTATTTTTTGAAGAGCCCAACTTGATTTGATCTCGGGCTTATAGTAAGATTTTTTTTGGTGATGCATGGAGGGTTTTGAGCTAAGCACCTTATTTAAAATTTAAAAATTTAATTTTTTATTTGCTAGATTGATAAATCTGGCTATTAAGAGCCTTAGATTATCAGATCTGGGAGCGGAGTTGGACTCACACCTGCCAGATCTGATAGATCTGCCATTCATGTGCATAGGTCTGTAATTTTTTTTTTTGGGTTTTCTGACTTGGGTTTCATTTGTTTTTTTTTTGTATGTCCCGGTTTTGGGTGTTTTTATTTTCAGGTACAGGTTGCAGATCTGAAGGTGAAGTTTGATTTGAAGCCAGATCTAGGCCCTAGAGGGTAAGATCTGGCTTCAAAACCAACTTTTGTAGGGTCATTATTTTGTAGTCCGAGGGTTTCAATTTTTTTTTTTTTTTTTTCGTAAATCTGGAGTAAGCTTTCAAGGGTTTCATTAATAAATTTGAAGCTGAAGAATTTGACATTTTATTCAAGATCGCTGACGTTTTCTGGCTACCATTTGTTCGATTTTTTTTTTTTTTTTTTAATTTGCTGCTTGGGTTTTTGAGTTTGTTGCAAGATTCGATTTTTTTTTTAACCCTCTTAGCCCTCAAACCCCTGTTAGCGTTCTCTCTTCGCTATGTCCTCAAACCCTCTCCTCTATTCGCTGCCATTCTTCTGCATATCCAATAGCCCCTCCCCTTCGATCTGCACTCTGTCCAGCTCTCTTCGACTTGCTAACCCTGCGATTTTTCCATATCTCCTTTCCATCTGCATAGTCCATTACTCGCTGCTCCAAACGTTCGTCACCTGCATCTATCCTCGAAATTTCGTCAACCTGCAGTTATTCCCTTCCTGTCCGCAACCCTTATCTTTTCCCCTGCTGCGTGCTGTCTGTCCGCAACCCTAACTCGCATACCCTCCTCCGCGTTCTTCAACAAAAGCTCTCGCTGTTTCATCCATTCAACAACTTCCATCCTTCCCTCTCCCTCAACGTTGCCTCTATTAACCTGCTGCCTTCGTATCCCCTCGCTGCTCCGTCCCTGCTCATTGAGCTCCTCTCCATATGCTGTCATCCACTGTCGAGCTCCAATCTGCACAACAAACCTACAAGACAGATCGACTTTTTTTATTTCATTTGTTTATTTTTATGTGTGTTAGGGTTAGTGCATGTATAGTTTTAGTTAAATTTGATTTAGGTTTAATTTTATTCTTTGGTTTTGGATTTCCTTTATTTTTATTTTTATTTTCTCATTTGGATTTGTTTTAATTGATTTTCGATTTGGTTTTGACTTTTATTTTTTTGATTTTGATTTTCTTTCACTTTTTATTTTAAGTTATGATTTTAATTTGTTTATTTTCATTTCAAAAAACATTAAAAATTTCTAAAATTTATAAAATCATAAAAATTCTAAAAAAATCTAAAAAATCCTAAAAATTAAAAAGATCTAAAACATTTTTTTTTTTTTTTTGGTTAATTCTGGTGACTAAGGAAATAAATTAAAAGGGGATTCGCGCATTCAGATTAAATTTTTTTAATGTGGCCTATGGCCCATTAAAATTTTAATTTATTAACCCTTTTGATTTATTTTACTTCTTCAATTCGTCTAAGGAATAATTAAATTGTTTATCTAAAGTTCCTTGGTTTCTTTTCATGGTAAGTAATTTTTCTATGGTCAAGGTGCGATAAAGGTTTAAAATTATATTGATTGTTGGAGAAAGATATTTCGCTAGATTATCCTGCATGTCAAAGTTTTGAGCAGTTTACTTTTAATAATTCATGATTGTCCTTATTCATTACATTTGTAGATTGTTCTGAATAACTTGTTTTTACTTAATCTACGATTAATTGAACATAAAGGCATTGGTCTATAATTGTTTCTATCTTGTGGTCATGTCTTGGTTACATTAACGTTTAATCTATTCATTTGAGTTAGTCAAGACTCATTTACATTTGTCCGGTTGTCCATCCTTAAAATTTCCTAGAGCCCGTGTTTCACAGGCTACCCTCATTCATTCACCTTCGTGACTACCCCCCTTGATTTGTTTAGGAGAGAGTCTAAACGGAGTAAGGATTAGAGTGACAACCCTTACTCTGAGCGTTGTCGCTGTGCCTAAACACTTTGTGCGACAAGAAGAAGCATAATGCTTTCTTAAAGAGACAAATTACTTTGTAAATAGATCCAAGTGCTCAAGAACGATCAATAAAATAACCACATCAAGCAAGTAGGTTTTCCTTGTTGGTTTTCTCGGGAAAATAAGTGTGTGAATTTGTGCATGTGTTTTTTATCTCTGTGTTTTTATTCCATTGCTTATGAATTGTTAAGAAACTTTGTATCTTGGTGAAAGCAAACTAGATTTCAGTTTTTAGATATTCATCTAAGTGGTTCCAGAGTTTCATGGAAATTTAACATGGTATCATAGCAAAGATCATATTAAAGACTAGCACTAGATTGACTAGTTAGTGGATTACGTAGATCAAGCAGAAGGTTTGGGCTAGAGTTTGAAGAGTAGAGCAGAGTAGTTCTTTCGATAGCAGTGGAAGGAGCAGATATCAGTGGTGTTGGAAGATATTAGTGGTGTCAGATATCAATCGAATTTCTGTGCATGCAAGGAGCGGATATCAGTGGTGTTGGAAGATAATGGGGTGCTAGAGTTTGTGAAGCAACAAATAGTCCCACCTACAGATGCCCAACAATTGACCCAACATAACAAGAATGACACCAAGGCGAGGAGGATCATTCTTGAGGGGATGAAATACCATATTATTCCTCATCTCCATGAGAAGAAGACAACATATGAAATGTTTAAAGCCATCTTAGATCTGTATCAGGGTTCCAATGATGCTAGAAAGCTTTCTCTCAAGGAGAAGCTAAGAAGTATTTGGATGAGCAAAGGAGAGCCCATCATCACATATCTTTCGAAGTTCACTCAGGTTCGAGATGAGCTAGGTGGTGTGGGCGAGACAGTAGCAGAAAAAGACCTTGTGAGTCTTGCGCTTTTGGGACTCCATAAGTCTTGGTATAGTTTCTAGGATGCAGTAAGTGGCAGAGAGAATATTCCCAATTGGGAAAGGTTATGGAGTGATTGCGTTCAAGAAGAAATCCAGAGAGGGACAAGAGTTGGCATAGAAGCTCGAACAGAGGATGAGGAGAAATTTGCCCTGTTAGGCAAAGGTAGCGGAGCCAAGGGAAAGAAGGGCCAAGGAGAGGCCGAATCCACTCAGAAGGGCGAGAAGGAGAAGAAGGATTTGAGCAAGGTCAAGTGCTTTCATTGCCATGAGTTTGGACTCAATGCCACTAAGTGTCCTAATTGCAAGAAGTAGTCCTGTAAGGATCATGTAGATGCATTAGCGGAAGTAGATGTGTTTTCTGCCTAGTTCGAGAAAGATTTCTCATTGATAGCTTGCATGGCAAGCTCAACAGACAACAATGTATGGTATATTGATTAAGGAGCATCCTTCCACATGACCAGGAACAAGAAGTATTTTAGTCACTTGAAGGAGAAGGACATGCAGTTTCAAATTGAGTTAGCAGATGATGGCATGTATGTGACTAGAGGAGTTGGTACTGTTAGTTTTTAGAGGGAGTCAGGTAATCTTCTCCATCTCAGAGATGTCCTTTATGTTCCAAGCCTGAAGCAAAATCTTGTTTCTACCCTTGAGGACAAGGGTTATGATGTAATCTTTAGTAGAGCTAAGGCTTTCCTCCAACACTTAGCTTATGGATGTAAGAAGTAGATAAGAGAAGTGATGGCTGAGGAGAGAAGGGCTTTGAGGGAGTCCTTAGAGAAGCTATAGGTTAAAGTACCTGAGAAGAAGCTACTCAAGATGGAGCCTCAATCAATATCTCAGTTTGAGTCTTGGCTAGTTGGTAGTTGCATTGACCAACAAGATGATGAGGAGTAGAACTCTAGGCAAGTGGAGGCAACCACCCAGTCAATGACTCCCAGTATAGGGAGAGTTCGAGCTAAGTGGGCAGAAGAGTTGTTTAGGGGGGATCATGAGAGAGTTGGATCTTCCATTACCACCTTCAGGCAAAGTAAGAAACCCCCGAGATACATGGGGTACATGGCACTTATGATTGAGGTGATAGAATTGCAAAGCGTGGTTGGAAAGAACATGTCTTCAGATTAGATTCCATGGGAAGTAGGGAAGTCTTCTAGTTCAGAGGGAGAAACTAAAAAAACGCATAATGTGTTGGTGTTGAAGACAGATCTAGGTGGATGAGGTTCTTCCAGAAGTACGTTCCTTGCTAAGAGGGATTGTTGAAAATGTAGCTTGTAAAGGTCTTTTGGCTTGTGCCTTAGTCAATGATGACCTCAAATTGTCCTTCTCCCAGAATGAGTGAGAGCTCATGAGTTAGATTTTAGTTAGGATGAGTTATTTCTAGTTTACTGGAATAATCATCAAGTTAGCATGTGTAGAGTTGGAGCTTCAGTTAAGTGGAGTCTTCATCAGTTTGACTATAGAACGAGGTGGCAGTTAGAAGTTTAGTTAGAGCGAGTTAGGCTTCAGCCGTGATTGAAGGAAGAAGGAGTTGAGAACTTCATTTTTGATTGGTGAGAGAAAGAGTGTCACTCTCAGTTACCTCATCAATCAGAACTTGAGTTCTAAAATAGAATTGGGCTTCCTTGCATGTTTAAATTAGGTTTATAAAGAGCGAGGACGAAGGCACAAGAATGAACAAGTTTTATGAATAGGGTTTGTGAGACAAGACAATTGACGAGTTTGTGAGAGTCTTTGATTGTGGAGAGCACAGAGTTTGTGTCCTAAGAAATAGGAGATCACAAGTGCGCTAGAATTTAGGAGATTGATTGTGCTTAGGGTTGAGGAGCCGGTGTCCTAAGAAATAGGATGCAGGAAGTGCGCAAGGAAATAGGAGGAATTGCGCTAGGATTTAGGTGGCCTCATGTGCGCTAGGAAATAGGGGCCTAGAGCGCAAGGATTTGGGAGGCTCCTAGTTCGCCAAGATCAAGCAGAAGAGAGCAATTTTGTAGAGCAAGTCAAGGAGGCAACATTGGGAGAATTGTGTACTAGAGGGTCAAGATCAAGCAGGATCAAGGCCAACCAAGATCAATTGTAGCAACTGCGATTTGAGAGAGAAGCAAATCACTTTCTCAAAGAGACAAATTACTTTGTAATAGATCCAAGTGCTCAAGAACAATTAATAAATTAACCACATGAAGCAAGCAGGTTTTCCCTGTTGGGTTTCCTGAGAAAATAAGTGTGTCAATTTGTGTATGTGTTTTTATTCTATTGCTTATGAATTGTTAACAGAATCTGTATCTTGGTGAAAACAAACTACATTTCAGTTTTCAGATATTCATTTAACTAGTTGCAGAGTTTCATGGAAATTTAACAAAGGTACCTATTTAAGAGGAGGATTGCTGGGCGGGTGGAGGATGGCACTTAACCCATGAAGTTTGGGACAATGTAATATGAGCTATGTGGTGTATGGATGAGCCCTTTTTAGGATTATGATGGATATGCACATGTAGAGGTAGCTTGCTCTTGATTTTCTAGACTTTAATTGGATTCTTATGTGGTTGCGTTATTTTGAGCATTGGAGACATTATGATGCTACTTGCATGGAGGATGTGTTGCACTAGAGGAGGAACATTAGACATTTTGAAGGGGGCATTATGTCCTAAATGGTATCGAGTTGCTTGGATGCTTGCATGGGGATGCTTACGTTGTGACAACAATCATGTAGGTGGAGTGAACATTGATGCTTAGAGGGTGACATTGATAAGTTTGATGATATGTAGTACTAGCTACTTCTTGCTACATCATATTTTTTGGACTTTAGAGGCCATTTAGAGTCTCTTTGTTGATGTAATTTTAGTTTAGAGATGGATTGCGATCGATACTATTTTGGTTATATGCACTAGTTGTATGATTGAATTTGTATCATCGTCATGAAATTATTTTTTTTTAGTTGTTTCGAAGGAATAGTTAGAGGATTTCTATTAAAAACAAAATCTAGTTTTTGGGCCAGAACCTTTACATAGTTCATCCATTTTGCACCATAATCCTACTTTTTGATGTCTAGTACATATGCAACCTATGCTTATGGCATTTTTTGCCTATAATTCTAAATAGATGCCTAGATATAGACAAAATTTGTGCAACATTAGAAGCTAAAGCTGAAGTGAAAACTATCCAAAAACTTGCCCCCAAACTAGTCTCATCTTCTGAATTACTTTTGCTGCTCTGGAGCTTGGAACAACTTTCCCCTTTTTCTTGTTGTATCTATGTGAGATTCGACCTCAATTGGAACTAGTTGTAGTCTTGCAACAAATAGATGCTCCATATTCACCATTTTGCAGTGAATCGTTGCCGTCTCAACCCTCAGTTCACTCTGTAGACAATCAATTTTAATTTGCATTAACTCGAGCTTGGAATTGGTTAACAACTTGAGAGAATTGTGAGCCTTTCTTCAGATTCTTGGCACTGCTTGAAGGCGAGATGCATGCCTTGCATAGCCTCAAGGACCCTGTCCAAAATTTCATTGATGACAACTGATTCATAACCACAGGAAGAGGAGTCGACGTTCGCCATGGCGGAATTACCCAACGTCAACACCAATTTACAGAAGCTAACTTTGTTAACTAGTGCATTTCAGGAGCAAAACCATGCAATGTTTAGAGCCCTGAGAGTGATATATATACTTTTTCGATGAACACAGTACTGAGGGTGCCCAATGATGTCTTCTACTTTTCTGCTCTATCTCCATTGAATGCAGGACTACGATCTCCATGATTATTCGGTTTTGAAATCCTTGCTATAAAGAACAACTTGCTACAGAAAAGAAAGGTTAATGGCCTTGGGGAATTGAATGCCACCTTCTCGGCCAATTAATTAATCACAATCCAATGCTGATTAGAGGATACACAAGGCAATGAAAGGAGGACTTTGCATGCCAGATGTTATTGCAGAATGGACATGTGTCATGAGTACACCATGGGAGAGGATCAAGGCCTGTAAGTAAATGACGACCATAAAACCTTAGAAGCCACTGTGTCTAAGTCTTAAACTCTAGCTATTTATTTTCTCTGCAAAATTCTCGACTTTCCTCCTTATTAAATTTCAATAAATGTGATTTAACATTGCCTCTTTGCAATGTGGAAACATCTTGACAATGGTGTGTTTGACTGGCATTCATTATTAAACTCTATGATCCTTTGAGTCAACCTTGTTCCCTTGTTTGCTAATGTATTCGCTATAGAATTTAAATTCCTTAAAACATGGAAGAGTTCACCCTGCTCAAATCACTGAAGCTGAAGTAGGATTTGTAGCTCCATGGGAGAATGGTTTGATTTAGGGTGATGTTTGGCCTCCCATAATCACCGAATCACTATGATTGAATAACCAAATATCATAATTCTTTGAAAATTCTTTTTGATGTTTAGATTTAAACCTTGCCAAAGAGCGAGGAACTCCGCTTGATTGTTGGTTGCTATTCCAAATCCCCAAGCGTGTTGAGTCTCAATTTTTCCATTGGGGCCAAGAATCACCCCTCCCGCTCTTGCCACCCCTAGGTTTCCTTTCAATGCTCCATCGAAAAATAATGAGAATTGTTGTTGGTTGGCTTGCCAGTTTTGAAAATCCGCCAAGTCTTGTCTGATGGAAATGGGTTTCCTTCTAGCCGGACGAAGTTTTATGCTGCTAGCTCCATGTTACTTGGGAGCGAGAGCGGGAGCAAAAACGGGAGCGGGAGCGACCATTTTGAGAAGCTCCCGGTTTGGGAGCGAATCCCGGAGCGATTTTTTAAAAATATATATATTTTTTATATCTTTTAATTTTTGATACATATATGTCAACAAAAACATGTAGAATGATGAATTAGATATAAAAACATAAAAAAGCATAGATTGAACCATATAACAACAATCATCTAGAAGTTATAATCTTCATCAACCACGTCCGCAAGTTAGTAACATAGTAACATACAACATATTGAGTCTCATGATTCATCAATCTTAAAGTTTCAAGCTTTCAAAATTCAATATATAACATTTATCATCATTGATCACCAAAGTTGTACTTGTAAGCTAAGTGTAACCATTACAACAAATAATATCTAACATGAAATGAAATGTTATAAAATGAAATGAAGTGAAACAACTTTCAACTTTCATGAAGCATCATATTCATAATTCATTACTAATGAGTTATAATTGCCAACTTCAAACTTAAATTGTCATATATTGTTTAAAAAAATATCATAATAAATATGAAAGAGTCAATAGTTATAAAAGCTACTAGAAACTAGAAAAGAGAAGTAAATCTATTATCTATTTCTTATGCTTGGACCTCTTGCCACCACGAGAAATGTCTAATTTTTTAGTCTTGTTGCAAAATCAGGATCTTTGTCATTAATATCACCCTCCAAGCATTAATATCCAGAGGTATCTTTGTCATTACCTTTGTATCTGTATGGGGATCTTTGTCATTAATATCACCCTCTAAGCATTAACATAAGATAGAAAAAGCATAGCATGTCAAGTCAAGATTTTGTTTGAGTGATGCGTACATTTTTAGAAGGGTCATGATAGAGGAGTTCGACAACGAATGTCACTAACATCAAGGTACATAGAGGGATTGGTACTCTTGATTAAATACGAGTTCCATACCCTAATACATGACAAAATTCAATGGAAACATTGCAATCCCCCAATCCTGAAATCCTGAAAAACTGATAAGTCTGCTGGATTTTGAATGAAATCTAAAATTCTACTTTCTCCATATGAAATCCAATGAGGACGAAACCACTCTCAAACATCCTGAGTCATTTCATGGTAATGTTAAAAATTTAAGTAAAAGGATGAAAATGAAAATTAAAGAAAATGTCACTTTTACTTTAAGAATTTAACATTACCATGAATAGCATATCAATACTAGGGCCTAGACTTGATCATTAAGCTGCCCCACTCAAAAACTATTTGTTTCTTTCAAAAAAAATTGCATTTTGAACATTACTACAAAAAAAAAATGCAAAAAAGGCAAAACGCTCCCGAAAAGGCAGGGAGCGAATTTTTTTTTTTAGGGAGCGCGCTCCCGAAATCGCTCCCTTTTCGGGAGCGCGCTCCCGACCCGCTCCCGAGTCGCTCCCGCCAGGAGCGCGGATTGGAAGCGGGTGCGAGGGGGGGGGCGCTCCCCCGCAACTATGTGCTAGCTTGATCTGATGGGGAGCCCACCCTTAGCCAATCTCTTTTGATAGGGGAGAGATCTTTTGTTTTAGAAGCTTTGAAACCCCGAGTGATTGCTTCAGACATCGGAGAGAATACCTTGAGAGCCACATTGGAGGGAACTTGTTTTTCATTTTTGAAAATTATAGCGTTTCTTGCTAGCCAAGTAGACCAACAGATATACTTTGGGAGCACTGACCAACATTGCCGAATTAAAGAGGAAGTCTTTCATGGCCATGGAAACTTACTTTTCCATGTTACAAACATCTCCACCCAATCACTTAGAATTGCATCTATTTGGGTTAAATTCTCCAAGGCCACCTGCCAAACTTCCAAGATGAAGGGGCAAAGCTTGAATAAATGATGTTGAGAAATCAATGCTTATAGGAATTAGGGTTTGATTTGTCTTTCTTGATAATTACTTGTGAATTATGTTGCCTTCTTTCAAATCGTTATTAGTTTATCTTTCATCAAACAATTACCAAATTATATGTATATGAAGATCACAAGAACAAGAGACACAAGATGTAGGCGCTCAGCCAGGGCAAAACCCCTATAAGGGGAAAACCCAGTCAAACTCTTCCTTCAGTAGATTCAAATCAAGATGAGACACTTCCAGACTTCTTAGACCTAGACAAAGACCTCCTCCAACCACCAAGTCAACCCTTCCCTTCAATAGATGATCCCTGTCAAAGTCTCCAAGTAACAACTCCCCAACAGTAACTTTGATCCAGAATTTCGGCCTCCCAGCAATAGAACTTCGACCCCCAGCAACAAAATTTCGGACCTGCAGTAGACACAAAATTTTGGCCCCAACAACTGCCCAGAAACTTCACACGTGTGAGATATAGATAGCCCAAAAACTCGAATTAGGTCTTCCCACCAAATTTTGTGCTTCTCCAGCTATTTCACTGTCTTTTCTGCCTCTCTTCCTTGAAGATCGAACTTGTTAAGTGGAATGCTCCAAATAGGTCGATTTGCCTCTCTATATATAGCCTTTCTGCTTGGTCGAAATGCTCTAATGTAGGCCGACTTCATGGGGACACGCCGACTTGGTGTGGAGGTGAAAAATGGCGTTTTTGACTAAAAAAATAATTCTTTTTACATGATACAAAAGCCCAAAAAGGGTCTAATAAAAATTACAATGACTCTAATGACTCAAGACAAAACCTAGAAGCCTTCAATGGAGGCTTTGACCTAGAAAATATTGACCCAAGCATGAAACCCATGCTTTAATAAGCCATTTTCTTTAATAATAAATTTTCTTTTGACAAGTACAATTATGAAGACTGACACTAGTTAAATTTTTCAACACTCCCTCTTAGTTAGAGAGGTATTCATAATTACCTACATATAAGAGTACATGGAAGATTTCAAAATGAAATAAACTACAAAGAGTTCTAGCACACTCAATGTTGGGACTAGATACCTCACCAGGGTGTTCTATCCGGGTGGGACTAAGGGGACTTAATATTTAGCCACTCTAATTTCCATCAGGATTTTAAGCTCTACCACCAACCCAGGGATCTAGGTGCGTATCCAAGGTCGGAGCTCCATAACCAACGTCACCCTCCCTCTTCGGGATCTAGACATCAACACATAGGCCGACCAGATGTCCTCCCAAGCATCTTGCCATAAGATGCTTCATCTCTCCCTATCAACTAAATCAGATATATCCATTTGTCCAAGCATGCTTCCAGAGTGTTCAACCTTTTTATGGAGATATTTACTTGTACAAACACAAACCCCAATCAACAATAAACTTTCAAATATAAGTAAACACAAATGTTTAGGGTCCTCAATCGTTTTGATGCTACTTTCATCATCAAGTTGCAATTTGTTAGAAGCTTTCTTCTTCTTTCATTTCTTCAACAACACCAAATACATCCTCAAATCTTCTCAAGTCTTTTTGTTTGCAACTTTATGAAACATGAACATTCATCTATAGTACTTTTTCTTTCTTCAAGGTATTCATTGCCATAATATGCCCTCCCTCTCAGCTGGGGAGATATACACTTTCTTCTATCCAAGCTCCCTCTTAACTCAGGGAGATCAACCACTTCCTTCTTTTATAACATCGGAGAACCTTTCACGACTTCATTCCTTCTTACGACATCAAGGTCATCTTGATCATCATCATTTATAACTTCCTTTATCATGCTTATTATTATCATACGAACATCTTCATAATTATGTACTTGCAAAACTTTAATAGCAAGTACAACCAAATACAAACATTGAGGAGCATGAACTATATCAAAATCATGTTACTATAATGGAGGCATTTAGAGTTTAGACAACAAACACCTAAACTTATTCAGGTTCATAATCAACAAGAGACACATCTTTTTACATACTATACATCAATTTTTTTGCTAGAGTTTTGTCATAAACCCTAGACTCCATCTCGTGACACAAAGCTTTAGATATCAAGGATTCAATCAAATAACAATTCTACCATACATCTAAGGTTTCAACAAACCAATATCATTATATCCTAGAATGTCAATCTCTACTAGAGCTTTGTTACAAACCCTAGATTTTACAAACTAAAACATGAATATCAATAATCAGGTTACCATACTTGCATATACATATCTAGGATGCATTATCATATACTAGAGACTTATATCAATACTTACTTGGGTAAACCCTAGATCAAATTAGATATGCAATGATTTCAATCAAGCTAGGGTTTTGATTATGCAGAAGAATACACACCTAGGGATTCATTCCTAGGATCTTATTAATAGAAAGCCCTAATTTATCAAAATCTTAAGGATCTAGGGTTTTAGCTTGCAACTTGGATAATAACAACAATCCCTAAAAACTAGGGTTTTTGTCAGAACAATACCAAAACCCTAAACATAAAAAAAATACCCTAAGTAGACTAGGGTTTCATAATCAACGTTGGCATACCCTTAGCAATAAGAGCCTAGGGTTTTATAATGAACCCTTCGAGGTTAGGGTTTCCTAAGAATGATCAAAATGATAGAATGGCGAGGGTAGATTTATTCTAATGATTAATCACCCTAACAAGAATATTTAAGATTCAAAACCCTAAACATAGTGATGTCAGTAATGTAAAGCAAATTTCAAAAGAGAATGAACATACCTTTTCTATGAAGAGAACTTCGTAACACAACTTGTAGTTTAAGACATACCTTGAATTGTTCTTTAACAAACCTTGTAGGACATCAATTCTTGAAGGGCTTCCTTTGCAACATAACTTCTTTCATGCTTCAAGTTTATCCTTTGAAGTCTCTTTCATAACCTTTTAGCATTCAACAAGCTTTTCTAACTAAGGAAAATATAAAGAAAAAGCTTAGCATACAATACACACAAATCTTGATGTGAGGAGGAAGCCAAACATGAAAAGATGAAACAAAGAACAAAATACTTATTTTTGGTAAAAATGGTGGAGGCTCCCTCTTAATCCAATCTTGAGGGATACCTACAACTTTATCAAAATAATTCAAAAATGTTCTAACAAGACATGTTAGACCTACAAACTCTAGAAATTAAAACATAAAGGAAAACAATACAAGACTAAGAAGGATATGTAGGAGAGGACTTAGTAGTATAAGTCCTTGGCTTCCGATTCCTTAGTATTGTTCTTCTTAAGTGGAGCTTCATCGATAATATTTGCTTGTTCCCTATCTCTCTTCTTATTCCTTGGATTCTCAGGACTTTGAATCTTGTACTGACCCATCTTATGGCAGTTGTAACATTCAATTTTGCATAGGTGAACTTTCTTCTTTGGTCCTTTGAACTTCTTGAAGGTTCCCTTTTACTTGTGATAAGCAGAATAGGCATTAGTGGTATTTTCTTCTTCATCTTCCTTCTTATTGTTTACTAATGATATTCAAACTTCTTCTTGACTGCATGCATTCCAGATTTGTTCAAATGTTGGAGTATCCTTCCAATTGTTAATTCCTGATGCAAAAGAACTTCATGATTTTGGTAGTTCTAGAAGAGCAATAGTTACCAGCTCTTTTTTCTGGTACAACTTAATCTATTGCTCAGAGTTCATCTCTGATTCTAGATATCCTTATAAAGTAGGATGATACAATATCGTCTTTCGTCATATTAATAGTTTTTATTTCATTCTCGAGGCTTGCTATTTGACCAATGTTCTTGATGGTGAATAATTTGGAGAGAGCCTCATACACTTTTGAGTGGAATTTATGTTGGATATGTATGGAATTCGATTGTCCTTTACTCTGTCCACCATTAGGTTCATGGCCAAGATTTTAGTTTCTATGAATTTCTCTTTCTCTTCTTCATTAGTAGGCTTCTTGACTTTTCCTTGAACAAGTTTCAAAACTTTGTGCTTTTCGATGATAAGTTCTATCCTCTTTTTCCTTGCCTTGTAGTTGGAGGCTCCTTCTAGCTTGTTTTCTCCCTTCATTGAAGTTGACATAGTTCTAGTAGACAGTAGGCTTCTCTTCTTATATAATCCTTTTCCTTAATGACCTTTGTTTGATCCCCTTTTCTTTAATAGATCTTCAATCTGCCTTTTTCCTTCTTCTTCACCTTAGCTCTGATACCATGTTGAGAAATCAATGCTTATAGGAATTAGGGTTTGATTCGTGTTTCTTGATAATTACTTGTGAATTATGTTGGTTTCTTTCACTTCTTCATTAGGTTATCTTTCATCAATAAATTACCAAATTATATGTATATGAAGATCATAAGAACAAGAGACTCAAGATGCAGGTGCTCAACCAGGGAAAATCCCTATAAGGGGAAAACCTAGTCAAACTCTTCCTTCAATAGATTCAAATCAAGATGAGACACTTCCAGATTTCTTAGACCTAGACAAATACCTCCTCTAACCACAAAGTCAACCCTTTCGTTCAATATAGGACCCCTGTCAAAGTCTTCAAGTAACAACTCCCTAGCAGCAACTTCGATCCAGAATTTCGGCCTCCCCGCAACAGAACTTCGACCCCCAACAACAAAATGTTGGACCTATAGTAGACACAAAATTTTGGTGCCAACCCAGAAACTTCGCACGTGTGTGAGATAGATAGCCCAAAAACTCGAATTAGGTCTTCCCAATAAATTTCATCCTTCTCCAGGTATTTCACTCTCTTTTTCTGCCTTTCTTCCTTGAAGATCGAATTTGTTAAGTGAAATGCTCCAAATAGGTCGAATTGCCTCTTTGTATATAGCCTTTCTGCTGGGTCAAATTGCTGTAATGTAAGCTGACTTCATGGGGACATAACTGTCTTGGTGTGGAGGTGACAAATAACCTTTTTGACTCAAAAATAATTCTTTTTACATGATACAAAAGCCCAAGAAGGATCTAATAAAAATGACAATGACTCTAACGACTCAAGACAAAACCTAGAAGCCTTCAATGGAGGCTTTGACCTAGGAAACATTGACCCAAGCATGAAACCCATGCTTTAATAATTTATTTTCATTAATAATAAATTTTCTTTTGACAAGTACAATTATGAAGACCGACACTAGTTACATTCCTTAACAGATGATGGATATTTTCTTTTGCGACCATGCATAAGGGACACCAAGAGGGGCCTTGGATGCTTCGTTTTTGAAGATTTTCAACGGTTAGGATCTTTTGATGGACTAAAGTCTAGCAATAGATATTTACCTTTAGCATGTTGTCCCTTTGCTCGATTTCTTTGCAAAGCCTGTCTTGAGTTGGATGAGGCAATTGATTTACAAGGTAAGTGTATCCTTCCTTGACAAAATAGAGATGAAGAGGACTCAAATTCCAAGAGCAATGATCTCATTCTGAATGAGAGATGGGGGCCATTCCTTTAAGATCTCAAATAAGAATCCCCCACTATTGCTGAAGGTTCAAAGGGATGTTTGGGCAAGACTAGCCAGACCATATTCCTCTTTCACCCCATATTGAGATATCCTTGAGTTTTTTGTATCCCTTTTGAAGTGTCCAATTTACCAGCTCCTGTAATTTTGCTTGGTTCCTTAATGGACGCTTCTCAGAGAAGTTATCATTCTGCAGATTAATGCGAGCTACATTACCTTCCCTCCAACTTATTTGCTCAATCACAAGAGAGGTTGCTTTTTTGCACAATTTCCTTATTTTGGAACCTGGGCCAGTCCAATTTGATGATTCTGCTCTAAGGAGGTGGGTTCTGTGAAAGTATTTTTTCAAGAAGGCTTGTTTCCACCATTCCTAGGAATCAAAGATTAACCTCCACACAATTTTAGCCTCGAGAGCCAAGTTCATGAGGTGTGGGCCTTTAATTGCCAACCCCCCAAAAGGTTTAGGAAGTCGAACATTGTTCCAATGCACTAAATGAATTTTTCATTTCATTATGTTTGCCTCCTTGCCATAAAAACTTGGGAATGCGAGCACTAATTTGGTTGATAATTCCTTTCGGGGCCAAGAGACCTAAACATAGATAGATTGGAAGTGACGATAGATGACTTTAATCATCACAATTCTTCCAATGAAATTTAGCCATTGAGCACCCCTTGCTTGTATTTCATTTTTTATTTTTTGAATGATGTCGTTCCATTCTTCTGAACTTGCCTTCCCTATGGATAGAGGAATTCCCAAATATTTAAAGTGCTCATGCCCAATGTCAATTTGGAATTCCAACGAACTAGCAATCTCTTGAAGATGGGCATCACAACAATTCTAGCCAAACAATTGGCTCTTCTTTTTGTTAATTAAACCCCTTGACAACTCCAAGTAAAAGTCCAAAACCGATTTGAAGCGACAAGCAATAATCTTTGAGCCCCCCCCCAAAGAGGAGAGTATCATCTGCAAATTGGGAATGATTGACGTCTTTTATGTTCTTGGCTATGCTAAGATCCATTAAACGCCCATCTGTCCTTGCTAACTCCAAATTTTTGCTTAAACTCTTGGCAATCAGAATGTATAATGAAGGGGAGAGAGGGCATCCCTATTTGAAACCCTTCGATGCGATGAAGAAAATGGAGGGCCTGCGATTGACCAAGGGGGGCTATCCATGGAGCACCTATAAATTCATTGCTAAAACCAAACTTCTCCATAACTAAAAAGAGGGGCTGTCTTACCTGGTCAAAAGCATTCGCCATGTCAAGCTTGATGACGATACCAGGATCTCCACTTTCGTTGCTTGAATGTATGGCTTCTTGTACATGGATGACGTTATCCATGATTTGACGATGTTGGATGAAATCTCCTTGGTTTTTAGAGATGATTGTTGGAAGAACTTTTCTTAACCTGTTGGCAATTACCTTGGTGATGATTTTATAAACCGAGTTGCAAAGAGAAATTGGACCAAAATGAGAGAAAGAAGACAATTTAGACTCTTTTGGAATCAATGAGAGGAAGTAGGAGTTTGCGCTCCCTCCCAGTTTTTCTTTCCCCCTTGAGGAATTGATCATTCTCATAAAATCCTTCATAATAAGAGTCCAGAAAGAGCGAAAAAAACTTATTGAGAAACTGTTTTGGCTAGGGGCTTTATCTGGATCTAGGGACTGGATAGCCTCAATTACTTCTTTCTCATCGACTTCCTTAGCTAGCATATGATTCTCAGAATTGGAAATTACATTTGGGATGCAGGATAAGGAGTCTCAGGCTTTAACTTAATCAATCTCTTTATCTTCTGAATCGAACTTCTAAAAGTGAGAGAAAGCTTCCTGTTTAATTTCTGCGAAGGTGGCTAGTTTTGGGTGCCCTTTAAGAATGATTTCTTTGACTTGCTTATGGATTTCCCTGGCCTTGGCTTGCTTGTGGAAGAAAGTCATATTTTGATCTCTTGCTTTTAGCCAGGTACTTTGTGATTTTAATCTCCAATACTCCTCTTCTTGCCCACGTACCGCTTGTATTCTTTTTTTTAGCTCCGTTTCCTTTTCTATATGCCAGTCTTCTACCTTCCCAACGTCCAAAAAGCAATAATGCTACTCCAATTGTTTGTACAAATTTGATTTTTGGAGTCCTGGGGGCTTATAGTGTGCCTTGACCTAGGATCTGAGAGCCTTTGTAAGTGCTCTTAGCTTGGACTCCCATATGAAGGCAAGCGAACCAATGACAGGGGGCTACACAAGCTTGTTTTATGATATCCACCATTCCCTCCTCCTAGATCCAACTTGCATTACATCGGAAAGGAATGGGTCCATGATCTTCTAGTGGATCAATCTCAAGAGAGATGTGCCGATGATTTGACTCGTTTTGTACTAGAATTGACGAGATACATTTGATCCCTTTAGATAGCTAGTTGCTATGAATAAGAAAATGATCTAGTCAAGCTATTATGTGGCCTTTCCTTGTCCTCCTATTTGTCCAAGTGTACTTCCCTTTCTTGTGGACAATGTCTATCAAATCCCACTAATCGACCAGATCCTCCATTCTTTCCCTAGAAGGATTGCAAACTATACACCCCCCCACCCCCCACACGCTTTTCTGAAGAGTGCAATATCATGTTAAAACCACCCCCAACGATAATGTCCTCTTGCTAATGGTCTTCCTTGAGAGTGGTGAAAGAGTCTTAAAATTCAAACTTGTCCCCGTAGCTAATGGTGCATACACATTTATTATTGCAAACTGCTCTTTGGAGTCATTTTGTTCTAGTCGGACAACTATAAGAACAAGGTGGGTGTCCAACCAGAGAATCACTAGTTTGCCTAAGGCACGTCTAGAGCTCTGGGCAGCTCTAGTGTAATCCCACCAATTTTTTTTGATAGATTTAGATTCTCTCTTTCTTCCATTTTGGTCTCTTGAAGCAATAGAACTTGAGGTTTCTCCTTAGCTACTAATTCTTTTACAACTTGGGATTTAATGGGGTTTCCCAATCCCCTTACATTCCATGAAATGATTTTCATTATATCTTGGGGGGGTTTGATTTCTTACCTCCTTCCGCTTTACTGCTCCCTTGCTCACGATTTATCACAGACTTTAGGATATCTGTGATTTGATGTTGATTTCCTAATTTTTTGTTCAGCTCTGCCTTTGCCTCCTTTCTTCTTTTTTGGAGTATCTTCCTCTTTTATGTCCTTCTGATTCATGGCTCCTATTCTCATCTCCCCAACTCATATTTATCCTGCCATTTCTTGTCAAGAATCCAGAGCTAGTATCTGCCACTTTTGATGCTTGAGGGGTGCCTTTTGAGTCAACCCATGGGGCTACCTCTTGGTTCTGATGGACCTTGAGGATTTTCCTTGTGCGCTGCGGATGGTGTGTCTTGAGTATTGCTTTGTTCCTTAGCCAAAGAGGATTCTTTTTTCGGAGGAGTCTCCTTTTTCTCAGGAGCAGATTTTGGGATTTCCCCTTCTTCGACTCCTTGAGTTTGCTTATTTCCTTCAGGTGTTTCTTGTGGCAAAACTTCTTGTTCTTGCTCGTCTTGGGTTTGGAGACCACTAAAAGGATTTGAAGAGGTTGTGGCTGTATTTCGATTTCGAACTTGAGGGTTTCTAGGTGACCCTATTCTTCTTCTATTCACCTCGCCTTTTTTGCATTTGCCATGTTCCTCTTGTCCCTCTTTTGCTTCCTCTCCTTTTTTTGGTTGATCTTTCTTGCAATGCCTAGCGAAGTGGCCATATTCGTGGCAGAATATTCACTTGAAAGGAAGCTGCTTGTAATCTAGGACCTGACAGTGGCTCCATTTACCCTGTGTCAGGCTGATTTCTATGGGTAACCCTTTTTCTAGATCTACCTCCACACAATTTTTTGCATAGGGAAACTGATATCCTTTGGGCTTTGCTCGATCTAGATATGTGCCTACTCCATTGCCGATTGCTCTTAACCAATCGTCGCTCTAGCATGATAAGAGAAGCCGCAAAAACTTAACCTAGATTGGAACCGTGTTGGGGATATCCTCATCAGAGTCAAAATCAAGAGACTAAGAATTGAGATACATACCTCTGGATCCAAAGAAATAGGGCCCGTTTCGCAAGATAATATCTCTGTGTTCCTTGATCTTGAAGAGGAAGGTAAAAGACCCATTGCCGCAGGCAAAGAAGGCTATGTTTCCCTGCACCTTTGTCTTCTAGTTTTTGTTGATCCACTGATCCATCGATTTGGGAGAGGGCCACATACTAGAAAATTTGCCAACCAAATCTTTATCTAAATACAACAAAGTTGTTCTACGAAATGCAGATGAAAGCACGATAGAGGGGATGTTCTCCACCCGTTTCACAAACATTGAATGTGTTAAAATTGGCAACTAGGGCCAAACTCCATGTGGGTCATATTATTTATGGCAACTAATATTTTTATTGGATCCCTCTCATTGACAAGTGTAGGATTGATCTAAAGATCATCCGATTCCGATAAGTATTTATGAAGTTATGAATTTTTTTATGTTATGGACAAATTGTTAAGTCGGCCAACAACTTATGTAGGCTCAGAAGCCCAACAGTGATGTCTATTCAACCTCTATGTTTTAGTATAAATAGAAGAGGACTTCAAGTCATTTCTACACACACTTGGATCTCTTGCTCTCTGGGTTTTAGTAGGAGGAGAGATCCCAAGGAAAAGCTGGAACTGCCGGAAAAGCCGGAAAAGCTGGAAAAGCCGGAAAAGTTGGAAAAGCCGGAACTGTTGGAAAAGCCGGAATAGCCGGAAAAGTCGGAAAAGCTGGAAATGTTGGAACTGTCGGAACTGCCGAAACAACCAGAGCATCTGTCTCCGAAGGAAGGCAACATGATGTATGAGATCATGGCAGCATAATAAGCAACATGATGATATGAGCATGGGCATCATAATGATGCATGATGATATGAGTATGGGCAACATGATGTATGAGATCATGGGTAGCATAGAACATACCTAAAACTAACAAAATGCCACTTCTTCGAATGCAACTTCTTGCGAAGACCAACCACTAGGGCTTAGAAAGTTGTCAAATCATCGTTTGGAGGTGGAGGAGCCCCATCTGATCCAAATGCCATGAGCGTTTAATGGAAAAAGCATTGGTGACTGCAAACCTAGGGTTACGGTTATCATCATCATGTAAAATTGTAAATGTTTTAGTTGTTGAAAAATCAATAGGCTTGTAGATTAGGATTGATATCTCTGTCATGATAATTACTTGTGAATGTGTGTTGGATTTATTAAATTTTATGTTCTTCATCAAGCAATTACCAAAAGTACAAAACATGAAGATCACAAGAGACAAAGAACACAAATATGTAGGCTCCAAGCTAGGGAAAAAACCCCACTTGGGGAAAAACCCAAGAAAATTTCTCTTCATATAAAATCAGATTAGAGTGAGATATCCAAGACCCAAGACCAAAACCAAGGCTGCCACAGAGATCCAAGTCAGCCCTCCTCCAAGTTATCTTCATCAAAACAAAGTCAAGAAAAGTCAATGTTGGTCAATTCTTTGAATTTTGGTCCATCCCTGAAAATTCGACCTCTTTGAAATCTCCGGCCTTGAAATTTTGACCCTGTAACAACATCAAAAAATCACACAAGAATCTCGCATATGTGAATAGAGACTAGGGCAGAAATCAATTCGTTTTTCTCTCTCCTTTTTACCTTTTTTTCTTCCATTAGACTTCGCTGATTTTTCTTCTTTCTCTTGCACAAATATCAAGTGAGGATGCCAAAATGTGGAACACAGTTGCCAATATATCATTATTCGACCATATGAAGAGACACACTTTATGGGCTGGCCAACTTGTCCATTTGGAGCACTAAATTGGTCTTGTGGTGACAAAATTGACTCTTTTGACTCGAAATAAAAATTTTCTTTTCTTACAAGTAGTCCAAATGGGACTTTTGGTTCATGCCAAATTTTCTTATTGACTTAATAAACCCTAGAATCATGAAGAGCATGCTTTGACTAGAAAATAATAATAATAATAATTTCGTTTTATTATTTTTGTTTTTAGATGAGGTACATATTGATACAAGTACAATGATAATTATAAAGATGGAACCTAGTTACACTTTTCAACACTCCCTCTTAACTAGGGAGGTATTCTTAATTACACAATAGAATACAAGGATACTCTCAAATTGAAATATTCTCATAAGAAGAATTCGGATTGATAAGCATCATCATCATAACCAACATTGTCAATTACAAAATAGCAAGGCCTTGATTGACAAGCTCTAACTCTCCACTAGATTAGAGCACAATGCTGGCAGTCATACGTTTGGATACCACCACCATCGCTTGTCAATGCACATACCCCATCCAGATGTTCACCAGGGATGTCCTTACAGGACTATTCTTATCTTGGAATCCTAATCCTCAAAGAATATCAGTCCTCCTTAGGACTACTCTTATCTTGGACACCCTGCCCTATCCTCAAAAAGCACCGGTCCTCGGGATTACTCCTATCTTGGATTCCCAATCCTCAAGGAGTATTGACCCCAGAGGCTTATCCAATCCTCCATTCTCCCTAGGCTTATGATTGTTAATCCTGGCCATAGTGCATGACACATGGAGATTATGGTGTCCTCCATCACTCCCTCTCAACTAGGGAAGACATTCTATGGAGATCTAGTTGTAGCTTGCAGGGCTCCTATCTTGCATCGTATCAAGCTTCGACCTTTTTGTGCTAACAATGATATCATAACTCTTTATCTTCTTGCTATAGGACATAGCCCTAGATCAATCATCTTCAAACTTCAATTAATATTGTATTCATCCAAGATCTTATAACCTCAAAATTCAAGTCAATTTATGCCTTTAGCTCCCTTTGAATGTTGAAGTTTCTAAGTCTACCAGTTAGAAACCCTTCATGCACTTTACTGATTTACTCCTACCTACTTGTTTCGTTACTTAACAAGTTATTTACAATGTAAATACTGAAAATAAACACTAGTGCATGCTCAACGTATTACAGATCATCAACTAAAGGAAACAGAAACAAACACACAAAATGACACCGTTATTTTTGGACCAATGTCCTTGAAAAAACCCAATGCGAGAAAACCGGTGCAAATTTCTGAGGGTTTTCTTATTAAGCAATTTCAGAGTACAATATGGGTGCCAAATCCGGCTTACCCAACAGAGAATGCCCTTGGCAGTAGTATCTCTCAGTCTGAGACAAATGTCTCGGCGGAAACCCCTGATAAACCCTCTGACAGCTCCTCAGCTCCAATCTTCCCCAGAAACCCTAGTGTCTGCCTTTCTGGATTTCGTTAGCCTCTCTGCCCAGCACTGGCCTTGCGTCACCCTGAATGGGCCTGCATCAGCCTCAGGAGGCCCTGTGTCAGCAACACTGGCCTCTCTGAAGCACTGCGCAGCACTGGTTGGTTCTGCATCACTCTCTTTGGCTCCTGCACTGATCTCCCAACACTATCTCTGCCTCTTTGTGTCTCTGTACTCACTGCCCCTCAGCTGCAACTTTGATCACCGATTCTATCTCTCTTAGCAAACCCTGCTCTAGAGAATAGAACGACTGATCATCTGGTGTGATCTCCAAGTGACCCTAAAGCCCCCTCTTATACTTTTCTCGTTGACATATCAATGACTGAGATTAAGTTCCTAATCGACGGCTAAGATTAGATCTGGCTTGATTCATGACTTTCGGACCATTCTAACACAATTTTATATTAATTCACATTAATATTTTAATTTCCCTAAGTTTAGACTTTAGGGACTCCATTAAAAATATTAATTATTTTAATATCTCCCAAATTGTTTAGAATCTGCTCAAACACTCTCTGGCTATTGGAGATCTCATGTGCCCTAACCTCTCCACCAAATTTCATGGCTAGAGCACATCCGATGCTACCCCAAATGAACAGTACCTCTTAGCGAGGAGTGTGCTCTATTTATAATCCTCACTGAGTATCAACCTGATCATTCGACATCGGTCCCTGTGTTGATGCTAGGCTTGTTGCCCATCATCCTTTGCACTGCTGCATCTCCTCTCATCATGTTGCATCGTGCTGCCCGCTGCTGCACTGCAACTCAATTATGGAAAAGTAAGTAACTGATCTCCTAATTCTCACCTCTTTGTTGGCTAGAGACCCTCTTGATGCTGAAGCTCCCTTTGCCACTGACAAGTGCTCCGTCTCTGACCTCTGCGTTGCTGCAACAACTCCCTCCATCTCGCATTGTTGGACACCTCTCTGTGCCATCCTGCACTGGTGCAACACTCCCGTGCCTCTCGCACTGTTGCAGCTTGCTAGCCTCGCGCTGTCCTGGGAATCCTGCATTGTAGCTCTCTCTGTTGCTCCATCCACATCCGTCTTTACCCACATCCGCCAGTCCTGCTACTCATCGGGGCTCCTGTAGCAAGGTCTAATCCAAGAGGCTGGGTACCTCGAGGATCCTGCCCCTCATTGCCTGTAGTCCATCTGACTACAGCTCGATGTCTCCACACTTCCGCTCAAGTGGTGCGTGTGCACTCATGGCACAATCATCGTCTGTCTCCACTTCCTTCTCTTCCCTTGCTGGCGCTGCCTTAGTCTCGGAAGACTCTCCCTTACTTTTCTTCCTTTGACGCTGGGTCACATAATGACCCAGCTCCCCACAGTGGAAGCACTTGATCTTGGAGAGATCCTTCTTCTTCCATTTTTCTTGCTTTCCCTCAGATGCTAGGGCAACATCTTTCTCCTCCTTTTTGACTCTGATCCCCTTACTGCTGCTTCCCGCCTTGCTCTATTGTCTGATTTCTTCTTGGCGAAGAGTTGCCCACATCTCCTCCCAAGGTGGAAGGGTTCCTCTGCTCAGCATACTATGGACAAATACCTCCCAGTCTTCTGAGACTGCATTCAGCGCCATCCTCACCATCAATTCCTGATCCGACATGGCTCCAATGGAAGTCAACTGATCTCGGATCTCATTTAGTCCTCCGAGGAAGGTGTCGATTAGTTCCCCCTTCTTCATCTGATATGACCTCATCTGATTTTCTAGTAACATCTTCTCTGCACAGAAGTATGTTGGTAGAATTTCTTTAGGGCCTCCCACATCTCATTTGCCTTTCCTTCTCGGTAATGTGTGGTACTACATGGTCCTTGACCTCATCAAGGATGATGCTCTTGGCCCTGGCCATTGCCTCCTCGTACTTGTTGTTATCAGCTGGGTCAACTGGGATCGCTATCGTCCTCAAGGCGAAGTGCTTGACACGATTTCTGTCAAGTACGGATAAGATTCTAGTCTTCCAGACTACGAAGTTTGAGGCTCTGTCTAGTCTGTCCTGGTCTCTTACTCTGTGTAGTGCCATGCTGCTCTTCTACTTTCCTCCTGGAAGCTCTGGATGTGACTCCCTCTGAGTCTCGATTTCCCTCTTGGAAATCCTTTTGCCGATGTCGAGATGCCCCCTACGCCGATCATCTGTGCAACTACAACACTGATCCGGATTTCTCGGCTAGAAACCATCGATTGCAACTCCCTCCTCCTTGGCCTTGCCCTGTCAGGTACTATTCTCACTATAGTACCACCAACTTCACTCTGCAACTTTTCGACAGCCTCTTAAACCCTAGCAACCTTAACATGAGAGCTCCTAGGCTCTGCTCAATCTCGGCACCAGCAACTCAGCCTCCTCAGTCAATTGCGTCACAACCCTCTGGCCCTCTGGGTGGCTCTGCGTGAGCCTCCCTTTGCCTCCCTTGGCCTCTGCACTGCCTCTTCCTGGCTCACCCTTGATGATGTAGGCACTGCGTCACCCTTCCCTTGTTGCTGCTATGCTAGGAACAACTTCTGTCACTCGGGACAATTGTTTTTTGCTGCTATGTCTCTGCTCGGCTCATGTCCTTAGTTCTCTTGTGATCTGCAACCACGCTCTGATACCATGTTGAAGTTTCTAAGTCTACCAGTTAGAAACCCTCCATGCACTTTACTGATTTACTCCTGAGTCCTACCTACTTGTTCCATTACTTTACAAGTTATTTACAATGTAAATACTGAAAATAAACACTAGTGCATGCTCAACATATTACATATCATCAACTGAAAGAAACAAAAATAATCACACCAAATGACACCGTTATTTTTGGACCAACATCCTCGTAAAAACCCAATGCGGGAAAATCAGTGCAACTATCCGAGGATTTTCTTATTAAGCAATTGCAGAGTACAATTTGGGTGCCAAATCTGGCTTACCTAACAGAGAATGCACTGGGCAGTAGTACCTCCCATTCTGAGACAAATGTCCCGGCAGAAACCCCGGATAAACCCTCCGACAGCTCCTCAGCTCTAATTTGCCCTAGAAACCCCAATGTTTGCCTTTCTCGACTATGTCAGCCTCTCTCTGCCCAGCGCTGGCCCAGCGTCAGCCTTCTGGCCCTCTGCATCAGCAACGCTGGCCTCTCTGAAGGACTGCGCAACTCCTGGTTGTCTCTGCGTGGCCTTGCGTGAGCCCTGGATGGTTCTTCGTCACTCTCTCTCTCTCTGGCTCCTGCGATGAACTGCTAGCACTATCTTTGCGTCTCTGTCTCTCTGTACTCACTGCTCCTCAGCTGCAACTTTGATCACTGATTCTATCTCTCTTAGCAAACCCCGCTCTAGAGAATAGAATGACTGATGATCTGGTGTGATCTCCAAGTGACCCTCTAGCCCTCTCTTATACTTTTCTCATTGACATGTCAATGACCGAGATTAAGTCCCTAATCAACAGCTAAGATTAGATCTGGCTTGATCCATGACTTTTGGACCATTCTAAGACAGTTTTATATTAATTCACATTAATATTTTAATTTCCCTAAGTTTACACTTTAGGGACTCCATTAAAAATATTAATTATTTTAATATCTCCCAAACTGTTTAGAATCCACTCAAACCCTTTCTAGGTATTGGAGATCTCATGTGCTCCAACCACTCCACCAAATTTCGTGGCTAGAGCACATCTGATGCTACCCCAAATCAACACTAAAGTCGATATTACTTCCTTCTCATTGTCTAGCTTCACAATCTTCAAGAAATCATATGAGCTTCCAATAACATCTTTATCATCAAAACGCATCCTATATTGAATCGAATAGAGCTCCCTCTTTCCAGCTGGGGTAGGTGAACTTCTAAACGACTTCTTTCTCTTTATGCTTTGCCACGTTCCTCCAACTTTTATAACTATTAGTCAATCTTAGATAGTTCTTCTTCTGACCTACAACCTGTGAAAATTTCTAACATGAAATTCTACTGTAGTAACTGATTTATTTCTCCTACTTATTTTCTACAATAAGTTATTTACAAAACCCTTCAGTAAACATCAAAGTAAATTTTGTTGTAGTTGTGTTAAAATTGGCAACTAGGACCAAACTCCATGTGAGTCATCTTATTTATGGCTGCTGATATTTTTATTGGATCCCTCTCATGGAGAGGTGTAGGATTGATCTAAAGATCATCCGATTCCGATAAGTATTCATGGAGTTATGAATTTATTTATGTTATAAGACAAACTGTCATGTCGACCAACAACTTGAGTAGGCTCAGAAGCCAAATAGACATTTCTATTCATCATCTACATTTTAGTATAAATAGAAGAGGACTTGAAGTCATTTGGACACATCCTCTTCATGTGATCTCCTCCTCTCCACGTCTTTGGGTTTTTGGTGAAGGAGAGACAGAAAAGAGCATAGGTTGGTCTAGCATGAAGCCCTAACCGCAGATGATGCCCTAGCTGATCCAACACAATCATGAAGACTTATTTATACGCTGGTCATGGAGACATTCATATACAGTTCATGGAGACACTTATACGCTAGTCATGGAGACATCCATACACAGTCATGGAGACATCTTATACGCAGTTCTTAAAGACTCCTAAACACAGAGAAGGTGAAGGAAACATGTTCACGCAGAGACCTGTTTCCTAAATGCAGATCTCTGTTCACGCAGATGATGCCCTAAAAGCAGAGACCCGTTCACGCAACCATAGAAGCACAGAACTGCATGGAAATATTCTAATGGTTCTGTGATTTCAGATGGAGGAGGAGTCACTGTCATGAGGCCGCAGTCTAGACATGGAGCTGCAGTCAATGCTTGAAGCTGCAGTCGAGATATGAGGGTATCCGGAATGAAGGAGCAACAGAACTTGTCTAAGGGAATTAGCAATTGAAGTAACAATCTCACATTCCTCTCTCTAAACTCGCATGAAGGAGCAGGTCCAAATCTAGGGCTTGACTGCACCTCGATTGGGTATTAGGTGCAGCGACAGTTAAGACCTTGGATAACTAGAGTAGTATAGACACAATAGTGACATAAGGTTTGGAAAATCTCACATTCCAGTGTTGGGCTAATTTCGCATGAATAAGAGCAATCTTGACATCATACTTCTGTAGCTACAGAACTTCGGATGGAGATGGAATAGTAAGACAACCATGCCATAAAGATGATCTCGGTATTACAACGAAGGATATTCGGAGCTGTTATCTAATAGTCTCGTCATATGTTTATGTGTCTTGATGCTATACCACATCAACTCTCAGTGTAATAATAAACTCGGTTACTATCTCAATGAAAGCAGAGATATGGTCCTAATCTCATGTTAGATAATCTCAGTATAATGGGCAGCATGATGATGGAAGATGCAGCATAATGGGCAGCATGATGATGAGAGCAGATGAGAGAAGCTCAGTGATCAAGGTCCAGCACTGCGATGGTATAGCTTGGTGCTACACGGTAAAGTGTCGCAAATGGACAAAATGCAACACTACGATAGGTGAAGCAGTCACCTTGGAGAATCAGTTGAAGCAATATGTCTTCAACTGATCTCATGCAGATATCAAAAGTGAAAATGTTGACTTCTATTGTAAATGTACTATCTCTCTCACTTTCTCTACTGAACTTTGAAGAACATAAAAAAAGATTTGATCAAGGGTTTCCCCACATTGGGGTTTGTCCTTGGCTAGCACCACATTTTGTGTCCTCTTGTCTTGGCTTGTCTTTTGCGATTTATATTTATATTCTATCTGCAGTTTACTTTAAATGCTGATGTGATTGCTAATGGAAAAGACATTGAGCTAACTATGAAAATTGAAATAAATTGCTCTAGTATAGAACACATCCAAACTTTAACATGGTATCAGAGCTGAGGTGAAGACAATGCCCAAGGAGGAGTGAAAGAGCAATCATCGAAGACAGTTGGGACAGGACGAAAGGATTAGTGGATTCCTTATTCCTCTTCAAATTCATCGAGGGTGAAGTCGAAGCAGAGAATATTATCAGACTAGCGCGGCGGAAGTTTCTGATGGCCTATCTTAAGATCACTTCATTGGAAGACCGGATCTCAGGGTGGAAGGAAAGTCAGATAACTAGTTCGACCATTATGCAAAGGAGTATCCGAATGGCTGGGACACATCACTTGATGTTGATAACAATCATTCCAGGGACATCTTCAATGATCAAAGGAATGACAGTGCTTCAAGGCACTTCATTGGATAGAAGGGTGCACTCTCTAAATTGGTAGAGACGGAAACAATCGTGGGATTATACTTGGAGCCAATGCCACCTATCCCGAAAAAGGGTGTAGGGAATATTACCTCTAAATTAAATGAGGATAACTCGATTCATTTACAAAATCTCTTTTATATACCTTATCGCTAGAAGAACCTGGTGTCCATTTCAGCAATGGAAGTCGAAGGTTTCAAGGTGGCACTCGTCGATGGAAAGGTACGTGTTTGAAAATAAAAATTTCAAGATGTTTTTGAAGTTCAAGGTTGTATCAAGTTACAGGAAGTCCACTGGGTACCATGTCCATTGACACATAGCACCAGAGGTTTTTAAGTCAGATGATGATAAGGAAGCTTGAATTCAAAAAGAGCATGAAAGTACATGTCTGAGATGTACCGAAGGAAAATCTTACAAGGGGACCATTCCCCTCATGTAGCAGGTCCACAGGTTTGGAACAACCTGTGGAGTTTGAGATTCATGAACTGGAATCTCATGTATACATGTGGAAGAAAGCCCTCTATGGCTTGAAGAAAAACACCCCAGGCATATTATGAGAGGATTGATAATTGTTTGATGAAGCTGAGATTCACTAGGAGGGAAACCGATCCAAACCATTACTCGAAGGTTGTGGATGATAGATGTCTCATACCGGCACCTTATGCAGACGACCTATTTCTGACAGGTGCAGACCCTCTCATTTGCAGAAGTAAGAGGGAGTTGGATTCGGATGTGAAATGATAAATTGCAAGCCTGTGACTACCTCGAGGATCTTAAGTTTCAGAAGTTATATGGTAGTGATGTCAGACCAGATTTGGGAAATGCCTCTGAGTTTCATAAACTCATTCGTGTTGATATTCTTGGTGAACTTCCGTCCGGACATATGTTTCGCAGTTAGCATGGTGAGCTCATATTTGGTTGAGCCTCAATGGATTGGTGCCAAGAATCTTGTAAGATATCTTCGGGCACAATCTCTCATGGATTGAGATACACTGCCGGAAATATGAAACTGCATGATTATTTGAATGCTAACTGGGCAGGTAGTGTGGAGGAACACTAGAGCACTTCTTAGTGTTGGTTCTCTTTGGATTCTGCTTCGATATCATGAATGAGTAGGAAGCAGAAGTCGGTTGTTATAAGCATTGTCGAGATCGGATACATGATTATGAGTATGATCTCGTATGAAGATGCCTAGTTGAGGAAGCTCTTCAGTGAGCTGTTTGTACACATGATGGATACCACTATGATTCTCTGTGACAACCAGAGGTGGGATTCGATTACTGAGGAATCCCGTATTCGATGATTTCTCCAGCAGATAGACATCAGATACTACCTTATCTAGGATATGGTAAGTCAATGAGCAAGGAAGCTCCATCGTTGTGAGATGATGTACAGGTCGCTACACTTTGTCAAAGCCCCGGGGGAAAGATCAAATCTGTGATTTTCTCGAACGACTTGGAGTCGTTGAGAGACCCTTGTAAAGGGGTCCTGCATGTTGCTTACATTGAGCTCTGGGAGCTCTGGGGGCTTGGGGTACTTACTGGAGCAACATATGACCACAAGGTGAGTCACCCTCCCTTGGTGGCACGTGCTGAACAGGATGATTAGTTCTCCTGTGGGCCAGGATGATTTGTTCTCCATGGCGATTGAGGACAGGATGATTCGCTCTCCTATGGACAGGATGATTCGTTCTCTTGTGGGACAAGATGATTCGCTCTCTTGTGGGACAGGATGATTTGCTCTCCTGTGGACAGGATGATTTGCTTTCCTGTGGACAAGATGATTCGCTCTCTTGTGGGACAAGATGATTCGCTCTCCTATGGACAGGATGATTAGTTCTCCTTTCGAGGCATCCAACTCATGCAGTCCGAGACTCATGGGAAGTACCTCTCACCTGATCAATGAGCAGGGAAATGAGGATAGGGACCATAGTAGTACCGATGGACGCATCGTTGTATCTATCGTACTCCCTATGCTAGGATTACCTTCATTGATCTGGGATCAATGATACTGGTCTAGGACCAGTGAGAGTGGTACATACTATGACACTGATTTTGGATCAGTAGAGGACTGGTTTGGGACCAGTGGTACACACACTGAAACTGACTTCGGGTCAGTAGAGGACTGGTCTGGGACCAGTGGTACACACTCTGAAATTGACTTCAGGTTAGTAGAGGACTGGTCTGGGACCAGTTAGAGTGGTACATACTATGACATTGACTTCGGGTCGGTTGAGGATTGGTCTGGGACCAGTGGTACACACTCTGAGATTGACTACGGGTTAGTGGAGAATGGTATGACACATTCTTGATCAATTCTTCTTCTTCATTTTCAGCAGAGCATAGCTAGCAGAACTGAGCAGAGCTAGCAAAGCTGAGCAAAGCAAAGAAGAGCTAGTAGAGCAGAGCTAAGCAGAGCAGAACAAAGCTAGCAGAGCTGAGCAAAGCAGAGCAGAGCAGTGCAGGGCATTGATGGCAGAGATAGTACAGTCGGACATATGGATCAGCGGATGGAGTTCTCCCTAGTTGAGAGGGAGTGTTAAAATTGGCAACTAGGGCCAAACTCGATGTGGGTCATCTTATTTATGGCAGCTGATATTTTTATTGGATCCCTCACATCAAGAGGTGTAGGATTGATCTAAAGATCATCTGATTCCGATAAGTGTTCATGGAGTTATGAATTTATTTATGTTATAAGACAAATTGTCAAGTCGGCCAACAACTTGAGTAGGCTTAGAAGCCCAATAGACATGTCTATTCATCATCTACGTTTTAGTATAAATAGAAGAGGACTTGAAGTCATTTGGACACATCCTCTTCATGTGATCTCCTCCTCTCCATGTCTTTGGGTTTTTGGTGAAGGAGAGACACAAAAGAGCATAGGTTGGTCTAGCATGAAGCCCTAACCGCAAATGATGCCCTAGCTGATCCAATGCAATCATGAAGGCTTATTTATACGTTGGTCATGGAGACACTTATATGCTTGTCATGGAGACACTTATACGCTGGTCATGGAGACATCCATACACAGTCATGGAGACTTCTTATACGCAGTTCTTGAAGACTCCTAAACATAGAGAAGGTGAAGGAAACATGTTCATGCAGAGACCTGTTTCCTAAACGCAGAGATCTGTTCACGCAGATGATGCCCTAAACGCAGAGACTCGTTCACGCAACCATAGAAGCACAAAACTGCATGGAAATATTCGGATGGTTCTGTGATTTCACATGGAAGAGGAGTCGCTATCATGAGGCCGCAGTCTAGACATGGAGCCGCAGTAAAAGCTTGAAGCTGCAGCCAAGATATGAGGGTATCCGGAATGAAGGAGCAACAGAACTTGTCTAAGGGCATCAGCAATTGAGGTAACAATCTCACATTCCTCTCTCTAAACTCGCATGAAGGAGCAGGTCCAAATCTAGCACTTGACTGCACCTCGATTGGGTATTAGGTGTAGTCACAGTCAAGACCTTGGATAACTGGAGCAATGTAGACACAATAGTGACATAAGGTTTGGACAATCTCGAAATTCTAGTGTTGGGCTAATTTTGCATGAATAAGAGTAGTCTTGACATCATACTCCTGTAGCTACAGAACTTTGGATGGAGATGGAACAGTAAGACAGTGATGCCATAAAGATGATCTCGGTATTACATCGAGGGATATTCGGAGCTGTTATCTAATAGTCTCGGCATATGTTTATGTGTCTCAATGTTATACCACATCAGCTCTCAGTGTAATAATAAACTCGGTTACTATCTCAATGAAAGCAGAGATATGGTCCTAATCTCTTGTTAGATAATCTCAGTATAATGGGCAACATGATGATGGAAGATGCAACATAATGGGTAGCATGATGATGAGAGCAGATGAGAGCAGCTCAGTCATCAAGGTCCAACACTGTGATGGTACAGCTTGGTGCTACACGGTGAAGTGCCGCAAATGAACGAAATGCAACAATACGATAGGTCAAGCAATCACCTTGGATAATCAGTTGAAGCAATATGTATTCAACTGATCTCATGCAGATATCAAAAGTCAAAATGTTGACTTCTATTGTAAATGTACTATCTCTCTCACTTTCTCTGTTGAATTTTGAAGAACATAAAAGAAGATTTGATCAAGGGTTTTCCCACATTGGGGTTTGTCCCTGGCTAGTGCCACATCTTGTGTCCTCTTGTCTTGGCTTGTCTTCTGCGATTTATATTTATGTTCTATCTGCAGTTTACTTTAAATGCTGATGTGATTGCTAATGGAAAAGACATTGAGCTAACTATGAAAATTGAAATAAATTGCTCTAGCGTAGAACACACCCAAAATTTAACAAGTTGTCACATAATAGCATAGAGGAAAGAACAGTGAAATACAAGCACAATAATCAATCACTTCAACACAACTGTTTTTGGACAATAATCCCTAGAAAAACCCAATGCGGGAAAACCGACGCAGCAGATGAGGGTTTATTTATTATTCTTCAACAACAATCCCTTTACGAGGAATGATTTGCAGAACATAGAGAAAACTTTCTGAAAACACCTGAGATAATTTTTCTCCACCCTTTGGAGAAATTCAGACACCCAAGAGACCCTCTAGCCTTCATTGCATCACCTTTGCGTCATCTTTGTGTGAGGACTGCGGCCCTTGCTGCACTGCCTCTCTGAGCTGTCCCTTTGCGCTATCCCTCTGATGAATTGCATTCCCTCCTCCTCAGTCTTCGACTGATGCTGATACCCTCCTCTTCCTTCACCCGACAACTCTCCCTCTGAAATCAAACTCTTACTTCTTGAGAATCGATTTCCTTTAGGTTACTAAGTATTTGCTCGGTGTGTCTCCAAATGACTCTCAAGTCTTCTTTTATGCATTTCCTGTTGAGATATCAATGATCATGATCTAATCTCTAATCAACGTCTAAGATTAAATTAGACTTGATCCTCGTCTCTTAGAAGCTTCTCACCCATATTTTCATTAATACCCATTAATATTTTAATTTTCCTAAGTTTAGACTTAGGAACCCCATTAAAAATATTAATTATTTTAATAAAATACAATCTGGGTGGAATTTCACCAAATGATTTCTGGGTCTTGGAGATCTGATGTGTTCTAGCCCCTCCACAAAATTTCAGAGCTAGAGCACATCTGATGCTACCCAAAAAAAGACAACATGACCTTTGTTAGAAGACTTGTGAAAGAACAAAGAGACAAAGTACAAAGATAAAATAGCAATAGTGGTAATCAAGGAAATGTAGTGTATTTATCTTTTGAAGAGTGTTAGCTCCCTCTTAATCTTGGACCTGTTCACCAACCTTGCCATTCTTGTCAAACTCAAGTACTAGGCTTTTCTTTTTACAGCGGAAACAATTAGTTAGAGTTTCTATTTCTAGGGTTTTCTAATCCAAATCTTATCTAGGGTTTACGAACCCTAGATCCTCCATAGTCACCAAGACCTGTTATTCAAGAACTGCAAAACTTCTACAAGTACGCTGCAAAACCTAAATGATATTATTGACATGCCTTTTATCCGATTCATTTCTCATCTTCTCATATAATGATATACTTGTTGTGCTAACATATCAACAATCTACACAGACTCTTTTTCTAACGCATTTTTATCTTTCATGAGAGCAACTCATTCATGACCTGGGAGACTCATTATTTTTAGCAAAGGTCATTAGTTGCAAAGAACATACATACGTCTTCCTAACTTTACCTGTCAACAGAGATCTGATCCTTTTTCCAAAAGAGATTGTCATATTCTTTCAACAGAGGTGCTTCAAGTCTTCAGTTATTGAACCACATAAATTTCTTTGAGCTGCTTGCATTGTCCTTCATCTTCCAGGCTTCAATAAGTAGGTCTTCTTCAAGATGTCAATTATTCTTTTATTATGTTAAGAGTCTAGGTAGCGAGACTGCTTCATGTAGAAATGCTTCATAAGATTTCAAATATCTTGATACAGTTCTTGCTGCTGCATGTACTGGTGACTCAGAGATAAGCTTCATAAATCTATTATATCACAGTTCTTCCATAGAGCTCGTGGTATTTAAGATGTCACAGGTCTGTCTTTAGAATAGGCATGAAATCCTTTTGTTCATATCTTGAGCTATTGCCCTTCACATATAAACACAGATTTTCAACATGGCAAAACTCTGTAGGAACTGGCAAACAGAATATGCATTCTTCCACAATGTTGTCATGATGAATTCATATGTCTAGGTAGGCTTTGAATTTGTCACAGAAATGTTGCCACAGAAAACTTAGCGAGCCAGAGTATCATAGAAGATTTTGGTTGCCATCACAGAAGATTCGAATCTCAGGTATACGAGCTCCAATATTTTGCATAGACTACTGATGTTTTGGATCAAGAACTTGTCCTCATGGGTAGTTGATGAATATAGTATGGTGTGACATTCCTCAGATCCTCGCATAGGCTGTCAAAAAACTTGGATCCTTTTATTTGTCCTTATAATTACTACACTGTTCTTAAGAATTCTGGTATAGCCTGTTCATAGAAGAAATTTTCCTTCGAAATTGGTTATTGCAACAAACTCACAGTGCCTCCGGATTTTAATGCTTGTCATAATGAGATGGACTTCTCATCATTTGTTTCATAACTTTTCTACTTAAACTTCAAAGGATTTTGGTTTTCTTCCTTATATCACAAACTTCTTTTGCTTCCATAGTGATGACAATTTTGGACTAGCTTCAGATTCTGTGGTCTATATAGAGATTATGACACATATATACATAACTCGGACTTGTTCACAAAGACATCAGTAAGGCTCGGAATTGTCATTTTCATAGAGAGAAGTAAACTTGGACCTGTATATGTTGTTAAGTTTCGGATGCTTGTTCCTTAACTGTATAATGGTATTGTCTCAGAGATTATAGGTCTTGATCCATGTTGCAGAAAAATGATGCCATATCATAATAGGACAGAAGCTTGCATATGTAATGAAGTTTCTAGTGACAGGATGTTTGTATACTTCCATGAAAAGTTCGGACACCTTTGACATCGGGTGCCACAGAGATGGATATAACTCGAAATTTCAGAGAACTCGGATTTGGTCCCATTCATATTATTATGGTCCAACCAAGATCAAGCACGGTTTCACATTTCCAGAATATATTATCTTTGAATTCCACAGTAGATACAACAGTTTAGATCCACAGAAAACATATTGTCACAGTACCTTTGGATGCCATAGAAGATATGCTGCTGTAGGAGTTTGGATGTCTTTCATAGAATGTTAGAATTTGTCACTGGTTCAGATCTTTCCTTGAGCTCGAACTCCAAAATGATGATAGTAATTTGGATTATAAACAAGTATAAGCTTCAATCCCTGCTGTAGAGGTGTCTTTAAGAATGCAGATGTAGATGAGCAAGATTATTGAGGGAGTGAGTGAGAACTTGAAGATGATTCGAAGAGCCTATGCACAGAATAGCAGCTCAATCTATGGACAGACCGAGAATGGTCCTCTCTCTGCACTTTATTACCTCGTCCAGTAAAAGCAAAAGGAAATAGAGGAGCACAAATAGTTGATGACACAATTTTAAAATTTTCTCCATGAAGTTTTTATTATGAGTATTCATCACCCACAATCTAACATGCCTTAAATAATATAATTAGCCTTTCTTGTGGTGTCCTAACATTGAATATTGGCACTCATGTATTTACTTATATAGAACCATGACTTTGTTACAGTATATTGATTTGAATATCGATAACTAATGCCTTGCCAATGATACCAGATTGACTTTTTTGACCTTTATGGGCGTAAGTTGAATGCAAATGATGTTGGGGTATCTTGTAGATCTGGAGGCCAATTTTATTCAAAGAACATAAGAGGGTAACTATTTGTAAGCATGCATTTTCTTGGCAAGCTAGGGATGAGTGAGTTCTGCAGACAATGTTCTTGCATCTTGAATACTAATAAGTATTTTTGCAGATTTTCAAACTTAAAACGACGACACTTGCTTTCAGTTGAAGACCCGCAAGTAAGTTTTTTATATTAGCTTGTATTACATGTTCTCTATGATTTTCTTCTAGACTGAGACTAGTTTACATTATATTGTGGATTCACTGATTGTTGTTTTAAATCTAGGCACCAGAGAATGACATTGGCAAGAATTCATATAATATTTTGAAGGTGCATTTCTCAAGTCCATATAATCCTTTGATTATCTCTATACTTAATTTATTAGCTTTGACTAAGCTAAGTGATTTGGATAAAAAGAGATTTCTCAAATGGTTTTCACCACGGCAGTTCCATGTTTACAATTTGGATAATTATGTGACATAAACTTGTCTTATAAAATATGTGAGTTAATTTTTGCCTGTTTATAAAATTAAACATTTGAGCTATGTAGTGTTTTGTTGCCTTACATACTAGAATCCTTTTCTTGTCATTTAGAATATAACAATATACATTTCTAATGTGATACAGTATCTCTCTATTGTCAGCAGGAGATGTTGTAAAGCTCTGATATAAATGCTAAATTCTTATTAGGGTTTAGAGGTTGGGAAGGTGATAAACAAAGAAATCCTTAAAACAATATGAAAAGTTATGAACAGTAATCTATTTATGTACATGAATGTACAAGTGAAGAAGAGACTGTCCCACATATACAAGTGCAAGAACATGAAAATTAATTATCAGTTTCTTCTTCAGATATGGACACCAAATAGTATTTCATTCACTTTTAGTGAAGAGCATGCATATTTGTAGTGTTCCAGATGTGTTCCCAAGGGGTGGGGGGAGGGCATCCCCCCAGGTGTCTCATGTTCCCAGGATGGGGGGACACTTGGAGAGATGTTTCTCCATGTCCCACTTTTGGGTAAATGTGGGGAAACGTACGGGGAAATGTTTCCCCAATGCAGGGATGCCTTTCCCCAAAAGTGTGACTTTTGGACATCCCCTTAGAAAAGGGGTGCTTTTGGGCATCACACCCGTCAATGTTGCACGTAGCACGGATGTTTTTTTAGAAGCGGATCTGCGGAAGCGTCATTTCTCAAAAATCTAGGAAGCTAAGCGTCTACTATATATATTTGCGTTTATATTAAAAAAACATCCAAAATACTAAATTAGTTGTAGAAAATATGGAAACATGCATATTTCTACATAAATCAAGATAGATATGGCATCCATTGTAGATTAATGATTAATTATTCAAGCATCAACAATCAAGAATCTAGATTCTTCTCCTCTTGTATAGCCTCTGCCTCTACCTTGATTGTCTAGGGATATTAGTCAACATTGACCAATTTTGATCAAACTACCTAATCCAAGCCTTAAAATATGGTAGAAAATGCTTAACATGCTTGATTGGTGATTTTGATTTGATTGAAAGGTAATTTTTTGCTAAGGGCATGACAAAGGAGTTCAAAAATTAACACCACCAACACTAGGGTACATATAGGATTTTGTGCTCTTGATTAAATGCCAATCACATGCCCTCATACATGATATAATCTAATGAAATGCCACAATCCCATTGCTCATGAATTCCTGAAAAGTGTTAAGTCTATTGAATTTTGAATAGGATATGAAATTCTATTTTCTCCATATGAAGTCTGATGAGGCTGGAACCACTCTCAAACATCCCGAGTCATTTCATGGTATTGTTAAAAATTTAAGTAAAAGGATGAAAATGAAATGACATTCTCCTTGAATTTTCATTTTCATTCTTTTACTTTAAGAATTTAACCCTTACCATGAAGGAGCATCTACGAAGCATCTAAGGAGCATCAAGGGAGAACCTTGGGAGTGTCTGAGAAGCCCCAACCCAACTTAAGTCGAGGAAAAAAAATTTCGAACCCTGTGGAACTGCCCGTCTCCCTTCGGATCCGTGCCCGATTCGTCGGGGATGCGGTGAGATTCATCGTTGGATTCGTGGTTCATAAATCTGGAACTTCGGATCAGGCTGGCATGGTTTTGAATTTCTAGGAACCGCCTTTGCCGGCCCGATTCGCGGATCCAACGAACAATCCCCCACGGATTTGTACGGGGCGTGGTTCTTGGTTTGGATCCTTTAGGGGGGGGTGTTTCATGCAACATTGATCCCCCAAAAAGGGATTGCTTCTGGCATACCCCCAAGGGAGGTGTAATATGTTCTAGGGTAATTTTTTCCCTAGGGCTTATTATTCACAAGGTTTTTCAACAAAACAAAAGTTTATTCATTCATACAACAAGAGACATTTCTTCATATCATTCAACAATAGAAATATACATGCATGAGTAATCTAATCATTAATTATATTATATTTGTTAGTTCCACAATGAATGGGATTGGTTGTCCAAGAACCTAGATTGTACACTGTCATTATTTTAATTAATATTGTTGCAAGTATAAGTAACGAGATTTGTTGCTAAGCCAAATTTGACTAAGTCCTAATTTACCCTACAAAACTTAAGCTATCTTATCCTGCTTTGCTGGCTTGAGAGACTAATCACAGTAGGCTTGGCTATCTTACTAAGATACCACATTTTGGTTCTGCAACAATATGGCCTTGCAACTTGGACTTGTAACATTTCGGCTCCACAATCTTTGCCAGCGCTATTCCATAAAACCTCAATTCGTCCCACAACTAGTAACCATAAATGCCACTGGTTTTTTTTGCTCAACCACATAGATACCTGATTCCACAACTTGCTCAACTATTTATAACAAAAGATGAATGGAGAAGAATGACTAACTAGGGTGGAATCTTTCACCACCAAAATTGGTAGAGAAAAAGGGGTCTCAAGACCCTTAGAACCACAACTCGAGAAAACAAATATATTTGATCAAAATCGATGATGCCAAATTGATTCCAACTCTTCTTTATTTATAGATTCCTTTATGGGTTCTCAAATGTGAGGGTTTGTGAATGCAACCCCCAATTTGGGCTCTTTTGCCTCAATCGACCCAAAATTTACCCAATGTTTCCCCAAACATTGGAAAAATTGGGTTTTCCCCCTTTATCAAGAAAATATCCTATGGGGTTGGAGAGGCTATTTCGCTCTCCCATATCCAATCAATTGGGAGAGGACATTACAGTCCCCCCTTCCCTAAATTGCTTGCCCCCAAGAATTTGCAAATTCAGATGTTGTAAAACTCGTTCTCCTTCCCATATGGCATTTTTTCTAGTAAGTTTTTCCATCTAATAAGATAATCTGAAATCACTTCGACCCTCAGTTTCATTTCTCGTACTACCATGATTGCTTATGGAATTAACTCTAGTTGTCCATCTTCACCCAAAGGGGGTAGTTCGATAGAAGTAGTGACCTACTACTGCCCGATGACCTTGTTGAGAGTTTAGACATGATACATGGAAGACATTGTGAATTTTGGTTTCTCTTGGTAGTTCTAACTCATAAGCCACTTCTCCAACCTTTTGGATTACTTGGTATGGTCCTTAAAATCTCGGCTTCAACTTTTCTGCACCTCTTTTCTTGAGTGTAGATTGTCTATATGGCTGCAATCTCAAGAAAACAAGGTCTCCAACCTCAAAGCTACATTTTGTTTGGTGCTGGTTTGCATGCATCTTTTGTTGGTTTTGGGCAACTTGTATGTTTTCTTTGAGTATCTTGAGAATGTCTTGACTTTCTTGTATCCAGTCTTTAGCCAATGGGGCCCTGCTGTCTCCAAAGGTCAAGTCGATAAATGACAGAGTGCCATAGCCGTATAGTGCTTTGAAAGGTGTCATCCCAATAAACAAATGCTAAGTGGTGTTGTGACAATGCTCCCCGAGGTACACCCACTTGACCCATGCCTTTTCTGCCTAGTTTTCTACCAATAGGTGAGCCTTCCAATCTTCTATGATCTCCATGAGGGAACATGTTGTTGGTTTTTGGAAAGTGTATCAGATGTAACATTCTTTTTACCCTTTACATATTCAATGTCAAAATCATAAGCTTGGACCTTACTTACCGACTTATGTTGCCTTTCGTTCATGTCTTTTTCTCCCAAGAAATGACACAAGTTGTTGTGGTCTCTCTTGACCATGAACCTACTTCCTACCAAGTATTGCTTGAACTTTGCCAAAGCATCCATAATAGTTAGCATCTCTTTGTCATATATGGAGTAAAGTTTCTCTGAATCCTGGAGTTTTCGGCTTTCAAATGTAATTAGATATCCCCTTTGCATTAGTACAACTCTTATTCATTCTCTTGACACATCACATTCTAATACAAAAGGTTGACTGAAATCGAGAAGTGCCAATATTGGACACAAGGTCATTACTTCCTTGAGCTTATTGAATGCCTTGTCTGATTCTTTTATCCACTTGAATGATTTTTTATTTTTCAAGTCTACCAGAGGTGCGCCTAATTATGAGAATCCTTTGATGAACCGTCAGTAGTAGAAATCCCAAAGAATCCTCATAAGTCTGTCAAGTTCTTGGGTGTAGGCCAATCCAATATTGCCTGAGTCTTCCCATTGATGTACCTGGACTCCTTGCACACTAATTATATGTCCCAAATAAAAACATTCGTGATCCCGAATTCACACTTTGATTCCTTGGCATAGAGTGACTATTCCTTCATTAGGCTTGGAATTTCGTCCAAGTTTTTCAAGTGCCCTTCCCACGTCTGTTGTATATGAGGTGGTCATCATAAAATACCAGTAAAAATTTCCTAAACTGTTTGTTGAAGATGCTGTTCGGACAAGTCTGGAATATGTTGAGGGCAGTTAGCCTAAACAACATGACCAAAAATTCAAAGTGTCTTTAGTAGAGAAAAAGGGGTCTTAAAACCCTCAGAGCCATAAAGCAAGAAAATAGATATGTTTGATCCAAATCGATGTTGTCAAATTGATTCCAAATCTCTATTTATAGATTCTTTCATGGGTTCTCTTATGTGAGGGGTTGTGAATGCAACCCCCAATTTGGACTTTTTTGCCCTAATCGACCCAAAATTTATGTGATGTTGCCCCAAACATTGGAAAAATTGGGTTTCCCCCCTCTTTATCAAGAAAATAGCCTACAAGGTTGGATAGGCAATTTCGTCCTTCCTTAGCCAATTAATTGGGAGAAGACATTACAAGAGGGTTGATTATGGGTGTCCCCCACGAAAGCAGGACTTTTGAGTGACCCCCCTTGCACCCAAGAAGGGGTGCTTCTACAACCGCTTCCCCCTCCCCCCCACCCAATTTTTCCTTGAAATATTTAAAACAAGATTTAAATAAAAAACAATATATAAAAATACCCTATCTCACTTTCATTTTTGTTTACCCTTTATTCACTCTCAACCCTTAAATGCTCATCCTATTTTCATTTTTCATTGCCCATTGTTAATTTTTAATTTTAGCTTTCGATTCTTTATTCTAGATACTGATGACCTCAAATCGAGTCTCTGACTGTCAATTTTTACTATTTTTGAGTTTGAGTAATTTCAATTTACTATTTTAGACTTCAATATCTACTATTTTCCTTAGTAGTAATTAGATTCTAGAATGATGAATTTAAATCAATATATCAATATTTTAATGTTTCTATTTCCTTTATGGTTTACCGTTTATGAATCAATGTATTTCATTATTGAATGTTAATCTAAATCATGTTTGTATTATTTACAAATTTGAATTTAGTACTATTTTACTGTTTAGTATTTACATTGCATAATGATGATTTTGCATGGGATGAATTGTTATTTTTGGAATTTTATCATTATCATTATTATTTTTATACTTTTAGAGACAAGTACCCCGATGCTAGGTACTCAATGTCCCCCCTCCGCCCCTCCCCTTGAATATCCCCAAAATTTGGGGTGCTTCCACATGCCCCACTTGTCTGTCTATTTGCTCTACTGCTCCCTTGTCTTGGAAGCTTGGTGGAACATCGCATGTTTGAGTACAATGTTTAGGGCTATTTACATGGTTTCTCATAGCATCCATATAAATGTTATTTATGGTTTTCATGTCTCGTTAACTAAGGGTTTGAAGAGAGACCCAAAGGAATTCATAGATGTAGAGATGTGTAGGACAAGGAATCTTGTCACTGGCTATCTATGAGAATAGCTAGTTTTGTCATCATTGTCAAGTAGTGGACATACTCACATCCATTGCACTTTGTCTACTATTTCTAATGGGCATCTTGTTAAGGTTAAATTAGGAGTTGCACAAATGTTGAAATTTGATGACTAAAAAGTTTCTTGCAATCCCAACCCGATTTTAATTTCACTTTATCACTCCCATTCAGTTAAATGCCCTTTCTCATAAACATACATTCAACATATAGAATTCTAGAAATGAAATTTTCAGATTAAAACACATGGGACTGTCAACACATGCTGAAAATAAATATGGACATAAACAGACCAGCAACACATTAAAATACACACTGATTTTTGGTCAACTTAGATCCAGGAAAAACCCCTTCAATCTTCTCTAGGGAAAACCTGTTAGAGAGCTCTTCAAATTTATTTATCTTTCAAGTTCAGGAAAAATACATTTGCAGACAAAACAAAACATCAAAATACAACTTATCTTTTTAGCCCAAAACTCCTTGAAAACCATGCCCACTTTGCCTCAATTTCCATGCCCACTTGAAGCTGAAGATATGTACTGTACTGTACGGATTCCGTACGGGCTGTACGGATCTTTCACTTTTTTTTATAGCTCAAATACTTCTCTCGAACAACATGTAGCTCACAGTGTGAAATGTTGTTCATATTGTACCTTTTGCTGTCTTCTATGCCTTGATTTCTGTGCCCAACTTTGCCCAGAAATCACTCCTTCAGCGTGCTGCAACAAATTTATCCTTCAGAATTTTTCTCCAGCTCTCAACCTCCTTTCTCCAATCTGCTCATGAAGAATGAATGCAGTCTCTCTTTTCTTTTCCCCCTTTTGTTTCCCTAAATGACTTTTGGGCAACTCTAAGATCTAATGACTCAGATTCATTTAGATCAAGGAATGAGAATAAATGTGCATTTAATTCTCACTTTCTATTCTTTAACTCACCCATTAAATAAAGTACCCACATTGTACTTTATGTCTAAAGTCAATTTTCACTTTATAATTTAACATCGACTTTACCACTTATAAAGTCACTTTCACTTTATAAAGTCACACTTAGGAAAATAATTATTTTGAACACTTTTCCCTAGGTAGAGACTAACCCATGGGAATCCACTTGTCCAAGGTACATTAAAAATCAACACTCCCTCTTACCGAGGAAAGTGTTTCTGACCACACCCATCTTGTCCCTGAAATGGACATGCTTGCCTCTTGGCAAGGACTTCGTGAGAACATTGGCCGCCTGCTTATCTGTCGATATATACTCCAACTTCACTGGCCCCTTCTGAACATAGTCCTTAATGAAATGATATTTGATGTCAATGTGTTTTGACCTGTCATGAAACACTGGATTCTTCGTGAGTTTACTGCAATTTTGATTATCACAGTGAATAACAGTCAGTCTCAACCCCTGATCAAATAGGCCATACAACAACTTGGGAAGCCAAATGGCCTCACAACTAGCCTACCTAGCAGCCATATACTCAGCCTTAGAAGAGCTCAAAACAACTGACTTTTTCTTTCGACTGAACCATGATACAACTGCCGAACCCAATTCGAAGGAACACCCTAAAGTGCTTTTCCTCTCAGAAGCATACCCTGCCCAATCTGAATCTGTGTAACCTGCCAACCTCACTCCATCTCCCCGCCTATAGTCCAGACCATAATCAACAGTCCCCTGCACGTAACGAAGAATGTGCTTTGCAGCTACCCAGTGCACCCTCCCGGGCTCAACCATGAACTGGCTATGTGTGTTGACTACAAAGCATATATCTGGTCTAGTGTTGACCAGATACATCAAGGACCCAATAAGCTACCTATACAATGCGGGATCCACCAAACTAGAATCTGAAGCATGAAGCTTCTTCCAGTTGGTGATCATCTGCCATGTGAAATCTTCTCAACACATCCACAACATATTGCCCCTGCCCCAGAAAGATATGCCCCTCCTCTTGCCACACCTCAAGCCCCAAAAAGTAATGCATCAGCCCAATGTCCTTCATCTCGAACTCCATAGCAAAATCCTCCTTCCAACCACTAATCATCTCTCTGTCCCAGTAATGAACAAGTCATCAACATACAACACAAGAATGAGCGGATCATCCCCTATAACAATGTAGTATAGGTTCAGATCTGCATCACTCTTCGTGAGACTCATCTGCTGCAAGTATCAATCCTCGAATACAAAGCTCTCGGAGCTTGCTTAAGTCCGTAGAGTGCTTGCCTCAACTAGCATACATGGGTTTCCCATCCAAGTACCTCAAAGCCCTGTGGCTGCTCAACATACACCTCCTCCTCTATAACTCCGTTCAGAAATGCGGTCTTCACATCCCTCTGATGGATCTGCCAACCCATTTCTACAACAATAGAAATAAGGGACCGGATAGAAGTGTATTGAGCTACGGGAACGAAGGTCTCATCATAGTCAACTCCCTCTATCTGTGAAAACCCTCTAGCCACAAACATCGCCCTGAACTTCTCAATGCTGCCATCCGCAACATACTTGATCTTGTAGAGCTACCTGAAAGTCACAACTGACTTGCCCTCAGGCCTAGGCACCACTTCCTAGACATTGTTCTTAATGATAGAGGCACACTCCTCCACCATAGCCTCTTTCCATATGTCCTGGATGGCAGCCTCCTCATAGCTAGTAGGCTCAAAGTCAACAATGTTGGTAGCCTTAGCTACATAACTGCAAAACCGCTCAGGTGGAACACTCTCCATATTCACCCTCTTCGGAGGACCAATGGACTCTACTTCCTTCAAGGTGTCTTGAAGCCACTTGGGTCTCCTCTTCCCTGAAGAAGCTTCCCCATAGGGAATCTCATCCTCTGCTCCCTAGTCTGGTGAACTTGAAGGTCTGCCCACTGACCCTGGTGTGCCTGTACCAACACCTGTCCTTGAAGAACCTGTACCAGCACTTGTCCTTGTGTTAGTTGAAGTGCCATGTGAACTCTGTACCAGTGGACTCCTTAAAGAAGTGCTCAATGAACTCACCACTGGTGCCCCAAATGTCATTGACACTGAAGTAACTCCTGTACCAGTCGATCCAGGAACCTGAGGTCCTACTCCCTGTACCTAATCTCCCTGCTGAGGAGAAGTCTGTGACCCTCTCTCATCATACTCCCGTGATCTCCGATAGGCCCTCTCCTCCTCGAACTTCACATCCCTCCTAATCACCACTCTCCATTTAGAAGGAATGAAGATCCAATAGGCCTTCAAAGTCTCACTGTAACCCATCAAGATACCCTTCTTTGCCATGGGTTCTAGCTTCGTCCTCTGCTCCTTTAGGATATAAGAATATGCGAGACATCCACAGATACGGAGATGTCCCACATGAGGCTTCTCTCTAGTGAAAGCCTCCTCTGGAGTCATATTCCCAATTCTCTGTGAGGACTTCTGTTCTGAGGATAAACAACAGTATTACAGGCCTCAACCCACATAAACAAAGGCAACCCCTAATCATGAATCATCGCTCAAGCAACCCCAAAAATAGCTCTGTTCTTCCTTTCAAACACTCCATTCTGCTGGGGGTTGTAAGGAACCGTGAACTCTCTCCTAATGCCCTCCTGTGCATAAAAGTCAGAAAACCCACCATCAGTGTACTCACCACCATTGTCTGACCTCAAGATCTGAATCTTCCTACCTGCCTGCTTTTCCACAAGAGCTTTGAACTCTTTAAAGCGACTGAAGACCTCACCCTTGGTCTTCAGGAAATATATCTAAGTCCTCCTATAGTAGTCATCAATGAATATAATACTCATAACCATCCAAAGACACATGAGACATACGGCCACTAACATCAGTATGAATCAAGTCTAGTATACCTGTAGATCTGCTATCGCTCGCTGGGAATGGTAACTTGGTGTACTTTCCCAAAGCGCACCCTTTGCAGACCTCATAATGCTTGACACTGAAATCAGGAACTCTAGTAGTGATCTCCCTCAGTGCTCTCAAAGCTCCATGATGCATATGCGCCATCCTCTGGTGCCATAACTCACACAAGTCTCTACTGCTGGTGTTACTATTGTGAGTGCTACTAGATGTGTCACTCACCAATGCTCCTGTCGACTGAAAAATGAATCTGTATAGTTTCCCAGAGCGAACTCCAATGACTTTGGCCAAGTGATGGAAGCTCCCCTGGGATGCATCAATACCTGCCCTCCTGAGAAAGTGACGTCAAACTCTTTCTCCTCCATAGAAGACACTGAAATCAAGTTCTCCTTCATCCTCGGAACATAGAAAACATCCATGACCTTCAAAGGAGGCAAAGACTCCCCCTCAAAGGTCACAGTCCCCACACCAACAACTTTCACAGTGCGGTCATATCCTAGTACAATCTCAATATCATGTGCCCTCTCTGCAAGCTCTGAAAAGAACTGCTATGCACCTATCATATGGCGGGAAGCCACGCGGTCTATGTACCACACATCGAATGACGTACTCCTACTAGATGTAGAAGTAATAAATGCAAAGTCCTTGTTAAATTGTGAAGCAAACTGCTGCACCTCTGTAGAAGCTGCAGTACCCTTCTTCCCCTTGTTTTTCCTCTTAGGACACGTAGTAGCATAGTGTCCCATCTTCGGACATGCCCAACATTTGACTTTGGACATATTCGTATCTTTCTTCTTCTTCTTCTTCTCCATTCCCTTAGCCCCATCTGATGATGCCCCTTTCTAGGCCTTCCCCTTGTTCTTCCCCCTGACTGTGAAGGCTACATCCTCCTCATCTGCGATCTTCACCCCACCACTGCTAGTCTTCCGTATCTCATGCTGCACATAATCATCCTAGAATATGTCCCAATTGGGAAGATTCTCTCTAGAGGTAAAACATCTCCAAAGACCTCCCAAGACTTAGGAAGTTCTGCTACAACTATCCTGACTAACTCTGTGGGTGCAACTGCCTCACCAATAGCAGTCAAATCATCACGTACTTGTTTGACCCTGCCAAGATAATGAACTACACTTTCAGCCTTTGTCATCTTGATGTTCTTCAATTGTTCTTTGAGTACCATCTTCCTGCTCTCATTGGTACTTTGATAGAGAGTGGTTAGAGCTGTCCATATCTGATATGCATATGTGTTTCGTCTCACTTGAGGAACCACATGATTCTTCAGACTGTCCATCAAAATCCTTTGTCTTTGCATTATTTTTTGTGAATTCAGTAAGTTCATCTGCAGCAGTAGGAGGTACAACCACTTGCCGCACTATGTCCCAAAGCGCTGCCTCCTCAAACATTCTCTGAATTCTATCCTTCCAAACGGCATAGTTGGATATCCCATCCAGTCTGTGTTCTATCCTTAAGAACATGGCCATGACTGTTGTCCAAAATTTACAAAACAAAGAAAATGGAGAAATGAACTTTCCAGCACACCTTGCTGTCCCAAAAGTTCAGTTTGTCTAAAATTTCACCTTGCTGTCCCAAAATATCAGTTTGCTGTCCAAACTCAGTTTTCTATCCAAAAATTCAATTTGTTGTCCAAACCACTGTTTGTTGTCCCAAACCACTGTTTGCTGTTCAAATTTCAATTTTCAGTGTATTGCTTCGATACCATGTTGAAATTTGATGACTAAAAAGTTTTCGGCAATCCCAACCTGATTTTAATTTCACCTTATCACTCCCATTATGTTAAATGCCCTTTCCCATAAACATACCTTCAACATATAGAATTCTGAAATGAAATTTTTAGGTTAAAACATATGGGACTGTCAACACATGCTGAAAATAAATATGGACATAAACGAACCAGCGACACACATAAAAATACACAGGTTTTTGGTCAACTTAGACCCAGGGAAAACCCTTTCAATCTTCTCCGGGGAAAACCTGTTAGAGAGCTCTTCAAATTTATTTATCTTTCAAGTTCAGGTAAAATACATTTGCAAACAAAACAAAAGAGAAAAATACAACTTATCTCTTTAGCCCAAAACTCCTTGAAAACCGTGCCCACTTTGCCAAGATTTCCATGCCCACTTGAAGCTGAAAATATGTACTTTATGGATTTTGTACGGATTTTACGGTTTTTATTATTGTATATTTTATCTCAAAAACTTCTCTCGAATGGCATGCAGTTCACAACGTTAAATGTTGTTCGTATTGTACCTTCTCCTGTCTTCTATGTCTTGATTTCTGTGCCCATCTTTGCCCAGAAATCACTTCTTCAACTTGCTGCAACAAATATCTCCTTCAAAACTTTTCTCCATCTCTTAGCCTCCTTTCTCTAATCTGCTCATGAAGAATGAATGTAGTGTCTCTTTTTAACCCCTTTTGTTTCTCTAAATGACTTTTGGGCAACCCTAAGATCTAATGGCTCAAATTCATTTAGATCAAGGGATGAGAATAAATGTGCATTTAATTTTCACTTTATATTTTTTAACTCACCCATTAAATAAAGTACCCACATTGTACTTTATGTCTAAAGTCACTTTTCACTTTATAATTTAACATTGACTTTACCACTTATAAAGTCACTTTCACTTTATAAAGTCACACTTAGAAAAATAATTATTTTGGACACTTTTCCCTAGGTAGAGACTAACCCATGGGAATCCACTTGTCCAAGGTACATTAAAAATCAACAACAAACTTGTTGGGAGATTACCAATGATATTATGGTAGGCTATTTGTGGATTACAAGAACAATATTTCGAAGATTCAACTATGTTTCTCTATCGCTGGTTCTCTTAATAAGAAAAGGACCATTCAAGATCAAGAGACAAGATGACTTCGGTGGTGTCAAGAAATATGGAAGTCACTCTTACGTAAGTCTAAGTACTTTGATGATTGGTGTGTGTTCTAACATTTTGTTGGTTAAGGAGCGATGATGAGATATGTGATTCATAAAGGTGAAAAATAAGGGATTGGCTCTCTTGCCCTAGTTTATTGGAACAAAATTGGGGGAAAGATGCACAATATAAGAGTATAAGTTGAGAGAAGAGATTTTGATGCACAACAAAGACTATAAGACCTAAGTTTATATGCACCTATGATAGTAGTGTACATATATAAATCCTTTGTTTCTTTGATAAATTGTAATCATTTGTGTCGTTCTAACTTTTATATCCAAAAATATCTAATTTTGATTGATTGAATGTTGTTTATAATTAACAACATAGACCAGACTATCTTGCATTCGTATTAATAATTCTGTCATGCACATCTTTGATATCTTAGTCTATGATCTAATATGTGACATTATAGAAATATTTGTGCTATAATGATGGGCACTAGAGAAGTTTTTTTGTAATTATAACATAGGGTATTTTCTTGTGTTAAGGCTTTCGTCCCCAGTGGAATGTTTCATTTGTGTTGGGTTGTTGATGGTCGTAGGATGACAATCATGCCATCCTCCATAATCTATCACACATGTTAGAATCCCACAGATTTTGTTTAATTTCATTTCAATGGGATCAACACCAAGGAGCAATTCATGAAGCTGTTGATGAGGAATGCTACTTTAGAAAATTTCATTGAGGTGGAGAAGTGCTGGTTCATTATGCATCCCCAACGTGACCTTTGGACCCTCTTCAAGCAAGAGATCAACAGACGCTGTGCCAAACTCTTGATTTTGATCTATGATACAAAATATAATTTTTATATATGTTCAAGAAATGCCCACAAATGCAGCGTGACGAGATGAATACGATAGTTCCAAAACATGAGTGAGTATAGAAAACAACTCCCAAATAATTAAGATAGAGAGTAAAATAAATTGAGGTACTTCTCTAAGCTATGTCCTAAGAATTGAACAATGATTTTGGATAACAAATTTAGGATAAGTGTACCTAGTATCTAGAATAGAAATAATCCAACGATATCAAGATTTGGTAACACTAGTTGCCTTCACATCTGAGGTGGAATGGAGGAAAATTTGGATAGAATGTTATTGGGAAGATGAGGTAGAATAATTTCGGCCTCCAACTTCCAAAATTTCGATGCTACAACATATTTGAAATTTCGGCCTCCCCAGTAGCTTCAAAATTATGCACGTGTGAGTCGAAGAGAGAGAATATTTGACTTCTTTTGCTTGAAAAAGACTTCCTTCTCCTTTGCTAGGGTTTTCTCCTTATTCTTGGGAATTTCACCCTTCTTTTTCTGCCTCCAGCCGTTGCATATCGAACGTCTTCCTTCTTGGTTGATACTCCAAATGCGGTCGAGTTGCTGCCTTTATATAGTGGATTCTGCCTCCTAATTAGGCCGACTTGTCCAGGTTGAGGCTAACTTGGTGGAGGAGGATCAAAAGACTTAATTTACATCAAAATAAATTTCTTCTTTGATAAATAAAGCCCAAGAAGGATCTTTTACATTTTGACAAGGACAATGACTCTTGACCCAAACCCTAGAAGCCTACAATGGAGGCTTTGACCTAAAAATAATTAACCGAAGCATGAAACACTTGCTTTAATAAGTCAATTTCTTTTACAATAAAATTTCTTTTTCTTTCTTTTGATAAATACATTACATTATGACTCAAATACAATTATGAAGACCGACACTAGTTACATTCTTCAACACTCCCTCTTAACTAGGGAGGTATTCATAATTACATATATACAAAGATACATGGAAGATCTCCATATGATATGCTCTATGAAGAGTCATAGCACACGTGGTGTTACAAATTAGATACTTGACCAGGGTACCACTCTAGGTACCATCAGGCTTTTAAGCTCTAACACCAACCGAGGGATTTAGGTGTGTATCCAAGGTTGGAGCTCCAAGACCAATGCCATCGTCCCTACTTTGTGATCTAGACATCAACACTTAGGCCAAGTAGATGTCCTCCCAAGCATCTTTTTGCTAGAATATGCTTCATCTCTCCTTATCAACTAAATCAGATATATCCACCAATCCAAGCATGTTTCAAAACGTTCAACCTTTTATGGAGAGATCTTGAACAATCACAACCTCAATTAGTAATAACCTTCAAGTATATATACAAGTAAACACAAATCTTCTAGGTCCTCAATCATTCTGATGTTACTTATATCAGCATCAAGTTATCCAAATACTTGTCGGAAACTTTCTTCTTCTTTCACTTCTTCAGTAGCAGCAAATACAACCTCGGTGCTTCTCAAATCTTTTGTTTGCAAATTCTTCGGTTCATTCTTTCTTCAAGGTTTTTACTTATGACTGTCATAATATTCCCTCCCCCTTAACCAGGGAGATATACCCTTTCTTTTATCCAAGCTCCCTCTCAATTCAACAACTTCCTTCTTTTATAACATTGGAGATATTTCAACCTTTCAAGGCTTCATTTATTTCTCATGGCATCAAGGTCACCTTGATCATCATCATTCTTGTAGCTTCCTTCATCATGCTCATCATCTTTATTTATGAATATCTTCAACATTTTGAAGATTATGTACCTGCAAAACTTTAATAGCAAGTACAACCAAATACAAATATATAGAAACAGGAAGTCAAGCATATCAAAATCATATCATTATAATGGAAGCATCAAAACATTCAAGATTTGGACATTAAATACCTAAACCTAGTTAGGTTCTTAATCAACAAGGGTTACATCTTTTTACATACTAGACTTCAACATCTTGCTAGGGTTTTGTCATAAACGCCAGACTCCATCTTTGAGACATAAAGCCTTAGATATCAACAATTCAATCAAAACAGCAATCCAATCATAGTAGTATACATCTAAGTTTTCAACAATATGCTTTTAGAATTACATGTCAAACTCTACTAGGGTTTGTTGCAAACCCTAGATTTTATCATCATATCAATAATCAAAAGCAATATACTTGGGTTTCATTATCATGCCCTAGAATATCGATCTCTACTAGGGTTTTGTTATATACTCTAGATTTCATCAACAATCAAGATAATATACTCGCATATACATATCTATTAGGTAAACCCTAGATTCAAACATCAAGACATCAAAATTAGATAGACAACAATTTTGACCAAGCTAGGGTTACAATTATACAAAAGGACATATACACAAAGATCTATTTCTAGGATTTTACTATAATTATTACAACTACAAGGGTTTTGTTCATAAACCCTAATTCATCAAACCCTAAAAATCTAAGGTTTCATTATATAACTTAGACAAACCCTAAAGGACTAGGGTTTTACCACAACATTACCAAAACCCTAAACTTCAAAAGAATATGATTTCATTTATGTTCTAGACTTTATCAACAAACCCTAAGAAGACTAGGGTTTCATAATCAACATTGACATACCCTTAGCATCAAGAGGCTAGAGTTTTATAGTGAACCCTAAAGGTTAGGGTTTCACAAGAATGATCAAATGATAGGAGATAATATAATGAGGGTAGATTCAATCTAATGATTAATCACCCTAACGAGAATCTTTATGATTCAAAACCCTAGACATATAGATGTCAATAATATAAAGCAAATTTTAAGTGAGAATGATCATACCTTTTGCAACAAAACTTGCAATCTAAGAGATACATTGAGTTGTTCTTTAACAAGCCTTGTAGGACATCAATTTCATGAAGGGCTTCCTTTGCAACAAAACTTCTTTCATGATCCAAGTCTTTCCTTTGAAGTCTCCTCCATAACCTTTGTGTATTCTGCAAGCTTTCCCACCAAGGATAATATAAACAAAAGGTTATTAGAATACAATACAAACAAATCTCGTTCTGAGGAGGAAACCAAGCATGAAAAATGAAACAAAGAACAATATACTTATCTTTTGGTAGAATGGTGAAGGCTCTTTCTTAATCTAGTCTTTCTGAGGGATACCTACAACTTAAACAGTCCAAAAAGTTCTAACAAGATATATTAGATCAAAACATAAAAGAAAAACTTTACAAAAACTTAAAACATTAATCTAGAAGGATGTGTAAGGAAAGACTTAATAGTATGTCTTTGACTTCAAATTCTTCAGTCTTGTTCTTTTAAGGTGGAGCTTCATCTGCAACAATTGCATATTCTCTTTCTCTCTTTTTATTCCTTGGATTTTTAGGACATTGAATTTTGTAGTGTCCCATCTTATGACAGTTGTAGGATTCAATCTTTGATTTGACAGATCAACCTTCTTCTTTGGTCCTTTGAACTTCTTGTATACTCCTTTCTTCTTGTGATGAGCAAAGTAGGCATTTGAAGTGTTGTTTTATTCATCCTCATTTTGTCACTTATTAATGAGATGCGGGCTTCTTCTTGACTACATGCATTCCACATTTGTTCAAAGGTTGGTGTGTCTTTCCAACTGCTAATTCCTGATGCAAAAGAGCTCCAAGATTTTGGTAGACCTAGAAGTGCAACAATCACAAGTTCTTTCTTTGGTACAACTTCATCAATAGCTTGGAGTTCATCTCTTATTCTAGAGATCCTTACAAAATATGATGATACAATATCATCTTTTGTCATCTTTATTGTTCTTAGTTCATTCTTGAGACTATCTGACCAATGTTCTTGATGGTAAAAAACTTGGAGAGGGCTTCATACATTTCTTGTGCAGAAGCTATATTGGATTAGATTGTTCTTCACTCCATCTTCTATTAGATTCATGGTCAAGTTGTTAGTTTCACTGTACTTTTCCTTTCCTGCATCATCTGTAGCTTTCTTAACTTTTCCTTGAGCAAAATCAAAAGATCGATCCTCTTCTTCCATGCCATGTAGTTGGAGGCTCCTTCTAGCTTATTTTCTTTCTTCATTGAGGTTTCTATAGACTTTATAATGTCTCTGTTTCTTGATATAGATAGTAGGCCTTTCTTTTCTTATATGATCCTTTCCTTAATGATCTTCCTTTGTTCCTTCCCTCTTAACCGTTCTTTCAATAGACCTCTAACTGCCTTTTTCTTTCCTCCTCCACATTAACTCTGATACCATGTTAGAAAATCAAAAAGGCAGAAAGATTCTCTTTGATAATTACTTTTGATATTCTTGTAGTCTTATTAACTTTTCTTTATGTTCTTTTTTATCTTCTTTTCATTAGGCAATCATCAAATCAAAACATGAAGATCAATGACACTAGATGTAGGCACTCAGCCAGGGCTAAACACCCTCTATAGGGGAAAGGCCAGTCAAACTCTTCACTAGTAAATCAAATTGAGATAGACCAAGACCTTCGACTTGACCAAAAAGACCTCCCTCCTCCACCAAGTCAGCGTTCTAAGATGATACTGCAAACTTCAGTAGTCTCCTCTTGTCTAGCAGCTTCAGCCCAACAATAGTCCAAAATTTCTGCTCTATTGCAGATCTGAAATTTTGGCCTCCCCAGAAGCTTCATAATTTTGAACGTGTGAGTCAAAGAAAGAGAAAATTCAACTTCTTTTGCTTGAAAAGACTTCCTTATCCTTCGCTACAATTTTCTCCTTCTTCTTGGGAATTTCACTCTTCTTTTCTGCCCCCAGCTGCTGCAAATCAAACTTCCTGGTTGATACTCCAAATGAGGTTGAGTTGCTACCTTTATATAGTGGATTTTGCCTCCTAATTAGGCTGACTTGTCAGATTGAGGCTGACTTGGTGGAGGAGGCCTAAAAGACCTAATTTACATCCAAATAAATTTCTTCTTTGATAAATAAAGCCCAAGAAGGGTCTTTTACATATTGACAAGGACAATGATTCTTGACAAAAACCCTAGAAGCCTACATTGTAGGCTTTGACCTAAAAATCATTGACTGAAGCATGAAACCCATGCTTTAATAAGTCAATTTCTTTTACAATAAAAGTTCTTTTTCCTTCTTTTGATAAATACATTACATTATGACTCAAATAAAATTATGAAGACTGACACGAGTTACATTCTTCAAAAAAACATTAGGCGAATCATCATATATATATATATATTACGAATAGGTTAATAACACATCATCTTTTAAGGAAAGAAAGAATGAGACACATAAATGAAATTTTAGAATGAAAACCAAGTCTATATCAATTTTCATAAATGATTACATGATGCAAAAATCCAAAGTTAGCCTTTATAGATAAGTTTGTACGTTGAAGGTTACAAAACTAACCTTTATACATGAGGCTATATATGCTAAAACTGAAATAAAACATGAAGACAAATATTGACTACATATAAGTAATCATGACAATTTTCATCCTCACCAACAAAAATACAACAAGAAGCTTGTCAAGCTGAAGAGGCAATTTTACTAGTACTTCCAGTTCTTCTTGAATCACCAATAATATCAATAGCAACAGGAGAGAGTCTTAAGTGTATTTTTTTTTAATGAAATTTGCTTAGGAGTGAAACAAAATTTACGAAAAATGTTTAATTAAGCATTTTTGGGCCATAGAAGGGACCCATGCCCTTCGTCGCTTGAGTGTGCCTAAAACAAGCACTTAACTCTTCAAAACATTGTAGTTTCTGGCCAAAACGCTGCCAACTGTATTGTATAGCATTTCGAAATTGTGAAATGTTGTATGGTATGACCGATGATGTTTTGGGGAAGTTTCGGTGTTTTGGTACATTTCTGATACCAATATGTTGCTGAGGAAGGCATTTCGTGTAACATGGTCAAAAGATAACATATATAGGGTTGATTAAAAAAATATAATATTTAATTATTTGAACTTAGGACAGCTTTTGCACTGAAATGATACATAATGTTGTACATTCTTTTGGTCTATTTTCCCATAAGATTTAGGCATATAATTGTTTATTTGTAATTAGAGTCTTGTATTCTTGCAACATGCAATGCTCTTGCCATAAGGGTGATCTTTATTTTTTATTTTTAACTTTATCTAAACATACACTTATATTCCTTTGCGCACCTTCCTCTGTATCATCTAGGATTATTGGTGAATTCCTTTGTCTACAATATGCAGATATTTGCTTTCTCAAATGGTGTATATTATCATTTCTAGCTTTTATATAAATCCTAGATAGAAAAATTAATTTTCACATACATGAAAAGCAATAGAGTTATGGTAGTGATAGAGTTCTATGGACATGCAGATTAAATACATGAGGTATATTATCAGAGACGATCAAAAGTTTACCTGTCCATATTCTTAGTGTATAGAAAATTTGTTGAATTTTGTGCTATTGGTGTATTTCTCTGCAGCAAAGGCCAATATGACCAACTCTTGCTACTATGTATGCCATATTTTCTAAATCTTGTACTTAATGATTTTAATCATCCAAAGGTGGTGTTTTTGCATTATTTACAATGAAATCTTGCATTGTAAATTTTTAGTGTGTGTGTGTGTGTGTTTGTACAATTTTCATCGTCCAAAGGTGGTGTTTTTGCATTAGATACAATAAAATCTTGCATAGTAAATTTTGTGTCTGTGTGTGTGTTCTAGAAATTGCGTCAAGGTTAGCTCAATCTATAGAATTGTTGCTGCAAAATCTAGTAGGACCGATGAAAATCTTCATTAGCTCAATCTATAGAATTGTTGCCACAAAATCTAGCAAGGCTGATGCAAAGCTTCATTATGTGGGGCTACACCTTATGGCAACATGAGAAAGGGTTGCCACTGTCATCTCAACAACCTTTCTCTTGATCTTTAGTGGAATTAGACCATAAGGGAGGCTTGCCTAAATCATCTAAAGGTTGTTCTAATGCTATGGCTCAAGGTGATGACTAAAGGTTTATAGTATTAGATAGAGTACTAAAAAGGCCCAAGATGACATAGATTTTCAATACTAAGGTTGAAATAGTCTATGCCTAGACCAAGAATAAGGTTACTATAAGTTAGGGTTTGGATGATATGCAATGAAAGGGCATTCAATGATATTCAACAACAAAGGATCAAAGATCCTCCAATCGAAGCTGGTTTTAGGCTAGGAATGTATTTCGAGGGTTGTTTGATATGCATACAACAAAAAGAAGGTGATGTAAACCCTAATTAGTGTTGAAGAACCAAGATGCTAGTAGGTTAGGGTTGATTTCTCTTAACTTGTTAATTACTTGTAATGTTTGTTGGCTTCTTATTAAATTTATATTCTCTTCATCAAGCAATTATAAAAAATGTACAAAACATGACGATCACAAAGAGACAAAGGACACAAAAATTAGGCTCCAAGCCAATGCAAAACCCCACAAAGGGGGAAACCCAAGAAGTCCTCTTCTTATAGAATCAGAGCAAGGTGAGATAACCAAGACCCAAGACCAAGACCAAGACTGCCACAAAAGCCCCAAGTCAACTCTCCTTCAAGTCACCTCCAACCAAGTCAACACTAGTCAAACTTCTCTGAAATTTGGTCAAACCTCTGAGAATTTCAGACCTGTAGTGATGGCTGAATTTTTGCCATGTAGTAGCCTTAGAAATTACAGGAATTACGCATGTGTGAGCAAAAACCAGGGAAGAAAACGTGGATTTCAGATTTCTCTCTCCTTTGACTTCATTCTCTCACTCTCCTTTGACTTTCGCTGATTTTCTTCTTCTTCTTGCAAAGAAATCGATGTGTTGGATGAGTGAGTGAATGAGGTTGAACTGCATAGGAGGTCAAATCACTGCCTCTTAAGGCTGACTTGTCTATGGAGGGCTGACTTGGTCTGTGGATGACATTTTGACTCTCTTGACTCAAGTTAAATTAATTTTCTTTTTCTTACAAGAAGTCCAAATGGTACTTTGAATCAATTACATTTCTTTGAATCATAATAAATTCTCTTTTTGACTCAGTTCACACTATAAGCATGAAGAACGTGCTTTGATTAAAAATAAAATAATAATAACGAATATAATAAATACATCAGTAGTACATTCAAATTGCATTATGAAGATCGACACTAGTTACGTTTCCAACACTCCCTCTTAACTAGGGAGGTATTCATAATGACACGACAAGATACACTCAAGTTGAAATATTCTCATAAGAAGGGATTAGAATTGATAAGCATCAACATAACTAGCATTGTCAAAAATAGCAAGGCCTTTGTTAGAAAATGTAAAGCGACAACTATTATATCTTATTTTCCTTAACCTTGATAGTGCTTGTGAATCTTTAGTTAACTTCTTTATCTTCTTTAGTTAAATCTTTCATGAAAAAATATCAGGAACAATAACAGTAAGAAAAGAGGACATATATATAGGCTTTCAAGCAGGGCAAAACCCCTCCAAGGGGAAAATCCAGAAATTCTTCTGTTCTTAGAATCCGATTTAGATGAGATACAAAGACTCAATCCCTAGACCAAGTCCTTCTCCTAGTACCAAGGCGGCCCTTTCTCAAGTCCTTTCTTTATTCTACACCAAATTGCTACACCTTGCAACTTTAACTTGCCAGTTACAATACTGCTACTTGAGTTGCAACTTCGACCCAACAACTTCGTCCTTGCAGCTTCTTGGAAACCCTAATATAGCCTCTTCCTGAGACCTACTTAGAGCAAGACAACTCTCCCAAGGTCAATGATGTCAAGATCAAGGTTTTCCCTCTTCCAGCTACCAAATTCTGCACTTCGTCCTACTGCAATTCAGACCTGTAACTTCGACCTGTTTCTGCAACCCAAAAACCCTAGAATTTTGCATGTGTGGGAGAGATAGAGCCCCAAAACAAGAAATTTCGTCTTCCAGATTCTTCTAGACCTTCACTTTCCTTCTTCTGCCTTTCCTAGCTATAGATCAAACTCTTTCTTCTAGATCAAATTGGTGAGTGAGTGTCTCAAATGAACTCGAAATGCTCCTTTATATAGCCTTCTAAAGGGGTCAAATTCCCTCATTTAGGCCGACTTGATGATTCTAGGGACAACTTGTACTCTTGGAGATTCCAAGACTTTCTAGACTAAAAAATAATTCATTTTACAATTACAAATTGCTCAAAGGGGTCTTATAAACATGATGTTGACTTCATTGACTCATGACAATAAATCCCAAGACCTAACAAATCCTAGAAGCACGAAGAACATGCTTTTACTTAGAAGACCATCAATAATGAGCACAAAACCCATGCTTTAATAAGAATAATATTGTTTTTCCTTTTCTTGTATGTTACATAGGATACATATTGAAATGAGTACAACAGTTATGAAAGCTAAAACTAGTTACTTTTCTCAACAACCTTGACTAACAAGCTCTATCTCTCCATTAGACCAGAGAAGAATGCTGGGAGGCATAAATTTGGACACCACCTCTCTAGGCACATATCCCATTCGAATGTTCACCAGGTATGTCCTCAGAGGTCTATTCTTATCTTGGATACGTATCCTCAAAGAATATTGGTCCTCAGGACCTTTTTTTTTTTATTATCTTAGATACAAATCCTCAAAGAATATCGATCTCAAATGGTTATCCAACACACCATTCTCCTTACCAGTGCCTTCACTAGGCTTACCACTATTAATCCTGGCCATAGTGCATGACACATGGAGAATATGTTGTCTATCCTCACTCCCTCTCAACCAGGGAAGAGATCCTCACTCCCTCTCAAACAGGGAGAAATAACCACAAGCCTAAGCTTGTCAAAAATACTCATCAATGTAACGACTACTTGTTCTTCTGTGGAGATCTGTTGTAGCTTCTTGGCTCCTATTTGCATCACATCATAACGAGCTTCGACCTTCCTGGTTGTCTGTCAATATTCACGTAGCTTCAACATGTCATCAATTAGTTCATCAAAAATCTTATGGAGTCAAGCTTCTTCACAATTGATTGCACAAGTCTTCACATCTTCTTTCTTCACATAGAGTTCTGCTTCACGCTCTTACATCAACTCCCAATCATTAGTAGTATATGTTGAGAAATCTAGGGCATCATGGGTTAGGAGATTTCTCTTCTTGAAAATTGCTTGTGATATACTTTTACTTCTTGGATTATGATCTTCTCTTTGTTATGATATTATTTTGTTCTTTTCATCAAGACAATTACCAAATAAACAATAGAAGACAAGGGAAACAATATGTAGGCTTGTTAGTTGGGGCTAAAAACCTCTCACTCTTTGAGAAGAAAACCCAATCAGAAATTCTTCTTATAGATCTTGATGGATACCAAGACCATGAGAAAGACCCTTGACTCTAGTGTCCTCCCAAGACCAAGTCACTAACCTCTTCTCCAATGATGCTTTTCCTCTTCTTGTTCTCGACTTCCTTTCTCTTCTCGGTCTCAATTTCCTCCCTTCTTGATCTTGGCTTCCTTCGGTTCTCGGTCTCTTCTTGTAGGCTTGTCACCCTACCACAGAAACCCTAGATTCTCTTCTCTTCCTTTATAGTCTCTACAAGAGAAAGACTTCTTGCACCTTGACTTGGATTCTCGTAGCGAGGCTCTATACCCAAACAATAATCACCTCAATGTGACAACAACTCCTTTGACTTCTTTTGGATACCTTTGATTCTGCTATCTTCGCACGTGGGAGGATAAACTAACCCAAAAACAAGCTTGATTATCTTCGCTATACTTCCTCTTTGTTGCGTTGATATGGTGGCTTCTTCTGGTGTATACTTCACACTACTTTCTCGACTTGCTTCACCAAATTTATTGTCTCCAAATGAGGCCGAGTATGGGTATATATACAATTTTGTTCGCTAGGATGACATGATCTCTTGGAGGAAAGCCAACCTTATCTTCTAGATACATCTCTTTGTTGTAGGCTGACATCATGAGGGTTAGTGACAAAGTCTTGGAGGATGACTTTACATAGACAAGTGTGACCCTTTACATGACTTCATTACATGACAATGACTCTTTTATTCTATTATGACTAGATGACAAAAATTCTGAAGGCTCTCAATGGGAGCCTAGACTCAAAAATAAAACCTCTTGCTCATGAAACCCGTGATGCAAGTGTTCCAATAATTCTATTTTTCTTCTTTACATCTCTTTACATAAAATCACAATTTCATTATGAAGACCAAACCTAGTTACACTTTTCAACATTCCCTGTTAACTAGGGAGGTATTCATAATGGTACTAGGTGACTCTCAATTTGAAGAATTTCTCATAAGAAGAATCAGATTGGTAACCCATTTGTTTAGCATCATATCAACCAGCATTGTTACCTAGCAAGGCCTTGACTAACAACTCTATCTCTCCACAAGATCTGAGCTCAATGCTGGCGAGACCAATGATTTATAGACACTCTCACCATTGTCTCTCTCGGAACATACTCCATCCAGGTTCTCAGGGTGTGTTCCATCAGGACTATTCTTATCTTGCATTTCCAGTCCTCAAAGAATGTTGGTCTTCCATGACTACTCTTATCTTGGATGCCCTATCTCATCGTCAGAGGGTATCAGATGCCAAATGATTACCCAATACTTTCATTTTGTCTTCCCAGGTGAAGGCTAGAATGATGTGTGTATCTCTCCCTCTCAATTAGGGAGGATATATCTATTCCAATAAAGAAATTTACTCATTCCTACACAAGGAGTGTACCTAAGCTCCCTCTTGGCTTAGGAATTTCCAAGTTTCTTCCAAGTAAGAAACTTTCCAGGCTCCCTCTAAAAATAGGGACATACAACAGCTCCTCAGGTAGAGTTGATGGGACAAGTAGCTGCTAGAAGAACTCCTTCCTTTGATGTCATGAATTTATTTTGTCACGTAGTCTTCATCTTTTGGGATTTCTTCATAGGGCACAGACTATACATCACTTTCATCCATGAGTCCATCATGTCATCATTCCTTTTATGAGAAAGTGATTCATCAATCTTCATCTAGCATTGCTTCATGTTATGCTATGTTCTTCATGCTTTCTTTTCTGGAAGGTTGTTGCATCCTTCTCCATGGTCTTTATGGAAGACATTCATAGTTCTTCACTTTGTAGCCCTACATAAGCCCATCCAGATACTAGTTCATAAATAATGAACTTTTAAATCATAATTACCTTTGTGATGGTCTTTCAACATGACATCTTTGTGTAGGCATCAACATCCTGCATGTATGTTGACACATCTCCTAAAGATATGTATGGTCAAGGGTCTCTATCTTTTTTCAAAGTTTTATTAGAGTCTCCATATCTTTATGGGAGATATAATAGTCAAATCTTCTTGGTCCTATAGATGTTGATTGCCTTTACCATTGTTGCATAATCTCTTCCTTCCTTTCTTCACACATTTCATTCCGAGGAGCTTCAAAGTTCCTTAGTGGTAGTCAACTACCTCATATTCCATATGAGGACATATTATGTTGATTTCATCTAATAAATATGTGACCCATACATTCTTGCATTTCTTTGAGGGAGGAGATCCTTTCTTTGATCATGCTTAGATAGAGTAGTGATCCATGTTGTCTGGAACCATATGACGTGATATTTGATGATATCAAATGTGAACATACATACCTCATCTTTGCTTTGGGTCACCCAGACTTCCTTCAACAACTTGCTTTGAGTGAAGGAACTTCACCCCCTTGATCTGCTTTCACTGTTATGTCATCATGTCATCCTCCCTAGAATTCCACAAGTTTGGAATTCAACACTTGCTTTCCCTTAGGATCGGTGAACCTTACAATGAAGATTTTATCAGAGAATCTTGCATATCCTATCCTGCAGACGTTACCTTTTGACAGATGTATGATAACCCTTTTTCTAGATGACTTCTTCCTTTAACATTTGTATCACTTGAGCTTTCAATGAGTTTTCCAAGAGCTATATCCTACTAGGTGACCTCCATAGGTTTTGTTCCAGACATCCATTATATTACATATCTCACAAGCTCTTACTTTTAATGCTTCTGCCATGATGCCATTCTAATATGATGCATCCTATCTTATTTACAATGTTTCCTATCTTTAATACAACAAAAGAGTACCTTTCAGTAAAGGAGATCATCCCAATCATAGTAGAGATCTTTCACTTCCTCCTTCTTAGGCTTCTTTGTTTCAAGCTCTTCCACTTCTTCGGTAATATGGGCTTCTTCCTACTTCCTTCTCAAAGATGATTTCAAGACTCTTGCTAGAGTATGTTCCCTCGATCTCGGGTTTTGGTATGATGAAGATCTTGATCTCTTGCTTGGTGTTCTTTCACTTGCTTTGATCCTTGTTTGAAGCTCGATGCTCGTGTGTCTTCTTGCTTAGATGCCCCTTCTTGACTTTAGCGCCTAAGTTCTGATACCATGTTGAGATCTAGGGCATCATGAGATAGGAGATTTCTCTTCTTGATAATTGCTTGTGATATACTTTATTTCTTGGATTATGATCTTCTCATCAAGACAATTACCAAATAAACAATAGAAGAAAAGGGAGACAATATCTAGGTTTGTTAGCCAGGGCCAAAAACCTCTCACCCTTTGAGAGGAAAACCCAATCAGAATTCTTCTTATAGATCTTCAATTGATGAATACCAAGACCATGACAAAGACCCTTGACTCTAGTGTCCTCCCAAGACCAAGTCACTATCCTCTTCTTCAATGATGCTTTTCCTCTTCTTGTTCTCGACTTCCTTTCTCTTCTCGGTCTTGGCTTCCTCCCTTCTTGATCCCGTCTTTATTCGATTCTCAGTCTCTTCTTGTAGGCTTGTCGCCGTACCAGAGAAACCCTAGATTCTCTTCTCTTCCTTTATAGTCTCCAGAAGAGAGAGACTTCTTGCACCTTGACTCGACTTCTCCTAGTGATGCTCAATACCCAAAAAGTAATCACCTCAATGTGACAGCAGCGCCTTCGACTTCTTTTGGATGCCTTCGGTTCTGCTATCTTTGCATGTGGGAGTACAAACTAACCCAAAAACAATGCTTGATTATCTTCGCTATACTTCCTCTTTGTTGCGCTGATATGGAGGCTTCTTCTGGGATATACTTTGCACTTATTTCTCTACTTGCTTCACCGAATTCGTTGTCTCCAAATGAGGCCGAGTATGGGTATATATACAAGTTTGTTCATGGCCTCTAGGTTGACATGATCTTTTGGAGGAAAGCCGACTTCATCTTCTAGATACATCTCTTTGCTGTAGGCCGACATCATGAGGGTTAGTGACAAGGTCTTGGAGGATAAATTTACATAGAGACAAGTGTGACTCTTTACATGACTTCATTACATGACAATGACTCTTTTATTCTTTTATGACTAGATGACAAAAATCCTAAAGGCTCTCAATGGGAGCCTTGACTAAAAAATAAAGCCTCTTGCTCATGAAACCCATAATTTTATTTTTCTTCTTTACATCTCTTTACATAAAATCACAATTACATGTGATTATGAAGACCTCTACCTAGTTACACTTTTCAACAGTATCTCCTGTCTAACCAATCAATGTTTTCCCAAATTGAACCAATTAATGCTCCCTCTTTCTTGATCAATATCAAATCCAACATATTGTTAAGTGATCAACAAATTGTTTCATGAATTCTTGTATTAGCTCACTGTTTTTTCTGCCTCTATAGTGTGCACATTTCTGCTGTATATTCTTCCTGGAAGGCATACCATATCCCAAACATTATTGATGTCCGTCCTTATTATCAGATCTGCCAAAAGTAATCGATATATATATCTTTGAGTCAAGTTGCAGGATTCTTCATGTCAATCTTTGCTGCTGGCTCCCTCTGAGGTCAATCATTACTTTCTTCGCATTACATAGCGTCACATTGAATAACAACCAATAGTTTTGTCAACACAAGTTCTGCCAATAATCTGTTCTGCTGCAATATGGTAAACAACCATCTAGGAGAGTCTTGACTTGCCTTTCAATTTTCTGACCAAGACATATTGTGCCTTTACTATGAAGTTTTTGCCCAAGTATAGTTCTGATTTATATGCATCATGTTCTTCGTCAACTCCTTCTGAAGATACGAGTCCTTCTTGAGATAATTGATTGCAAGATGTTTAAGAAAACTTCCTTCATGGTAATTGTACCTTCCTTCCAAGCTGCCTATTAATTGACTTCATTGACCAAAACCGCTTCTTTAAATTTGAGATAATTGATTGCAAGATGTTTAAGAAAACTTCCTTCATGGTAATTGTACCTTCCTTCCAAGCTGCCTATTATTGACTTCATTGACCAAAACCGCTTCTTTAAATTTCTTTGAAGATGATGTTCATGAAATGTAGGATGATGAGATTCCTCCTTTGTGATAAGAGTAACCTCATTTATGCTTCCATGTTGCTTCTTGATTGTCTTCAATGCATATTGATACGTTGCCTGTTTTTCTAGAATAGACTTCTGTTATGTCCCTTTGATTCTTTTATTCAAATGCTAAATTCTTTTAGTATCACTAGGCTGGTGCTAAAAATAAAATATCATGCTGGAGAGACTTTTATAATGCTGCATAAGGACCTTGACTTGGCTACTGCACTGCTTCTATTGTAGATCTTGTAGCCTTTGCTTAAATTACTGCTTCTAAATCTTCATGATGAAATTATATCATGCTGGAGAGACTTATATAATGCTGCATAATGACCTTGACTCTGCTATTGTACTGCTTCTATTGTAGATCTTGTAGTCTTTGCTTAAAGGTCTGCTTCTAAATCTTCATGATGAAATTAACTGCTCCGGTGACTGTAGAATAATGTGTAGACAATCCAAAATCTTCTATTCTTGCTTGCTAGATGATATGATGTCTGATTTCAACTCTTGATGATAAGATGCAACTAAGTGTTCCTTCTATGTAGACTCTACTTTCCAATGCTTTTTCAATCACTATAATTTGTGAATCCCAAGAATCTTCTACACATATGCAACTGTGACTGCTATTTTAACTGCTATCTTAATGAGAACAAATTGCTTGCAAACCTGGTATTTGCCAATTTCTTCAATAGTAAAGGTCCTTGTCTTCAACCGGAGGTTTCTTTTCGGCTTCTTCATCTTTCGCAATATGTGCTTGACTTCTCACTTTCCTCTTGTTGGTTTTCTTGTTCTTAGGATCCTTGTGACAATCCCTTTTGTAATGTCCATATTCATTGCAACCAAATCATTGCACTTTAGACATGTCTTGGTTTCTATGTGACTTCTTGTTGTTGTTGTTATTATTATTATGAGGTCTAGATCTTCCAAATCTTCCAAACTTCCTCCTCGATCTGGTAGCAAATGCTTGATAATTTTCATTATTGGGTTCACTGTCGTCCTTGGCTTTCAACCTTGCTTCTTCTAGAACAGATTGAGCCCAAATTTCTTCAAATGTTGGAATATCTTTCCTTGCGTAGATGCTACTTACAAAACCACTCCAATCTGGAGGTAGAGCATTGAGTATGGAAGTGATTAATTCTGAATCAAATATGTTTTCTCCAAGCCCTTGAAGTTGATCTTTTAATGTTGAGACTTTCATAAGGTATGAGGTTACATCTTCATCTTTTGATATCCTTGTTCTATAAAGTTGATTCCTTAGTGATATTTTCTGACCGGTAGGATTGACAGATTATAGTTTGACCAATTTGTCATGGACTTCTTTGGATGTGGACAGATCTGAAACAAAAGAGATGAGGTGATCCTTGATAGACTCAATGAGGATTCTTTGAGCCCTAATTTCTCCCTTATTATACTTGGCTACTTCTTGAGCTTTGTCCTTGTTTGGTTTTGGAACTTTGCCTAGAACGGAATCCATGACTTCATTTTCTATGAGAACCAAATGAATTCTCTTTTTCTAGGCCTTGAAATTAGAGTCTCCATCAAGCTTGTTGCCTTCTGTTAAAATTGGCAACTAGGGACAAACTCCTTGTGGGTCATCTTATTTATGGCAATTGATATTTTTCTTGGATCCCTCTCATCGAGAGGTGTGGGATTGATCTAAAGATCATCTGATTCTGATAAGTGTTCATGGAGTTATGAATTTATTTGTGTTATAAGACAATTCGTCAAGGTCGGCCAGCAACCAAATAAACCCCACATGTGCTCAATGTTTTAGTATAAAAGGAGATGACTTGAGAGTCATTTCACACACACTTCTATCTTGATTTCTCTCCACTTGTCTTGGGTTTTAATGGAAGAGAAATGTAGGAGTGGAAGCCCTAAATGTTGGAGGAAAAGAGGCTGCCCTAGCCGCAGTCAAGAAGAAGAAATATGCTGCCATAATCTAGAGGATGCAGTCATGAAGAAAGGCCATAACTCTATCAAGAAGCAGCCCTAAACCTATACGCTGGTCCCTACTAACGTAGACCTAAAAGGCAGCCCTAATGAAAACCTAAAGGCAGCCCTAACGCAGATCTAAAGGCAGCCCTAACACTATCAAAGAAGGAGCCCTAACCTAACCTAGAGGATGCAGTCATACCCCAATCCTCCACGCTATCTCAAGGGTAATCAAGAGGAGGATATACGCTACCTTAATAGGTCTTAGCCGCAGCAAAAGCCATGGGTCTTTTGGAGGACCGAGCTACTGTTAGGAGGGCCGATATGCTAGGCTAGAAGGCTGCAATACAAGGTCTACTTCAGCAAAAGAAGAGGGGACGTTAAGGTCACCCTTGTGACTGTTGGAGAGCAAAGGAAAGGAGCTCGGATTTGCTCCTTGAGGACTGTGTGAAGAGGCAGCAAGGTCTGTGTGAAGGCTGCCCTCATAGAAGGCTGTTATGGATGATGGGACAACAATGGACAACAACAACACAATGATGGGACAACAATGACATTATGGATAGCAGCATGATGGGACAACAATGTCATTATGGATAGTAGCATGTTGGGACAACACAATTGGGATAGGATGACTGTTAGGGACAACAACTACAACAATATAACTATGCAATAGTGGCAAGCATGGAGCTGCAAGGGACAACTGCATGATAAATAGGACAACAATGACACAATGGGATAGCAACAACAACAAATGGGTCAGCTAGGCATGGTGCTTAGTATAGTATGGCACGTGGGACAACTGTGGTAGCATGGTGCAACAATGACACCTGGGACAACAGTGCAGCATAAGATGCAACAGTATGATGTGTACAACATGGTCATGAGGTCCAACTTTGTGATGATGGGTGCAGCATGGTGCAACACGGTGAGGTGCAGCATGATGATGAGATGCAACAAAATGATAGGTGAAAGAGTCACCTTAGAGAATCAGTTGAAGCAACATGTCTTCAACTGATCTCATGTATTATCTTCTTAGAGATGATCTATGCTCTTATCTAGATAAGTCAAAGTGTTGATTTCTGTTGTAAATGTACTATCTCTCTCTCTCTCTCTCTGCTGAACTATTGAAGAACATATAAGAAGAATTGATCAAGGGTTTCCCCACATTGGGGTTTGTCCCTGGCTAGTGCCACATCTGGTGTCCTCTTGTCTTGGCTTGTCTTCTGCGATTTACGATTATTTTCTATCTGCAGTTTACTTTAATGCCGACGTGATTGCTAATCTGGAAAAGATATTGAGTTAACTGTGAAAATTGAAATAAATTGCTCTAAGCATAGAACATACCTAAAGTTAACATGGTATCTGTTGATTTGGGGTAGCATCAGATGTGCTCTAGCCATGAAAATTGGTGGAGAGGCTAAAGCACATGAGATCTCCAAGACCCTGAATTGGTTTGGGCATAATCTAACTAGTTTCAGAGATATTAAAATAATTAATTTTTTTAGTGGAGTCCCTAAGTCTAAAGTTAGGTAAAATAAAATATTAATGTGAATTAATATAAAATTGAGTTAGAATGGTCCAAAAGTCATGGATCAAGCTAGATCTAATCTTAGCCATTGATTAGGGACTTAATCTCAGTCGTTGAATTGTCAACGAGAAAAGTATAAGAGGAGGCTTGAGGGTCAATTGGAGAACACACCGAGTTGATCAAGAATTCGATTTTCTGGGGCAGGGTTTGCTGAGGTAATCGAAGGAGTGATTAGAGTTGTAGCTGAGGGGTAGTGAATGCAGTAGCAGAGAGGTAGAGATAGTACCGGGAGCATCAGCGTAGAAGCCGGGAGAGGGTTGACGCAGAGCCAGCTAGAGGCCATGCAGAAGCAGCCAGAGGCCACACAGAGGTAGGCAGGAGCTGCGTAGAGCCTCAGGAGGGCCAGCGTGGGAGATGTAGAGGTTGACGCAGAGCCCAGAGAGGCTGACGCTAGGCCAGAGAGGTTGACGCTGGGCTAATGCTGGGCCAGAGAGGGTGACGCAGAACCTACAGGCTGACGCTGGGAGATTTCGTGGGGCAGATTGGGGTTGATATCTGTCTTCGACTGGGAGGTACGACTGCCGAGGGCATTCTCTGTTGGGTGAGCGATTTCTGGCACCCAGAATGTATTTTGAAACTGCTTAATAATAAAACCCTCAGATAGCTGCACTGGTTTTCCCGCATTGGGTTTTTTTCGGGGACATTAGTCCAAAAATAATGGTGTCACTTGTGTGCTTGTTTTTCCTTCAGTTGTTGATTTGTATGTGTTGAGACTGTACTTGTATCTATTTTCAGTATTTACATGGCAAATAACTTGTTAATTAACAGAACAAGTAGGAAGACATAAATCAGAAAGTACAGGAAGGATTTCTAACAGTTAGACTTAGAAATTCCAACATGGTATCAAAGTGTGGTTGCAGATCACAGGATAACTGAGGGCATCAACTGAGTAGAGCAGCAACAGCAGAAACAACTGTTCCGAGTGACAGAAGCTGTTCCTAGTGGAAAAGCAGCAAGGAAGGGGTGACACAATCAGTGTTTTTAAAACTAGAACCGTTGACCGGACCGGTCCACCTAATGAACCGGTTTACCGACCGGAATCGGTCTAACCAAGACTGGTTTGGTCTAAACGAACCAGTTTTAGAAAAACACATTAAATAATTAATTTTTAATGAAAAAACTATTTTTAAGATTTAAAACCATGATTCCAAGCCAATAGAGACAAAATATGCAAAGATTGCTCATTTATATACCATGTAAAGGTGAATATATCAAAATGGCACCGAGTGCAATACATATCATCGACAAAATACATAAGCAATGAGGCCCTAAATGGCCTCTAGAGTGCAAAAACAAAGCCTACAAACTATGGGGCCAGTGGCTTACTACAAGACTCAAGTCTACATATATGATAATACTATAATAGTGATCAACATTATCACTTGAAACTTCTCATGAGTCATCATGACCAAACTCAGTTGGTTGAGTCTCGACTCCCAAACTTTGCAGTCACAAACTTCTCTATTGGTTCAGTGACTTGAGTCTCAAACTTCTGAAGGTATTCTGCCCTAATATGCGCTATTATTTCATTTGGTGCTGCACATGGCTTTACATGGACTCCTATCCCAGCCAAGTGTTGCTTGAACTTGTTAATACCCCCTCTTTGAATGGATTTTTGGCAATATTTGTAGATCATATTGCCATTAATCATATCACAATGAGCCCATGCAGTATCTCTGGCTTTTGGAGGCATGATGACTACTACTTAGCTTAAACTCTACTATTCTACTACTCCAGCGAAAATTCAACACTCTCCAAGCTCCCAAGCAAACTCACAAACACTCTAAATGAGATGTGTGAGACAAATGAAAGGGAGAGGGGCCTCTTAAAGGCTTGGAGAGGGTGTTTTTGGAGGGAAAGCACCCTTAGTTTCCCTCTAAAACCGCTAAAACACAGTCAAAAAGTCGCTTTTTGGGCTCACGGTGGGCGTGCCTACTAACCGGCTGGTTTAGGATGGAACCAACCGTTTTGATACATACCGGCCTGTTAGGACCGATTCGCTGCAAAATTTGGTGAAGTCACCCCTCTGACTGGGTTTTTTGGCTGGTTTGAACCAATGTGGCCTGCTAACCGGTCGGTTAGACCGGTAACTGGTTAGCTAGGCCGGTTTTGAATACTATGGACGCAGTGCCTGCGTCATTAGTTTGCGCTGGGAAGAGGATCATCGCAATGGCATAGAGGAGCAGACCTGAGCTATGTATTGCTCGATCACCTTTCTCAGTAAGGAAGGATTGGCGCTCGTGGCCAGGAGGTGTGGATTTTGCTGGTGTCGGGACTGTGCTGAGCCTAGAGGCTCTAACCTTCAGTTTGCTGGGGCATAGAGGCTGTGGATAAGTTGCAGAGTGAAACTGGTGGGATACTATGGTCAGAACAATACTTAATAGGGCAAGACCAGGGAGGAGGGAGTTGCTGCTAAGGATTTCTAGCCAAGAAATCTGGATCAGTGGTGCAACTGCACTAACGATCAGAGTGGGGGCATCTCGACATTGGCAGAGGGGTTTCCAGAAGGGAAATCGAGGCTCGGAGGGAGTCACACCAAGAACTTCCAGGAGGGAAGTAGAGAGACTCGGAAGAGTCAAAAGAGGAGCAGCGAAATGGTAGTGAATGGGGTAAGAGATTAGGACAGACTGGATGGAGCCTCAAACTTCGTAGTCTGGAAGGCGAGGATCTTGTTTGTTCTAGACAGGAATCTTCTCAAGCACTTCGCCTTGAACACAATAGCGATCAGAAATGACCCGGCTGAGAACGAAAAGTACGAGGAGGCAATGGCGAGGGCCAAGAACATCATCCTTGACGGGGTCAAGGACCATGTAGTACCACATATTGCTAAAAAGGACACGACAAATGCGATGTGGGAGGCCTTGACGAAATTGTATCAGCATACTTTCGTGCAGAGGAAGATGCTACTAGAAAATCAGCTACGTTCATACCAGATGTAGAATGGAGAACAGATAGACACCTTCCTCAGTCGATTGAAGGAGATCCGGGATCAACTGACTTCCATAGGGGCCACGCCGGATGAGGAGATGTTGGTGAGGACCGCATTGAATGTAGTGTCAGAGGATTGGGAGGTATTTTTCGAGAGCATACTGGGCATGTCGACCCTTCCAGATTGGGAGGAACTGTCGATGGCTCTTTGTCAAGAAGAGATCAGAAGGCTAACCAAGGCGAGAAGCAGTGGTAAGGGGGTCAGAATCAAGGAGGAGGTAGAGGAGGATGCTACCCTAGCATCTGAGGGAAAGCAGGAGAAACCAAAGAAGAAGGACCTCGCTAAGGTCAAATGCTTCCACTGTGGGGAACTGGGTCACTATGTGAGCCAGTGTTTGAGGAAGAAGAGCAAGGGAGAGGCTTCTGAGACCAAGGCTGCGCCAACAAGGGCGGAGAAGGAACTGGAGACAGATGATGATTGTGCCATGAATACTCATGCGCCACTTGAGAGGAAGTGGGGAGATATCGGGCTATAGCCAGACAGACTATAGGGGATGAGGGGCAGGATCCTCGAGGTACCCGACCTCTTAGATTATACCTTGCTACGAGAGCCCCAAAGAGGAGTAACAGGACTGGCAGATGTTGGTAGAGACGGATGCAGATGGAGTGACAGAGGGAGCTACAATGCAGGAGTCCAAGGACAACGTGAGGCGGCAATGCGAGATGCATAGAGTTATTGCAGTAGCGCAGAGGTCAGAGAGGGAGCACTTGTCAGTGACAGAGGGAGCTTCAACATCAAGAGTGTTTCTAGCCTGTCGGAGATGTCAGAGTTGGGAGATCAGTTACTTACTTCTCAGTAACTGAGTTGCAGTGCAACAGTTAGCAGTGGCAGTGCTATGGGCAACACGATGTAGCATGATGAGAGAGGAAGCAGTGCAGATGCAACATGATGAGAGGGGATGCAGTGCAGATCTAGCAATGGCAGTGGCTGGGCCATGGGCAGCAACACGGATGCAGAGGGAGCTGCCATACAGATGCAGCAGTGGCAGGGACATGGGTAGCAGTACATGATGCAGCAGTGCAAAGGGTGTTGGATAGCAGGCCTAACATCAACATAAGGACCAATGCTGGATGATCAGGGTGATGCTTCGTGAGGAGTATTACTAGAGCACAATCCTCTCTAAGAGGGAGTGTTGATTTGGGCTAGCATCAGATGTGCTCTAGCCACGAAAATTGGTGGAGAGGCTAAAGCACATGAGATCTCCAAGACCCAGAAATGGTTTGGGCAAAATCTAACCAGTTTGGGAGATATTAAAATAATTAATATTTTTAATGGAGTCCCTAAGCCTAAACTTATGGAAAATAAAATATTAATGTGAATTAATATAAAACTGAGTTAGAATGGTCGAAAAGTCATGGATCAAGCTAGATCTAATCTTAGCCATTGATTAGGGACTTAATCTCGGCCGTTGAATTGTCAACGAGAAAAGTATAAGAGGAGGCTTGAGGGTCACTTGGAGAACACACTGAGTTGATCAAGAATTCGATTTTCTGGGGCAGGGTTTGCTGAGGAAATCGAAGAAGTGATCAGAGTTGCAACTGAGGGGCAGTGAATGCAGTGGCAAAGAGGTAGAGATAGTACCGGGAGCATCAGCGCAGAAGCCGAGAGAGGGTTGACGCAGAGCCCACTAGAGGCCACGCAGAAGCAGCCAGGGGCCACGCAGAGATAGGCAAGAGCTGCGCAGAGCCTCAAGAGGGCCACCGTGGGAGAAGTAGAGCCCAAAGAGGCTGACGTAGACCCTAGAGGCTAACGCTGGGAGATTTCGTGGGGCAGATTGGGACTGATATTTGTCTCCGACTGGGAGGTACGACTACTAAGGGCATTCTTTGTTGTGTGAGCCATTTCTGGCACCCAGATTGTATTTTGAAACTACTTAATAATAAAACCCTTAGATAGCTGCATCAGTTTTCCTGCATTGGGTTTTTCCGGGGACATTAGTCCAAAAATAATGGTGTCACTTGTGTGCTTGTTTTTCCTTCATTTGATGATCTGTATGTGTTGAGACTGTACTTGTATTTATTTTCAGTATTTACATGGTAAATAACTTGTTAATTAATAGAACAAGTAGGAAGAAATAAATCAGAAAGTTCAGGAAGGATTTCTAACAGTTAGACTTAGAAATTCCAACAGTATCGGAGATGAGGTGAAGACAAAGCCCAAGCAAGAGTGAAAGGGAAATCACCGAAGACAATTGGGAAAGGACAAAAGGATCAATGGATTCCTCATCCCTCTTCAAATTCACCAAGGGTGAAGTCGAAGCAGAGAATATTATCAGAATGGCATAGTAGAAGCTTCTGATGGCCCACCTAAAGATCACTTCAATGGGAAGTCTAGATCTAAGGGTGGAAAGAAAGACAAATGCCTTGTTTGTAATAAGTTCGATCATTATGCAAAGGAGTGTCCGAATGGTAGGGAAACGACCAACTCTTCAAGAAAGCAAGGAACTCCAGGTATGAAGAATCAAATGTTGTTTCTGATAAGATATAGAGGCGTTATCTTGTATTTGCCCTCTCCTTCAGATTCTTTGTGAATTTGGCTTATTGCTTGTAGTGCTTCAACTCACTTCATCGGATAGAAGGGTGCTCTCTCAAACTCAGTAGAGATGGAAAAAATCATGGGATTATACTTGGAGTCGATGCCAGCTATCCCGGAAAGGGTGTAGGGAATGATACCCCTCAATTAAATGAGGGTAACTCGATTTATTTACAAGAATAACTTTTATGCACTTGATCGCAAGAAGAACCTGGTGTCCATTTTGGAAATGAAAGTCAAAGGTTACAGGGTGGCATTCATCGATGGAAAAGTATGTGTTTAAAAATAGAATTTTCAAAGATACTTTTGAGTTCAGGGTTGCATCAAGTTGCAGGAGGTCCATTGGGGACCATGTCAGTTGTCACATCTCATCTCTAGCACCAAAGGTCTGATGAAGCTGAGATTCACTAGGAGTAAAGCCGATCCAAACCATTGCTCGAAGGTTGTGGATGATAGACCTCTCATATTGGCACCTTTTGAGGACGACTTATTTTTGACAAGTGCAAACCCTCTCATTTGCAGAAGTAAGAGGGAGTTGGATTCCGGATGTGGAATGGTAAACTGCAAGCCCGTGACTACCTCGAGGATCTTAACTTTCAGAAGTTATATGGTAGTGATGCCGGACCAGATTTGGGAAATGCCTTTGAGTTTCATAAACTCATTCGCATTGATGTTGTTGGTGAACTTCCGTCCGGATATATGTTTTGCAGTTAGCATGTTGGGCTCATATTTTGGTTGAGCCTCACTAGATTGGTGATAAGAATCTTCTCAGATATCTTCTGGGCACAATTCCTCATGGATTGAAATACACTGTTGGAAATATGAAACTGCATGATTATTCGAATGCTGACTGGGCAGGCAGTGTGGAGGATCTCAAGAGAACTTCTGAGTGTTGAATCTCTTTAGGTTCTGCTTCGATACCCTGGATGAGCAGGAAGCAGAAGACGGTTTCTTTGAGCACTGCTGAGACCGAATACATAGCTACGAGTATGATCTCGTGTGAAGCTACCTGGTTGTGGAAGCTCTTCAGTGAGCTATTTGTACACATGATGGATACCACCGTGATCTTCTCTGTCAACCAGGGGGGGATTCGATTGTTGAGGAATCCCGTATTCTATGATTGCTCCAGTATATAGACATCAGATACTACTTTATCTGGGATATGGTACGTCGATGAGCGAGGAGGCTTTATCGCATTGAGACTGATGTACAGGTCGCAGACATCTTGTCAAAGCCCCGAGGAAAGGTCCAATTTGTGACTTTCCCGAACGACTTGGAATCGTTGAGAGATATTCTTATGAAGGTCCTGTGTGTTGCATGCATTGAGCTCTGGGAGATTCGAGGGGCTTGGCGTACTTATTAGAGCAGCAAGCGACCATAGGGCGACTCACCCTCCCCTAATGGTGCGCTGTGTATAGGGTGAATGGCCCAGCCTTCCCCTGTGATACCCCGTGGTGACTTAGGGATAGGATGAGTGGATCTCCTATCGAGGCATCCTACCCATGCAGTTTGGGACTCATGGGAAGTACCCCTCATCTGGCCAATGAGCAGGGAAATGGGGTTAGGGACCATAGTAGTACTATCGATGGATGCATCGTTGTATCTACCGTACTCCTGAATGCTAGGATGACCTCCATTGATCTGGGATCAATATGAGTGGTTTGAGACACTCTCTCGTGATATTGATTTGGGATCAATAAAACTAACTTCGAGTCAGTAAGAGTGATATGACACACTCTCTTCATATGGAACTGACTTCGGGTTAGTAGAGAATGGTATGAGACATTCTCGATCAATGCTTCTTCTTCATGGTTCAGTAGAGCAAAGTAGAGTAGAGCAGTGCAGGGCACTGATGGCAGAGATCGTACAGTTAGATAGATGGATTAGCGGATGGAGTTCTCCCTAGTTGAGAGGGAGTGTTAAAATTGGCAACTAGGGCCAAACTCCATGTGGGTCATCTTATTTATGGCAACTGATATTTTTCTTGGATTCCTCTCATCGAGAGGTGTAGGATTGATCTAAAGATCATCCAATTCCGATAAGTATTCATGGAGTTATGAATTAATGAGTGTTATAAGACAATTCGTCAAGGTCAGCCAACAACCAAATAAACCCCACATGTGCTCAACGTTTTAGTATAAAAGGAGATGACTTGAGAGTCATTTCACACACACTTCTATCTCGATTTCTCTCCACTTGTCTTGGGTTTTAGTGGAAGATAAATCTAGGAGTAGAAGCCCTAGATGTTGGAGGAAAAGAGGCTGCCCTAGCCACAATCAAGAAGAAGAAATACGCTACCCTAATCTAGAGGACATAGTCATGAAGAGAAGCCCTAACTCTATCAAGAAGTAGCCCTAAACCTATACGCTGGTCCCTACTAATGCAGACCTAAAAGGCAACTGTAACGAAGACCTAAAGGCAGCCCTAACACAGATCTGAAGGCAACCCTAATGCTATCAAAGAAGGAGCCCTAACCTAACCTAGAGAACACAGTCATACTGAAATCCTCCACGTTGTCTCAAGGGTAATCAAGAGGAGGATATACGCTGCCCTAATAGGTGTTAGCCGCAACAAAAGCCATGGGTCTTTTGGAGGACCGAGCTACTATTAGGAGGGCCGGTATGCTAGGCCAGAAGGCTGCAATACAAGGTCTTCTTCAGTAAAAGAAGAGGGGACGTTAAGGTCACCCTTGTGACTGTTTGAGAGCAAAGGAAAGGAGCTTGGATTTGCTCCTTGAGGACTGTGTGAAGAGGCAACAAGGTCTGTGTGAAGGCTGCTCTCATAGAAGGTTGTTCTGGATGATGGGACAACAATGGACAACAACAACACAATGATGGGACAACAATGACATTATGGACAACAACATGTTGGGACAACACAATGATGGGACAACAATGTCATTATGGACAACAACATGTTGGGACAACACAATTGGGATAGCATGACTGTTAGGGACAACAACTACAACAATATAACTAGGTAGCAGTGGCAAGCATGAAGCTGCAAGGGACAACTGCATGATAAATAGGACAACAATGACACTGTGTAGCAATGACACAATGGGATAGTAGCAATAGCAAGATGCAACAAGCAAATGGGGCAACTAGGCATGGTGCTTAGTACAGTATGGCACGTGGGACAACTGTGGTAGCATGGTGCTTAGTACAGTATGGCACGTGGGACAACTATGGTAGCATGGTGTAGCAATGGCACATGGGACAATAGTGTAGCATAAGGTGCAACAGTATGATGTGTACAACATGGTCATGAGGTCCAACATTGTGATGATGGGTGCAACATGGTGCAACATGGTGAGGTGTAGCATGATGACGAGATGCACACAATGATAGGTGAAGGGGTCACCTTGGAGAATCAGTTGAAGCAACATGTCTTCAACTAATCTCATGTATCATCTTCTTAGAGATGATCTATGCTCTTATCTAGATAAGTCAAAGTGTTGACTTCTGTTGTAAATATACTATCTCTCTCTCTCTGTGTGTGCTGAACTATTGAAGAACATATAAGAAGAATTGATCAAGGGTTTCCCCACATTGGGGTTTGTCCTTGGCTAGCGCCACATCTTGTGTCCTCTTGTCCTGGCTTGTCTTCTGCAATTTATGATTATGTTCTATCTGTAGTTTACTTTAATGATGATGTGATTGCTAATCTGGAAAAGATATTGAGCTAAATGTGAAAATTGAAATAAATTGCTCTAAGCATAGAACATATCTAAAATTAACACCTTCCTTGCAAGTAGATGCGATTTGACAAGGAGGTTGAGACATAGAGTATAGTAGAGTACGTACTTGTCAAAGCATAAGAGGTTGTTGTAAGAGTGCTTTGAAGAATGTTGATGATGCTTTCAAGAGTCTCCAAAGATGTTCTTGAGTGGTGGCTTCTATAGTGATGGCTTCAAGGATGGCTGCTACAATAATGTCTTCGAGCTGCTATAATGACTTCTTCAATGATGGGTGATGAATGAGCAAGAGCTTGACAACGTTTCGAAAAGCCTTCAATAATGTAAAAAGAAAGAGATTGCTACTACAATGGTTTTCTTCAAAAGTGAGTGATGATTTCTACATAGATGATGATCTTTAGATCTTCTTCTTTTTACCCTTGATAAATGGAATATCTTCAAGTATAACTGCTGCAATAAGTGTCCTCAAATGTAGCTGCTGCAAGTGTGTCTTGAGAGTGAGATAATTGGTGTAGAAGTATCTTCAAATATGCCAACAAAAAGTGATCTTCAAGCTGCCCTTCCTTCACCTTAGCTTTGAAACCATGTTGAGAAACCAAGATGCTAGTAGATTAAGATTGATTTCTCTTAACTTGATAATTACTTGTGAATGTTTGTTGGCTTCTTATTAAATTTATATTCTCTTCATCAAGCAACTACCAAAAATGTACAAAACATGAAGATCACAAAGAGACAAAGGAAACAAAAATTAGGCTCCAAACTAGGGAAAACCCCCACAAAGGGGAAAAGCCAAGAAATCCTCTTCTTGTAGAATCAGATCAAAGTTAGACATCCAAGACCCAAGACCAAGACTACCACAAAAACCCCAAGTCAACCATCCTTCAAGTCACTTCGAACCAAGTCAAAGTCAACAAAGTCAACATTGGTCAAAGTTTTGAAAATTTCAGTCTTGCATGTTGAAAATGTTGAGAAGTCAATGCTTATAGGAATTAGGGTTCGATTCTTCTTTCTTGATAATTACTTGTGAAGTATGTTGGCTTCTTTTACTTCTTTATTAGTTTCTTTCATCAAGCAATTACCAAATTATATGTATATGAAGATCACAAGAACAAGAGACACAAGCTGTAGCCACTCAGTTAGGGAAAAACCCCTTCAAGTGGAAAACCCAGTCCAACTCTTCCACTTGTAGATTCAAATCAAGATGGGACAATCCAAGACCCTTTAGACCTAGACAAAGACGTCCTCCAATCACTAAGTCAGCTCTTCCTTCCAATAGATGTTCCTATGAAATTCTCCAAGTGACAGCTTCCTAGTAGTAGCTACAATCCAAAATTTCAGCCCCCAACAACAAATTTTCGATCCCCAAGTATAAAATTTCGAACTTGCAGTAGATTCAAAATTTCAGCCCTAGCAACTGCCCAAAAAATTCGCACGTGTGAGAGGTAGATAGCCTAGAAACTTGAATTAGGTCTTCCCAACTGCTTTCGTCCTTGTCTGTTGAGAAATCAATGCTATTAGTAATTAGGGTTTGATTCCTCTTTGATAGTTACTTGTGAATTATGTCGGCTTCTTTTACTTGTTTATTATATTATGTTTCATCAAGCAATTACCAATATATGTGTATATGAAGATCACAAGAAAAAGAGACACAAGATGTAGGTGGACCATCAGGGAAAAACCCCTATAAGGGGAAAACCCAGTCCAAACTCTTCCTTAAGTAGATTCAAAGACAAGATGAGATATTCCAAGATTCTTTTGACCTAGATACAAACTTCCCCCAATCACCAAGTCAACCCTTTCTTCTTCTTCAAGTGATGTTCTCCCAACAACAACTTCGATGTGGCAGTAGTAGAATTTCGACCTCCCCAGCAGTAGAATTTCAGCCCCAGCAACAGAACTTTGACTTGTGGTGGAATTCAGAATTTCGGCCCCAACAATAGCTTAGTAACTTCGCACGTGTGAGAGAAAGATGGCCCACAACTTCGACTTTGTCTTCTCCTTCAATCTTCTTCCTTCTCGTGGAATTTCACACCTTTTCTGCCTCTTTTTCTTGTGTATCGAACTTGTTGAGTGAGTGAGCAAATGGATTGAACTGCTTGTCTATACGTAGCCTCTTCGAAGGAGTCAAATGATGTATTTGACTAAAAATAATTCTTTTTACATGATACAAAAGCCCAAGAAGGGTCCAATAAAATTTACAATGACTCTATTGACTCAGTATCAAAACCTAGAAGCCTACATTGGAGGCTTTGACCTATAAACATGATGACCCAAGCATGAAACCCATGCTTTAATAAGTCATTATAAAATTTCTTTCGTCAAATAAATTACATTATACAAGTATGAAAACTGAACCTAGTTACATTCTTCAACACTCCCTCTTAACTAGGGAGCTATTCATATATACATATACAAGTACATGGAAGATCTTAAAAACACATGAACTACGAAGAGTTTAGGCACGCTCAGTTCCATGGACTAGATACTTGACCAGGGTTATCTATCCGGGTGGGACTGAAATGGACTAAAGTTTTCAACCACTCTAGGTACCATCAGGCTTGCTAACTAACTGTCAACCCACGGATCTAGGTGTGTATCCAAGGTCAGAGCTCTAAGACCAACACAACCCTCCCTCTTCGGGATCAGGACTTCAAACACACGTAGGCCAACTAGATGTCCTCCCAAGCATCCCCCATTAGATGCTTCAACTCTCAACCAAACTTGCAATGTCAACTAAACCAAGCATGATTCTAAAATACTCAAACTTTTGATTCGGAAGAGACTTTGTGAGCACATCAGCTACATGTTCATCTGTTGGAATATACTGTAGCTTTACAACCCCATCTTGTACCAAACTTATAATATAGTGGTACTTGTTGTTGATATGCTTCGTCCTTGTATGTAATACAGGGTCTTAAGACATCTTGATGTTGCTTTGATTATCACAATTTATTATAGTAGGATCCAAGGTCTTTCCAAACAAATCTGACAAGAGTTTTCTTCACCAATCAACTTCTTTTCCTACTTCACACGCAACAACGTATTCAACTTCGGCACTACTTAATGCAACAAGATCTTGTTTTCTACTCATCCATGAGATCATTGCAACTCCCAAACTAAAACATCCACCGGTAGTGCTTCTGCCATCAGTCTCACTGCCACCCCAATCTGAATCTTTGAAACCTGTCAACTTAACTTCCTTTCCATCATATTTTAGGCAGTGATGTATAGTGCCACGAAAATATCTAAGAATATGCTTAGCAACTATCCAATGGTCATGATGAGGCTCCAATTGAAATTGACTAAGAGTATTTACAACAAAACATATATCAAGTCTTGTATTTACTAGATACATTAGAGAGCCCAACAATTTATGATAGCTATTAGGATCGATGAGAGTAGAGTTAGAGCTTCTCAACCTCTTGAGATTAGTGATCATGGGAGTAGTCATAGGCTTGGAATCTATCATACCGAATTTTTCTAAAATCTTGATTATGTATTTACCTTAACCCAAATATATTTCTCCAGGTTTCTGGCAAAGTTCCAAACCCAAGTAATAATGCATAAGTCCCAAACCATTCATTTCAAACTTAGCTGCCAACATCTTCTTGCATTCTTGTGTTCTATTCTCCACACCCGTAATAAGAAAATCATCTACATAAAGTAGTATAACGACTGGTTCATTGTTTACTACTTTAATGTAGAGGTTTGAATCTGTAGAACTTTTGACGAACCCAATTCTTAAGAGATATGCATCCATCCTTGCATACCATGCGCTAAGAGCTTGCTCTAGACCATATAGGGCTTTCTTGAGTCTGCAAATATGTGTGTCCCTGCTATTTATTTCAAAGCCTTTCGATTGTTCAATGTATACTTCTTCATCGATGGTCCCATTCAGAAAAGTTGTTTTTACGTCCATTTGATGAATATTCCATCCCATTGTAGCAGCTAGTGAAACCAAAGATCTTATAGTAGTATACCTAATAGTAGGTGCAAAGGTTTCTTCATAGTCTATATCTTCCTTTTGAGAGAAACCCCTTGCAACAAATCTAGCTTTGTATTTATCTATACTTCCATCAATCACATGTTTGATTTTGTAAATCTATTTTGAAGTGACAACTGATTTGTCCTTTGGCCTAGGAACGATTTCCTAGACTCCATTCTTCATGATGGATTGATATTCTTCTTGCATTTCTTTCTTCCATTCTTCTTGATGAACAACTTCTTCAAAAGTAGTTGGTTCAACTTCTATCAATTTTGTTATGTATGCTGCATATCCTGAATATCTTTTTGGTCTTTTGCTTTCTCTAAAAGTTCCTTTAGCAACTCCATGTCCTTCAGCATCTTCAAGAGTATCTTTCAACCAATTTGGCCTCCTCCTTGTTTCAGGTATGATCATAGGTTGAACCGGTTCACTTGGTCCTTCCTCTTCTTCTTCTTGGTTAGGAGTTGTCTCATCATGATGTTTTTCTTCTTCAAATAGTGGTGTATCTTTGTCATCGAAATCAATTGGAATATCCTTGGATCTCTTGTAGGCATGATTCTCATCGAATATAACATCCTTGCTAACTTCAATTTGTCTTTCTTCCTTTATGTAGATTCTATATGCCTTTGAAGAAAGATTATAGCCAACGAAGATCCCTTTGATGCTTGTAGAATCTAGTTTCTTTTGCTTGTCCTTTGGAACATGGATGTATGCGAGACACTCAAAGTTTCAAAAATGGTCCACGCATGGCTTCTTCCTTGTAAATGCTTCTTCAGGTGTGATATTCTCAAGAATTCTATGAGGACTTCTATTTTGTATATATTTTGCTGTCATAGCTGCTTCACCCCATAGAAACTTTGGAAGATCTTGATCAAATATCATAGTTTGTATGCATTCTTCAATTGTTCTATTTTTCCTTTCTGCAACTCCATTTTGTTTGGGATTATAGGGAACAATGAGCTCCATATTAATCCTTGCTTCTTTATAATATGCAACCAATTCTTTTGAAGTGTATTCCCCACCATTGTCAGATGTCAAGGTTTTTATCTTTCTTTCAGTTAAGGTCTCTACTTCAGATCTAAACTCCTTGAATTTTTCAAATACTTCATCCTTTGTCTTGAGAAGGTAGAGCCATATCTTTCTAGAGTGATCATCAATGAAGGTCACATAATAAAGATGGCCTCCAAGTGATTTTTTAGACATAGGCCCACACACATCAGAATGAATGAGGTCTAATATTTCTTTAGACCTTGTACCACTGCTTGTGAAAGGCTTCCTTGTATTCTTTCCCAAAGCCCATCCCTTACATACACCTTCACAATTTTCTTTGATGTTAGTGATGACATTTGCCATTTGATTGAGAGAGGGAATGATCTTGTAGTGTATATGCCCATATCTTCTATGTCATAGTTCGATGGGATTGATTTCCATGTGAACTAGAGCTTGAGGAGATGGTGTTATAACACTATATAGTCTTCTTTTACGAACTCCAATAACTTTTGCCTTTTCATTGCTTGAATCCTTTCCCCAAACCAAAACTTCACCATCTACAAAAGCAACCATTTCTCCTTTATCTTCTAAACAAGAAATTGAAAGTAAATTTTTTTTCAAACTTGGAACATAGAGTATATTGTTGAGGTGTAGCTTTGTTCCATTGTCTAGCTTCAAAGATGTAGATCCAAGGCCCTTGACTGCATAATTGTTATTGTCTCCTAGCTCCACTGAATGAGATGATTGTTCCTTTGATAGAGTATGAAGTTGTTTGCTTTCTCCTTGTCATATGTCTTGATGCTCCATTGTCAATGATCCATGCATTGTCATCATCAAGAGTACCTGTAAGTGCAACTAAGAGCCCTTCGCTTTTGACCTTCTTAGATAGGTTGTAGAAGATCCTTCCAATCTAGCTTCTTGCAATTCTTATGATATTGAATCCCATCTTCAAGTAACTTGCCATAGAGGGAGTATCATTTCTTCTTAAGCCAACAAAGTGATCTCCAACCTTCTTCGACCTTAGCTTTGATACCATGTTGAGAAATCAATGCTAGTAGTAATTAGGGTTTGATTCTTCTTCTTTGATAATTACTTGTGAATTATGTTGGCTTATTTTACTTCTTTATTATATTATGTTTCATCAAGCAATTACCAATATGTGTATATGAAGATCACAAGAGCAAGAGACACAAGATGTCAGCGGACAACCAAGGCAAAACCCCTATAAGGGGAAAACCCAGTCATAACTCTTCCTTTAGTAGATTCAAAGACAAGATGAGATAGTCAAAGAATCTTTTTGACCTAGATACAGACTTCCCCCTATCACCAAGTCAACCCTTCCTTCTTCTTCAAGTGATGTTCTTCCAACAACAACTTCGACCTAGAACTTCGAGTTGGCAGTAGCAGAACTTCGACCCCAACAACAAAACTTCGACTTGCGGTGGAATTCAAAATTTCAACCCCGACAATAGCCCAGTAACTTTGCACGAGTAAGAGAAAGAGCATGAAGAGCATGAGTGACAGGGATGCCTAAATTCAAGAAGAGCATGAAGGTACATGTTTGAGATGTGCTGAAGAAAAATCTTACGAGGGGACCATTCCCCTCATGTAGCAGGTCCACAGGTTTGGAACAACCCGAGGTGTTTGAAATTCATGATCGGGAATCTCATGTGTGCAGGTGGAAGAAAGCCATATATGGCTTGAAGCAAAACACCCCAGGTTTGATATGTGAGGATAGTTGTTAGATGAAGCTGAGATTCACTAAGAGTGAAACCGATCCAAACCATTGTTTGAAGGTTGTGGATGATAGACCTCTCATACTGGCACCCTCTCAGGACGACCTATTTCTGAAGGCGCAAACCCTCTCATTTATAGAAGTAAGAGGGAGTTGTATTCCAGATGTGGAATGATAAATTGCAAGCCTGCGACTACCTCAAGCATCTCAACTTTCAGAAGTTATATGGTAGTGATGCTGGAAATGATTTGGGAAATGCCTCTGAGTTTCATAAACTCATTTGCTTTGATGTTCTTGGTGAACTTCTGTCCGGACATATGTTTTGCAGTTAGCATGGTGAGCTCATATATGGTTGAGCCACATTGGATTGGTGCCTAGAATCTTCTGAGATATCTTCGGGGAACAATCTCTCACGGATTGAGATACACTGCTGAAATATGAAATTGCATGATTATTCGAATGCTGATTGGGCAGGCAGTGTGGAGGATCACTAGAGCACTTCTCAGTGCCGGTTCTCTTTGGGTTTTGCTTCGATATCATGGATGAGTAGGAAGCAGAAGTCGGTTGCTATAAGCACCGCCGAGATTGAATACATAGTTACGAGTATGATCTTGTATGAAGTTGCCTGGTTGTGGAAGCTCTTCAGTGCGCTGTTTGTACACATGATGAATACCATCGTGGTCCTTTGTGACAACTGGGGGGGATTCGATTGTTGAGGAATTCTGTATTCGATGATTGCTCCAGCAGATAGACATCAGATACTACCTTATCTGGGATATAGTACGTCGATGAGGGAGGAGGCTCCATCACATTGAGATTGATGTACAGGTCGCAAACATTTTGTCAAAGCCCCGCGGAAAGGTCAAATTTGTGACTTTCCCAAATGACTTGGAGTCATTGAGAGACCTTCTTATAAGGGTCCTGCATGTTGCATGCATTGAGCTCTGGGAGCTCTGGGGGGCTTGGGGTACTTACTGGAGCAACACACGACCATAGGGCGACTCACCCTCCCCTAATGGTGCACTGTGTATAGGGTGAATGGCTCAACCTTCCCCTGTGATACCCCAAGGCGACTTTGGGATAGGATGATCAGTTCTCCTGTCGAGGCATCCTACCCATGCAGTCTGGGACTCATGGGAAGTACCTCTCATTTGATCATTGAGCAGGGAAATGGGGTTAGGGCTCATAGTAGTACTATCGATGGTTGCATTGTTGTAACTACTGTACTCCCTATGCTAGGATGACTTCCATTGATTTGGGATCAATGAAACTAACTTCGGGTTGGTAAGAGTGGTATGACACACTCTCTTCATATGGAACCTACTTCGGATCAGTAGAGAATGGTATGAGACATTCTCGATCAATTTTTCTTCTTCATGGTTCAGTAGAGCAGAGCAGTGCAAGGCACTGATGGTAGAGACAAATGGATCAGCGGATGGTGTTCTCCCTAGTTGAGAGGGAGTATTAAAATTGGCAACTAGGGCCAAACTTCATGTGCGTCATCTTATTAATGGCAGTTGATATTTTCCTTGGATCCCTCTCATTGAGAGGTGTAGGATTGATCTAAAGATCATCTGATTCCGGTAATTATTCATGGAGATATGAATTTATTTGTGTTATGGGACAATTCGTCAATGTCGGCCAACAACCAAATAAACCCCACATGTGCTCAACGTTTTAGTATAAATAGAGGTGCCTTGAAAGTCATTTGGACACACTCACTTGGGATCTCTTCCTCTCTACTTGTCTTTGGGTTTTAGCAGGAGGAGAGATCCTAAGGGATAACACTACCCTAATGGAGATCTACACTGCCCTAATGAAGAAGCCCTAGATGCAAAAAGGAATGGAGATGTAGCATGGTGAAGGAGGCCTAACAACAGACCCTAACGCAGTCCTATTATGCCCTAATATATACACTGCCCTGAAAGGGTTTTAGACAGCCCTTATACGCAGCAAAAGGGATACCCTAACAGCAATAAGGAGCCTCCCATTAACCTGCCCTCATACGCTGTCCAAAGGAGCCCTTATAAGCTGCCCTAAAGAGATTTGGCCGCAGTCAAAGGAGAGCTCTAGCAGCGTTAAGGAGAAGATAATCCATAGTCCAATAAAGGTGCTCTAGCCACAACGTTTGAAGTGCGGATTTGGTGTGGATTCTTTGTGGAAGAAGGCTGCAGCTCTAAGCAGCTAGGAAGGTGCTTAAGGGCAAATTTATGGGCAGTGCAGGTATGTTTTCTTAGTCAAATCAGGGGGCAGCAAATCAGAAGTAAGTTGAAGTATTTATGTGTGGGTTATCTCTGTCACACGACCACTGAATAGGGCTGTTGCTATAGCTGCATGGGAGGACCTTTCTGTGAGAGCCAAAAGGCTAGTTGAGGCCCTCTTTCTAAGCCGCATATGCCTAGGACAAAGTGTAGTAGGACAAAGGTTCTTCCTTATTGTTTGGGGCTGTTTTATGTTGTTTGTTGGTACAAGTTGGCTGTAGGATACGTGGAGGAGGAGCCTCATACTCTACAACAGATATGGATGACTATCATTGGACAAGAAATCCTTGATGTAGCAGATCTGAGATTTGTAGGGTGCCTTGAGGTGATTGGGACAGCTAGTATATGGCAGCAAGGTACATCATGTTTGATTGGGACAGCTAGTACATGGTGCAACAATAGGACAACAATGAAGCTTGGTGAAGCATGGACAACGACAGCATGGTAAAGCATGGACAACTGCAAGCATGGTGATGCATGGAGCAACAATGAAGCTTGATGGAGCAAATAATGAGACAACAGTACAACATGATGCAATACATGGACATCAGTACATGAAACAATAGATGGGACAACTAGTACATGGTACAACAAAGTGCAGTATGGTACATGGGACAACAGTGGTAGCATAAGGTTCAACATGATGATGTGTACAACATTGTCATGAGGTCCAGCAATGTGGTGATGGGTGCAGCCTGGTGCAGCACAATGAGGTGCAACATGATGACGAGATGCAACACAATGAAAGGTGAAGGAGTCACCTTGGAGAATTAGTTGAAGCAACTTGTCTTCAACTAATCTCATGTAGAGATGATCTATTCTCTTATCTAGATAAGTCGAAGTGTTGACTTCTGTTGTAAATGTACTCTCTCTCTCTCTCTCTCTCTCTTTGTTGAAATATTGAAGAACATATAAGAAGAATTGATCAAAGGTTTCCCCACATTGGGGTTTGTCCCTGGATAGCACCACATCTTGTGTCCTCTTGTCTTGGCTTGTCTTTTGCAAGTTATGTTTATGATCTATCTGTAGTTTACTTTAATGTTGATGTGATTGCTAATCCGGAAAAGATATTGAGCTAACTGTGAAAATTGAAAATTGCTCTTAGCATAGAACATATCTAAAATTAAACATGTATGAATGTGTTTTGGCATTTATTTGATGATAAGAACATTAGCATGATAACTAAGAAAAAGAATATAAATCACAAATAACCTATGTTGCACGGGGAACCGTTCCCCCCAAAAATGCTCATGTACCTTGCTTCCCAACGTTCCGGGGACTTTTTGACCCTTAGGAAACGTCCCCAAATTGTTGGGGACTCCATCGGGGACTTGGGGACTTGTTGGCTGTCCCCAAGACGTTCCTAACAAATTTTTGGAATGTTCCGGACAGATTTCAAAGATGTCTTTGGTAGGTTTCAAGGTTTTTTTGGGAAGATTTCAGGGATGTTTTGGGAAGGTTTTAGGAATAATCCAAGTGCACAACTTTAGTTTTGACAATCATGGACATTGATGATTGAACAATATGATCATTTTTCCCATTCATTTTTTTTGGAATGCATTGAATCTAAATATTTTGTTATGAAACCAGCTCAAGAAAAGATAGAAAAGATAGATCAAATGACAAAACCTCCTTTCTATATATAGGAGTCTAAGGAGTCACAATATAACCCAGCCGACCTAACAATAATAATATTAAGCCACAAAAATAACAATAGAGGGATTCTATGGGACACAGTAATAACAATATGGGGATAATAGCGCACAACAATATTAATAAGGGATGCAACTACAATATTAATGGGGTAATCACTAGTATTATAGGGACCCAACATGCCCCTCTCCTTCAAAAAAGTGTTGTCCTCAACGCTTGAGTAGTTCTGGATGCTTCTGTATACAATTCTCATCCTCCCATATGGAATCTTCAGCGGATAAGTTCTACCACTTGATAAGATACTCCGAAATTGATTGATTTCGTCGCTGTCGAGTTCTTGTTTCTGTGACTGCTTCCGGTTCCAATATAATTTTTCCTTCCTCGTCAAGTTCTGGCAATATTGTTTGAATTGGGAGCTTGTCGCCTATAACCTTCTTTAAACATGAAACATGGAAAACTGGGTGCAATAGAGAAGCTGCAGGAAGCTCCAATTTGTATGCCATAGTACCAATCTTTTGCAACACCTTGTACGGACCATAATACTTTGGTGATAATTTATTATCCTTCTTAGCTTGCTTGAGGGACATCTGCTTATATGGTTGTAGCCGTAGGAATACCCAATCACCTACATCAAAACTTCTTTCGCTGCGATGTTGATCTGCCTGTTGTTTCATTCTATTCTGTGCCAACACGAGGTTATCCTTTAAGAGTTGGAGGACTTGTTGTTGATGTTCGATGTGATGTTCCACTGCTTGAACTTTAGAATTTTCTCTTAAATATGATGTGATGGATGGTGGCTGATAGCCATAAAGTGCCATAAATGGGGTCATTTTTGTTGCTGTATGGAAGGAAGTGTTATACCACCATTCAGCCAGAGGCAACCATTTGACCCATTGTGTCTGTTTATCAGATGCAAAGCAACGAAGATATCCTTCCAAACATTTGTTTACTATCTCAGTTTGCCCATCAGATTGAGAGTGATAAGATGAGCTATGAGCTAACTGAGTACCAAGACAAGAAAATAATTCTGTCCAAAAATTTCCAGTGAAAATGGGATCTCTGTCACTTACAATAATCCTTGGGTTTCCATGTAGCTTTTGAATTGTTTCCATAAATGCAGTAGATACTGTACTAGCTTTAAATGGATGTGATAATGCACAAAAGTGTGCATACTTGGTAAGTCTGTCAACTACCACCATGATGACACTCCTTCCCTCAGACTTGGGTAAACCTGTGATAAAATCCATTGAAACCTCCTCCCAATGTTGGCTTGGAATGGATAAAGGTTGTAATAGACCCGGGGTCTTAATTGTTTCAACTTTATTTTGTTGGCAAACCAAACATACCGCCACAAACTTTTGAATATCCGATTTAAGGCCATCCCAAGAAAATTCCTTCTTACGCTTGTGGTAAGTTTTTAAAAATCTTGAGTGCCCTCCTAAGGGAGAAGTGTGCAATTCCATAAGAATCTTTTGTTTTAGTTGGGAATTCTTACAGAGGTATAAGCGATCTTTGTACCATAAAGAATCATTTTTCCAGCTAAATGTATCAGAGGTACTGGAATCTTGTTGAACTTTCGAATAAGTGCCCACACTTCAAAGTCATTCTTCCATTCCTCCCTTGCTTCGTTTATCCAATCTGGTTGGATAATAGAAATGGGCACAACAATGCTTCCACGTCCTCATCCTTTCTTGAGAGTGCATCTGCCACCACATTTTGCTTCCCTTTTTTGTAGATGATTTCAAAGTCATAACCCAACATCTTTGTGACCCACTTTTGTTGCTCTTCAGAGGATAATCTTTGTTCTAAAAAGTATTTAAGGCTATCATGATCTGTTTTTACCTTGAAGTGTCTTCCCATTAGCTAGGGTCGCCATTTCTTAAGTGCATGGAGTATTGCCAACATTTCCTTCTCATAAATAGCTTTGTGTAAAAACTTTCCGTTGATTGGACGACTTTCAAAAGCAATGGGTCCTTCATCTTGCATTAAAACAACACCAATTCCATTTCTTGAAGCATCACATTCCACAATAAAGGTTTTTGTGAAGTCTGGTGTAGCTAAGACCGGTGCTTGGCACATTGCCTCTTTAAGATGTTCGAAGGCCTTTGTTGCTTCTGTAGTCCATGAAAATGCATCTTTCTTCAATAATGTTGTTAGAGGTGCTGCTATTCTCCCATAATTCTTAACAAACTTGCGATAATACCTTGTCAACCCAAGAAATCCTCGCAGATGCTTTATGGATGTGGGGATTTTCCATTCCTTAATGGCTTTAATTTTGCTAGGGTCTACCTTAACTCCTTCATGAGATACAATATGACCCAAATATTCCACCTCTTGTACTCCAAAGAAACATTTGGATCTTTTTGCATATAATTGTTTCTCCTCCAATAGTTGTAGCACCCTGTCAACATGTTCAACATGATCCTTCCAAGACTTGCTATAAATTAGTATATCATCAAAAAATACTAACACAAATTTTCTAAAGAATGGTTTGAAAATGGAATTCATCAAACCTTGAAATGTTGAAGGTGCGTTGGTAAGGCCAAAAGGCATGACCAAAAATTCATAATGACCCTCATGAGTTCTAAATGCTATTTTCGGAATGTCTTCAGTCTTCATTCTGATTTGATGATATCCTGAATGAAGATCCAACTTGGTGAAGTAAATTGATCCATGCAATTCATCCAGTAATTCATCAATGACAGGAATGGGAAACTTATCTTTAATAGTGAGCTTGTTGAGCTCCCTATAATCCGAACACATGCGCCATGATCCATCCTTCTTGTGCACTAATACTACTGGAGCAGAGAAAGAATTTTGACTTGGTTGAATTATACCAGCCTCTAGCATTTCTGCAACCATACATTCAATTTCACTCTTTTGGGCATAGGGATATCTGTACGGCCTGATGTTTGGAGGAACATTTCCTGGAATTAGATGAATAGCATGATCATGATCACGAATAGGTGGGAGACCTTTGGGAGTCTCAAATACCTTGGAATGATTGTTCAAGACTTTTTGGAGATCTGGAGAAATAGATGATTCCAATGTGGAAACATCTAGCGAACATAATTGTGCAATTACACTCCTTTGTTCCTTTTTTAAAAGCTTTGTTATACCGTTAGAGCTGATTATCTTTCCTGGTTTCCCTGCAATACTCGTTAATTCAACTTCCTTTCTTTCCACAGAAAATTTCATGAAAAGTTCTTGAAAATTAAAAGCTATTGTACGCAAGGATTGTAGCCATTGGACTCCTTGTACAACATCAGCACCTCCCATTGGAATGGAAAGCATTGGGCTAGTCAATAGTAATATATATTCTCCCATCAATAGCTTGATATTATGGCACTTTCCAGAGCAATTTATTGTTCCTCCATTTGAAACCATCACTTGACACTCTGGTGCTGGATATAAGAAGCAATTCAATTCTTTTGATACCTTACAATCAATAAAATTGTGGGTACTTCCTGAATCAATCAACACTATTACCTTTTTCTTCTTGATTTGTCCTTTTATCTTGATGGTTTGAGGAGTGGTAATTCCAGCCAATGTATTACAAGATATGGTCGGATTCATTTCTTCTTTATCTAGGCTTTGTTCCTGGAGTATATCCTCTTCTTTTGACCCTTTTTGCTCCTTTTCTTCTTCCTCTTCGCAATCTATGTAGAATAATTTTTTCTTAGCACACTTATGACCTTTAGCGTTTTTGCTATCACAACTGTAACAAAGCCCTTTTGCTCTTTTTTCTTCCAATTGTTGTGGTGTCAACCTTATAGGTTGTGGAAGACTAGGGGCAACAACACTTCCATCTTTATAGTTATGAGTGGTATGCTTCCTGGTTGCCATAATTTTGCTTTCCATTTTTCTTGCTAACCTGAATGCCTTCTCTAATGAATCAAATTCCCAAAGGCGAACATCATGTTGGATATTATCCTTTAAAGACCCTATGAACACATCAATCCTATGCTCCTCTGGAATATTTTTTACCCTTATGTTCAATTTTTCGAACTCCTCAAATCATATCTCTGCAAATATAGCGCGAACAAGTCTGAAATTTGGACCCGAGATTTAGCGCGATTTCTTCTCAAATGGGTTTTTTTTTAAGCTTCTGAAACGTCACAGAAAAAAAGTTATAGCGAAAATGCCACGATGACCTGTTTGGAGCAGCGAAACCCTAGAATCCAAAGCTATGATACCAAATGTTATGAAACCAGCTCAAGAAAAGATAGAAAAGATAGATCAACGCCTTAGAATTCAGCCTCTTCGAGGGGGCAACCTCCTTTACATTACATAAGTGAACAATTCTTGGATGATTCAAATGACAAAACCTCCTTTCTATATATAGGAGTCTAAGGAGTCACAATATAACCCAGCCGACCTAACAATAATAATATAAAGCCACAAAAATAACAATAGAGGGATTCGATGGGGCACAGTTATAACAATATGGGGATAATAGGGCACAACAATATTAATAAGGGATGCAACTACAATATTAATGGGGTAATCACTAGTATTATAGGGACCCAACATATTTTGTACAAATTGCAACTCAAAACATGGGTTTTTTATGATGGGTTTCATTTTGGATTTCTAGTGATTTAGATATTGTATTTTCAATGGTAAAATTGCAAAAAACAGCCTGCATGTCAAGAAAGTGTAAAATACAATGTCTTAAAACGCTGATACTTATGGTTATTTTTCTTGTTTTTTCACTTTTTCGATCATTTCAACTTTAATATATTTTATGTGGGTTTTGAGGACTCATTCAAGTTCAGTGCTTCCATCATCCCAACCCCAAGCATTGTGAAAACAATCAGATAGTAATGAATTGGATTGGATACTAAATATTTAAATAAATTCCTATTCAATCCCTTAATCTGAAATATGAATTTAATATCTATAGAAAACCAAAGTATTATATAGTGGTTTTCAAGACAATTATAAAAGTTTGCAAATCCTATTTAAAAGGAAATGCCTTTTATGTTTAACATAGTCATCATTAACAAGAAATATGAGGAAAACCACTGCTATAAAGACAATTCTATGTGATGGATTGTTCATGGACCTTATTACAAATTTAAAGTAGTTACACTTAAGTTTCTTAAAGCTAAAGCTCATGTTTAGTCGCCAATAATGGAATGTCATTGAACCTTTTTTTAAATTGTTTGAGATTTTAATTGGAGAGGGTACAGGTTGTGTATAATACTATAAAGTATAGCTTGTTATGCTTACAAGCTTGAAACAACTACGAATGTTATATATATATATATATATATATATGCGATCACCAACCCGTCATCCCCTGAAAATTTGGGGGTGCGCTCTAGCCATTTCGGGGACTCGTCCCCCCGTCCTTGCCGTTCCCCTATCCCCAAAACCAATGCAACATAGAAAATAACTATCATGAATAGAAAAGATTAAATTAAATGTCGCCCTAAACAATTTTCCAACATCTCTGAGGTTTGAATATTCATAAAAGAAGCTCGCACTTATCTTTGAGGCTCGTTGTCATCTCTCTGGCTCGCTATCACTAACTCACATTACATTGGTTTGCATTATTCTATGGTTTGCACACTCCGAGGCTCGATATCTATTACAATGGTTCTATGGCATCACATTACAGTGGTTCTATCACATCACATTACAAGGCTCACTATCTCTGAATGGTTTGATTTGTTATTCTCTGTGGCATCACATTACAGTGATTTGATTTGTATTCGTTGTGGATCACATTTGATGTTCTATGGCTCGCTCATATCCAACAATGGCTTGCAAGTGATTACTGTGATTCACATTTCTCATACTTTGTGGCATCACGTTTGTCATTATAAATATCCATATTTCTCATACTCAGTGGTCCACATTGTGTCGTATTACAGTGGTTCAATGGTTAGTTACAGTGGCCTGCATTGTGTCATATTACAGTGCTTCGATGGCTAGTTACAGTGGCTCGCATTGTAGGGTATTACAATGGTTTGATGGCTTGTAACAATAGCTTGCATTGTTTCTACGCATCACATTACATTCTACAATGGTTTACACTCTCTATAGCATGCATTACATTTACTATGGCTCGGTGGCATATCTTGGTGGCTTACATTCTATATGGCTCGTTGACATTATCTCTGTAGGTCACATTGCCTCTGTAGCTTGCAATTGTGGCACACGTCTATCTCTCCTTTTGTTTATGGTGGTAACCTTGACATAATAATGACCTAATGACAACTGTGACAATGATCTTGACTTGGAGACATTGGCAGTGATTTATATGACTATGACTTGAAAGCATGACAATGATCTTTGATGTGGCAATGACTTGTGATATGGCTATGATAATATATGGTAGAGTGGATTTTGATATGGTTTAGCTGTGACCTTGATATGGCAGTTATCTAGATGTTTAACAATGATATAATAATAGTGAATTTGATGTATGGTTGTGTCTCTAAATGATAGCGATATATGAAAATGATATAATCATGATGTATGGCTTGTCTCTATGATAGTGAGTTGATAGAGAAATATGTTACTTGGAGATTTATCAGACATCGCTGATTAATACCTCCCTATACTTGTATACTACCAAGTTTGGCCTAGGAGGCCTAATGTGTTGGATGTTGAAAGATGTTTCTCATACTTATTGTACCGTGTATCTCAGGGGAACATTTGATGAATATCTAATAGAAGAAGAATCTGGTCGGCTTTTCCCCACCCTGGTCTCTGAAATAAATCTTGGTGTCTCTATTATGTATTTTTTTCTTCTACTATTCCACTGCATTGTTGATATTATTGTTCTCTCTGCATAATTGCTAATGATGATATGATGTTATGGGGTGAATGTAATATGAAAATATTGAAAAGTTTAAAATTGCAATTATCTACAGTAGAGAACAATATAGCCCTAAAAATTAACATGGTATCAGAGTTGGGTCGAAGAAAAGTCATTATGATCACCCCCGTGAAGACACCTATGATGGATTTCCTAAGCAAGAAGAGTGAAGGGATAAAGGTGTCAGAGACCTAAAATAATACTAGGGTTTAGAGGAAACCCTAGGGAGCCTTTTTGTTCTTGTAATAAAGGTTAGGGTTTTAGAGAAACCCTAGGAGTGGCCTTAGATATGGTAAAGGCCTAGGTTCTACAATATTGGAACCCTAGTGTGATTATGATCAGTGAGAAGCTATTGAGTTATTCAAGTATCTGTGACAGATTAAGTGTAACCCTGGGCTAGTCTCCTAGTAGGAGATGGTATGGTGCACATCCACTGATCGTCTTGAACTTTGATAGCAAGAATTGGAAGGATCTAGAATGAGAATACAGGTGGTGCTCAAGAGCATGCATTTCTTTCGAAGTTGACACTAACATATGGTTGATGGATAGTGGTGACTCATGGAAGTAGGATCAAGAGGGAGTTGATAGCTACCTATTGTCCTCATTAAAGATAAGTATTTTCAAGACTTGTGTTATTTCTGCTCTTGTTTAGATTTATCGTTTTAGACTATTGTTTTTTTTTTTTTTTTTTCGGCATGAGTATTTAAATGCTTCTAATTTTTTGGATGAAGATGCAATCAAGGAAAGAAAATCTTAAGGATCATCAGGATGTAGAGTAATACAAGAAGAGTTAGCTCCAAGAGGGAGCTAGTGCAGGAAAAGAAGGAGCCACTCTAATATCTAAAGAAGAAAGACAATCCTGCCTTATCATCAGGTACACTTTCATTATGTTTATTTACTTTGCTATTTTTTCCCTTGCTCTTGTTTTGAGGTCAACAAGTACATTAGATGGATGTAAGGACCAAGTCTTCAATATTGAGATTGAGGAGGATGTAGAGCCATCCCTTGATTAGAGTGGCAATGGACAAGAGCCTAGACCTTGGAGGAAGGATTACGGTCTCCCAAGTTGATGACTATGACTAAAAGAGGTTTCCCATTCAGAGGGAGTAGACTATCATGTACCAGTGTAATGAGGAGTTCTATGGAGATATTGAGAGCAATATGTCCTTCATGCGAGAACCCTTCCAATTGACAATGATGTTGCAATGTTAGAAGCTTCCATGATATTAAACAGTGATAAGGAATATGCTCTCAAAGGGAGAGGACTGTGATGAGATTCTAGCACCTATTATCAGATGTCTAATTGGCTTCCTCCATGATGAATTTAAGGAAGAAGCATACCTCAGTGCCTTGAGGTGCATGGGTAGGAGTCTCATGATTACAGATTGAAGAAAGTTTGTTAAAATTGGCAACTAGGGCCAAATTCGAGCTTAGGACAACTCATACGATGGAGATCATTATTGCATTGGATTCCTCTTTTCGAGAGGTCCAATTTTGATATAAAGATCATCTCATTCTGGCAAGTAGAAGTGGAATTTTGAAGCCCAATAGATGCATCTCCACACCCTCAACAAATTGTATAAATAGGAGTGACCTCTCTTCTCATTTGGACATCACACATCACATCATACATCTCTCTCTTCTCTCTTTATTGGTTCGTACAAGTTGGGGACAACCTCTCTCTCTTCTTCGCACATGTGGTAGGAAGCTGAATTTTTCTGGGACAAAACATGCCGAATTTCAGAGAAACAGACCAACATTGACCAGGGCTCATTTGACCTTCTTTGACTTTGGTTTTTAGGGCAAAATTTCAATCTTTTAAGGCGCATTTATTGGCACAAAAATCAAGGTGTTTGGGATAGTTTGACCAGCGTTGATTGTAGGTTGACTTCAGATTTGACTGCAAAAAATCACAGCAGTGTTTCTCTCTCCTTTGACTAGGTTTGACCAAACTATCTCTGGCTGACTTTGACTCTCCTGGAAGGCCGAATTAGACTATTGTTGACCAAGCTGCTTGGAGGACGTTTTGGTGATGATTTGACCAGCATTGACTTTCTGGTTAGGGCTGCAGTTGAATGTTGTTGACCGCTGATTTTGACAGGGCTATTTTGACTATGTATTGGGCAAGTAAATTTGATCTATGTACTCTCTCTCTCTCTCTGTTGAACTATTGAATAATGATAAGAAGATTTGATCAAAGGGTTTTCCCCACATCAGGGTTTTTCCCTAGCCTCTGACAAATCTTGTGTCCTCTTATCTTGGCTTGTCTTCTGCACATGTTTTTATGTTGTATCTGCATTTATTATCAATGTGTTTAAGTTAATGTGATTGCTACTTTGGAAATTGTCATTGGGCTGATAAGGAACATTGAAGTAAATTGCGCTAAAGTATAGAACACACCATTGTTATCTAAAATTAACATGGGATCTGTTAGTGTCAGTCTTTCCAGCCTTCCTCCAGTGATCAAATGTGCTCTTACAAAGTGATTTTGAAGTGTCAAGGTCAAATTTTGTCATTTCAGTGAGTCTTCAAGCAAACTTTGGTCACTAGGCATTAGGTCTAGGGTTTGATTTCACACTTTTTAAAGTTGTCAAAATGCCAATTCATGTCACCATTTAGCTGAGTCTATCATCTTTCAGAGGGTTGTCATCATCATGTCAAGTTCCATAGGGTCATTCTACAGCTTATTCATGCTTCAGTTGTGCCTTGGCAAGGTCATTTCCCTCTCCTAGGGTTTTGAAAGCTAATTTCTCTTGGGCGGCCAAATCATCGGCAAAACTTGTATCCCGATGTTCATACACCTTCCCCTATCCTTAAAATACCTAATCAAACACTTCCCATCCCTTAAATCCGCCAAATTCCTCATTTTTGCACAAACCCTAGTTTCTAGCTACAACCTGGCAATTTTCTAGGTTGGGCCTGTGTTTTGCCCTTTTGGACCCCTTCCCCTCACTCAATCTCTGAGATTCCACTTTCTCCTGCTTCCTAACATCCCTCCCTACTTCCAAAAATTTCCTCAAGAATTTAGAAGCCCCCTATCCCCTTCATTTCGCTCCATTTCGACAAAATTCCTTGTTTCACACATCGGGACAAGTCGCACTCAAATGATGTTCCAGAGCAATAAAAGATGAATTTTGGAAAACTGAGAGAGGCTTTTGTTCACAACATGCCAAAGAAGAAAAACCTCCTTCACTTTTTGCACAGGTGTCATGGTTTTAGAGAAATGTCAAAATTACAATCGCCGGATCCAAGGCGGTTGGCCAAGGCACAACTGAGGAGAAAGAGGCCCGATCCCCTCCGTATCTTGGCTGAGGCTTCACTCAAAGATCAAGGCACTCAATAGCCTAGCCACAGCTCAAATCCCAAAAAATTTGAGAATTTTGGCAATTTTTGGAAATTTACAGGTTTTGGCTCCTCAACGGGTCTCACCCCCGATGAGACCCTTTCTCATGGCAGCTCCTTTTTGCAAAAACTCAGCATTTCTAGATTTGTCATGCAAAGTTACATATGCCTATGGATGGACTTGAGTTTTTATGGAGTTTTGGGCCTCCAAAAGGTCAAAATACATGCAAAATTTGACTTTCTGCCCCTTTTTTGAGTTGCAGAAACCAGTCTTGGGAGAATTAAGTTTTGACAGGGCAAATGACCTCCAAATCCAAAAATTCCAGTTGGGTTGGAAAGTAGACTCACAGACCTTTCCAACGAGCTATCCTGCACCCAATTCTGACACCTGCAAGTGCCTCAAACAGAGCTCCAAAGGGGCGCGACCCGTTGAGCAGATTTTGCCAGATTGCATTGTACAGCCCAGAAAACGCAGATTTGACTCAGTTTGACTTTTTGGGGTTGAAGATGATTATCTTTGATGTAATTATTGTAACTCTAAGACACTTTTACTCTTGTTTAACACTTCTAGAAGATTCATTCATGTCAAGGGTAAATATTTAATGAATGGATTGGTTTCCTAGCTTATAGAGGCAAGTTGTTTTGACTGCCTAGATTTTAGTGCTCAGTCTAGAATTAGTTGAAACAACTCCTAGAAGGATGAGCTCGACCCCTAGAGGCAAAGGAAGAGGTTGGCTTGCCTATATTATGTATTTTCTTAATCATTTTCAGGGGTTGGAAGGTTGGACTCTTGAGGGAGAAGCTATCATTGTATTATTTCACTGTATCTCTGCAATTTTTGGCTAAGGAAGACCAGGGTTTTGCAGTCCTCTTTGGGATTCTTGTGGACTCATGTGTTGATGGTGTGTTTCTCAATGTTCTTGTAAGCTTGTTATGTGATTCATTTCCTTTCTTTTACTTCTGCACATTAAACAAATGAAGTGTTAAAGTAAGAATTCATGCTTGCCATGCTCTGCTTTTAAGTTTGTTTAATTTCAATGTTTTCTTCTGTCTAAAGAGAATTCAAAGTCATTGTTTGCTCTCTTTAGCTCTTCATCTTTCATTCCTGACCATCCACCTCAGTTAAAGGCATCAACGCTGTCTCCTACCTCGCCCCAAGGAACCCTCTGCAGAAACTGTGTCAAATCCCCGCACCCAAAATTGCAATTCCTCAATTTGCCACCAAAAACCCAAAAAACCCCAAATCAACCTTTTTAATCAGTTTACTAACCTAATATCAGTGTTACCTTGTTGGTCATCTCATCTATTGAAGATTTCACGAGATAGACCGGAGAGAGCCTTCTCCTGCCCCGTAGGGCTAGCTACGAGGCTAAATGGTTTGATGTTGCCTTGAGGTTTACCTTTTTCAGCCTGAGGTGAAATTTCAAGCGCTAACATACTGGCGACCATACTGGGGAGAACAAAATTGTTTGTGGATTGATGTGTTTGTTTCATAAGTCTTAGACGGAGCCTGAAGTTATGCCAGGTAGCCTTCGAAACGCTTTTGCTTTGCATTAGCGGACAACGATCAGACACTTGAAAGGCTGAAATCATTCACTTGGCGACTCTAAATCATTTTCGAGATCAGATCCAAAGGCTCCACTGGAGGATGATCCCGACCAGCAGAAACATGAAAGGACAACGTGGACAGATCAGGTATTCAAGTTGGAATTTCATCCAAGACATTTTGTTCTTTGTCATAAATTATTTCTTCTCTTTTCCCAAGAATGTCAAGAAGGCTTTGCAAAGTATACTATGCTTGAGAAAAGATCCTCGGCCTGCAGTTGATTCTTTCCCTTTGAAGACTGTGAATACCAAAGATTTGCGTGCCTTTGAGATTAATCAAGATCCTTTTTTCGAATTTTGTGATGACCATCTTCAAACTGATGAGTCTCAAGCAACCAAGACTGATTCTATACCTGCTGTACATACCCCTAAACCTTGTAAAATTCCAGATCGGTATAAGCCTCTTGTTTTACCTTCTGTTCTTCATGCTTTCCCCAAAAACTATGATCTATACTTGCCGATGTTTGATGGTGAATGTAAGAATGTCAACGCTGAGCAACATGTCCAGAATTTTGAGAATTTTCTAGATCTTTTTGAAGTTGATGAAGAAGATGTTAGTATAAGGCTTTTTGCTCTTTCTTTGCAAGCCAAAGTGAAGAGTTGGTTCAAAGCCCTGCCTGATGCGAGCATCTCAGATTTCCAGCAGTTCGTCAAAGTTTTTCTCGATAGGTGGATGATTGGGCAGAACCTTTTCTTGATTGTAGAAGAGTATAACCAGCTGAAAAGATTGCTAGGGGAGACAGTACAACAGTTTTCAGCCAGATTTAACCAAGTTTATTATTCAATGCCAGTTGATATAAGGCCTACTACTAGATCTGCTCTCTTGCACTACCCGGGCGCCTTTGATCCGGAGATGGAGTTTCAGCTGAGAGAAAGGGATATTGCAACACTTCACGAGATGCAAAACAGTGCAGTAAGTGTAGAAGCTCATCTGCTGATCCGAAGGGCAAGGTTGAAAGAAGAAGAGATGAAAAACATAGATCCGGAAAAATCGACATCTCTAGAGGTAAAGCTTGACGTTTTGGTAAGTGCAGTGGAAGAGATGATGCAAAGGATCACTGCAAGGAATGATTATGATGTTCAAGCTCATGGCGCGCTGATTGAAGAAGAACAAGTTGCTGATTCAAAATATTTTGTTTCTGATCCCAGTTGTCATAGTGATTGTTTTATAGATCATTGTGAAGAAGAGAGAGCTGTTGATATGACCTGCATGCTTGATGATGTCTTTTATACCGATGATTTACCTCAGTTTGATGAGTATGATGATGATTATGTTCTCCAAACAAAAGCTAATCTTACAGACAAACCAGCAGCTAGTTTGTGGGAGAAAGAAGTTCATTTTCAGCAGCTTGAATACAATGTTCAGCCATCACATATCAGTTATGACATTGACGAGGAAAGAGCAGCAAATTTTGAAGTAAGTGAAGGATCTTTGCCTTTTTGTTATGATTCGTTTCAGTTCATCAGAGATAACTACCATGCAATCAGAAATCAAATGTCAACAAGTCTTGATTTGAAACATATTGAGAGCAATGAAGATTTTGTTCAAGACTTCTCATATTCAGATTTGCAACCCCCGAAAGCCATTGATTGTCAAGTTGCAGCTGAAGACTTGGAAGTGGACACACATGATTTAATGATTCAAGGTGACTTCGTACCATTCTGTTTTGAATCATTTCAGTTTTTGAAGGGTAGATTGCATAGTAAATCTTCAAATGAGCAACCTGTAGGAAATCAACAATCACTCAGTTTTAATGTTGAGGATGAAGCGCAGATTACATATGAAGGTATGGCAGCGGAAATACATGATTTGATGAAGCAGGAAGATTCTATACCCTTTTGTTTCGAAGCATTTCGGTTTATAAGGCAGAATCTTCGTAAAATCTCTCAAGAAAAAGATGAACAGCTAGAAGGATGTCATACATTTTCAATGGATACATTGCAGCAATCCTTTCAAGTTTTTCAGGATCCAATAGCTGATGTTTTGGATGAGGTTTGCAGTCAAAGTCTTTCTCCGTTGACTATATGTGAGCTTGAAACATGTACTGATATCAACTTGATCCGGCAGCCGGTTTCTTTGTCATTTTCAGCAGAGGTCTCATCACAAGGCTCAAATCAAAGTTTGCATTCATGGTATGAGGGAAAGAGAAGTAATCCATTGGATGAGCTAAGTTCCAGTGTGCATGAATTTCAAGATCCTTATGCAGTGTTTTTGGAGGCGGATAGAGAGTTCATATCATTCAACGGATCTGTTTCTAAGTTGTCATGGGAGTTGCCTTTCAGTAGTTCTCTCTTGTTGTTCATAAGCGAGCACTTGCAGAGAATTCAAACAGCAGACGGTATACTTACTTGGTTGCATTGGTTGTTTCATTTCACTTGATTAGGTGATGAATGAAACTGTTAGAGTAGGTTTTGATGAATAAGCTCCCCTATGAGCATTATTTTCAGTTGGTCGATTGTGTTTGAGTATCGAGTCAGTTTTTAGTTGAGTCATGAGTCCTTTATGAGTCAATTTTTAGTCTTGTTGTTAAGTTAATTTGTGTTAGTTTTCAGTCATGCATTTCAGCTTGAGTTTATGACTCCATTGCCCAATGATTGAAAAGCACTGGTCTTCTCTCTCAGAGGTCTGAGGTTCTTGGCACTTCAAGGAGCTACCATCCCCATTGGAGCCAATGTTAGTGTCAGTCTTTCCAGCCTTCCTCCAGTGATCAAATGTGCTCTTACAAAGTGATTTTGAAGTGTCAAGGTCAAATTTTGTTATTTCAGTGAGTCTTCAAGCAAAATTTGGTCACTAGGCATTAGGTCTAGGGTTTGATTTCACACTTTTTAAAGTTGTCAAAATGCCAATTCATGTCACCATTTAGTTGAGTCTATCATCTTTCAGAGGGTTTTCATCATTATGTCAAGTTCCATAGGGTCATTCTACAGCTTATTCATGCTTCAGTTGTGCCTTGGCAAGGTCATTTCCCTCTCCTAGGGTTTTGAAAGCTAATTTCTCTTGGGCGGCCAAATCATCGGCAAAACTTGTATCCAGATGTTCATACACCTTCCCCTATCCTTAAAATACCTTATCAAACACTTCCCATCCCTTAGATCCGCCAAATTCTTCATTTTTGCACAAACCCTAGTTTCTAGCTACAACCTGGCAATTTTCTAGGTTGGGCCTGTGTTTTGCCCTTTTGGACCCCTTCCCCTCACTCAATCTCTGAGATTCCACTTTCTCCTGCTTCCTAACATCCCTCCCTACTTCCAAAAATTTCCCCAAGAATTTAGAAGCCCCCTATCCCCTTCATTTCGCTCCATTTTGACAAAATTCCTTGTTTCACACATCGGGACAAGTCGCACTCAAATGATGTTCCAGAGCAATAAAAGATGAATTTTGGAAAACTGAGAGAGGTTTTTGTCCACAACATGCCAAAGAAGAAAAACCTCCTTCACTTTTTGCACAGGTGTCATGGTTTTAGAGGAATGTCAAAATTACAATCGCCGGATCCAAGGCGGTTGGCCAAGGCACAACTGAGGAGAAAGAGGCCCGATCCCCTCCGTATCTTGGCTGAGGCTTCACTCAAAGATCAAGGCACTCAATAGCCTAGCCACATCTCAAATCCCAAAAAATTTGAGAATTTTGGGTAATTTTGGCAATTTTTGGAAATTTACAGGTTTTGACTCCTCAACGGGTCTCACCCCCGGTGAGACCCTTTGTCATGACAACTCCTTTTTGCAAAAACTCAGCATTTCTAGATTTGTCATGAAAAGTTACATATGCCTATGGATGGACTTGAGTTTTTATGGAGTTTTGGGCCTCCAAAAGGTCAAAATACATGCAAAATTTGACTTTCTGCCCCTTTTTTGAGTTGCAGAAACCAGTCTTGGGAGAATTAAGTTTTGACAGGGCAAATGACCTCCAAATCCAAAAATTCCAGTTGGGTTGGAAAGTAGACTCACAGACCTTTCCAACGAGCTATCCTGCACCCAATTCTGACACCTGCAAGTGCCTCAAACAGAGCTCCAAAGGGGCGCGACCCGTTGAGCAGGGGGGCGCGACCCGTTGAGCAGATTTTGCCAGATTGCATTGTACAGCCCAGAAAACGCAGATTTGACTCAGTTTGACTTTTTGGGGTTGAAGATGATTATCTTTGATGTAATTATTGTAACTCTAAGACACTTTTACTCTTGTTTAACACTTCTAGAAGATTCATTCATGTCAAGGGTAAATATTTAATGAATGGATTGGTTTCCTAGCTTATAGAGGCAAGTTGTTTTGACTGCCTAGATTTTAGTGCTCAGTTTAGAATTAGTTGAAACAGCTCCTAGAAGGATGAGCTCGACCCCTAGAGGCAAGGGAAGAGGTTGGCTTGCCTATATTATGTATTTTCTTAATCATTTTCAGGGGTTGGAAGGTTGGACTCTTGAGGGAGAAGCTATCATTGTATTATTTCACTGTATCTCTGCAATTTTTGGCTAAGGAAGACCAGGGTTTTGCAGTCCTCTTTGGGATTCTTGTGGACTCATGTGTTGATGGTGTGTTTCTCAATGTTCTTGTAAGCTTGTTATGTGATTCATTTCCTTTCTTTTACTTCTGCACATTAAACAAATGAAGTGTTAAAGTAAGAATTCATGCTTGCCATGCTCTGCTTTTAAGTTTGTTTAATTTCAATGTTTTCTTCTGTCTAAAGAGAATTCAAAGTCATTGTTTGCTCTCTTTAGCTCTTCATCTTTCATTCCTGACCATCCACCTCAGTTAAAGGCATCAACGCTGTCTCCTACCTCGCCCCAAGGAACCCCCTGCAGAAACTGTGTCAAATCCCCGCACCCAAAATTGCAATTCCTCAATTTGCCACCAAAAACCCAAAAAACCCCAAATCAACCTTTTTAATCAGTTTACTAGCCTAATATCAGTGTTACCTTGTTGGTCATCTCATCTATTGAAGATTTCACAAGATAGACCAGAGAGAGCCTTCTCCTGCCCCGTAGGGCTAGCTACGAGGCTAAATGGTTTGATGTTGCCTTGAGGTTTACCTTTTTCAGCCTGAGGTGAAATTTCAAGCGCTAACAGGATCAAAGCTCAGGTGAAGACAAAGCCCAAGCAAGAGTGAGGTAAAGCAATCACTAAGGGAAGCTATTGGACAAGAACTTGGAACTAGTCCCAATGGTAATTACATCTTACTTCAAATTTGAGGACAAGCTTAAGGACAAATCTGACTATCATGCATGGAAGATGTCTCTAAATTTGACTTTCGAAGAAAATGATGCCATGGACTATGTCAAAGGAAGAGTAGTGGAGCCTCCTTCAAATGCATCCGCAATTGCACAAACAAAATACAAGAAAAGTGAGATTAAAACTAAGAAAATTTTTGTTGATTCTATTCACAAGCCTTTGGTTGCCTATATTTCTGATTTGGAAACATCCAAGGAGATGTATGACAAGCTGGCTGGGATGTTCAAAGTAAATAATGCAAATCAAATTCTCTTTCTTAAGAACAAGTTGAAAGACATCAAGATGGATAGAGGAGAATCCATTCAATCCTACTTCATGAGGATTACTGAGATCAAGAATGATCTCCTATCTATTGGAAAAGTCATTGGTGATAGGGAGCTCACTCTTATTGCACTTTGAGGTCTTACAAGAGAATGAGATGTGTTCAACACTACCATTCTCAACAATGACAGGATTCTCGGATTTGATGAATTATTGGCTAGATGCACTCAAGAAGATATAAGGATGATGGAAAGAGACAAGCCCTCAAATGGAAACAATCCTACTGCATTCTTCGCTTATGCTAAGAGGAAGAACAATGTTGGTCCAAGAAGATAATGTCAAGGGTTCAAGTCGGGATTCAAAGAAGGAAGAAAAGGAAGATGCTTCAATTGCAACAAGTTTGGACATTTTGCTAGAGAGTGTCCTCACAAGAAGGATACTCCAAGAGATGATGACAACCATAACAACAACTACAAGGGAAATGGAAATCAAAGGAACAACAGGTTCAACAATAAAGGAAAGAGGAATTCTCCTGTTGCTCGAAATGGAAATGGTTGTCCTCCCAAGAAGTCGAGAAACTCTAGGTATGAAGAAGTTAATGTTGTTGAAAAGCAAAAAGAATTTTATTTTATTTCCGCCCTCACCACAGCCTCTCCTCTGGATACATTAGATCATTGGTTAATTGATAGTGGTGCCTCAAGGCACTTGACTAGGTATAAGGAGGCTCTCTCAAACTTGATTGAAAAGAAGACAAATATGGAGATTATACTTGGGGATAATGCCACTTATCCTGTGAAAGGAATTGGGACTGTTACTCTTCACTTAAATCAAGGTCAAACCCTTCATTTACAAGAAGTGTTGTATGTACCTGATCTGAAAAAGAATCTGGTCTCTATTTTTGCGATGGAAGATAAAGGTTTCAAGGTGACATTCATTGATGGGAAGGTTCGTGTTTGGGAAAGGAACCCAAGAGATGCATTCACTCTTGGATTCAACGTTGAAGGTCTCTATCAGGTTGGAGGAAGTCCATAGGAGCAATGACTTGTGATACTTCTCTTCAATCTGAAGTATGGCACCAAAGATTTGCTCACCTTCATTAAAAAGCCTTAGTTGATGTGAGGAAAAAGGTCATAGGTATGCCCGAATTCAACTTAGATCATGAAGGTGTGTGGCAGGGTTGTGCAACTAGAAAACATACAAGGGGACCATTCCCCTCAAGTCAAAGTCAAACTACCGATATTCTTCAATTGGTCCATTCTGATCTATCAGGTATGTTGCCCGTGACATCTTTGGGTGGATATTTGTACTATGCAGTTTTTGTGGATGACTTCTCTCGCAAAACATCGATCTATTTCTTAAAGAAGAAGGATGAGGTGTTGAAAATGGTTCTGCTCTTTCAAAGCCTTGGTTGAGAATCAAACAGGGAAGAAGATCAAACTATTAAAGACCGATAATGGGCTGAATATGAGTCAAAAGAATTCATTTACTATTGTAGAGAAGTTGGGATTAAGAGGGAGACCACTACTATATATACTCCTAAGCAAAATGGAGTTACTGAAAGGAAGAATTGAAGTATCATAGAAGCTACCTGTGCCATGCTTCATGACCAAGGTCTACCAAAATTCTTATGGGGAGAAGCTGCCAACACCCTAGTGTATGTTCAAAATAGATGCCCACATCAAACATTGGACTTCAAGACTCCCAAAGAAGTATTCTCCAGTAAGAAACCTGATGTTTCTCATTTTAGAATTTTTGGTTGTCTCGTATATTTTCATGTGCCAAAAGAGAAAATAAACAAACTAGATGCATCTGGGAAGAAATGAACGTTTGTGGGCTACAATGAAACTTCAAAGGCATATAGAATCTATGTGCTTGGTCAAAGGGAAGTGGAAATAAGTCATGATGTCACTTTCGATGAAGATTCTGCCCTTAGGAAAGTTTGAGATCTTCCTATCCCTAGGAAGGACAATGATGATGATGATGCAAGAAAGCAAGATGAACCTCCGTCTGATGACCCGACGCCCAATGTGGAAGGACCAATGGATCCCATTGGTCCACCTCCTAGTGAGTCCTCTACTTCAAGAAAAAGACCTTTGTGGCTCAAAGATACTCACCTTTGTGGCTCAAAGATACTCTTTAAGATGCTGAGAAACACATTGCACCGAGGGGACATTTCGTGAAAGCAAGAAGCCGAACAAGTATCAAGGGTACTTAGCTACCATGAGTACCATTGTACAATCTGAGTCATGTACATTTGAAGAAGTCGTGAAACACCAAGTTTGGAAAGATGCGATGAATGAGGAGTATGAGTCGATCATGAAGAATGATGTCTTGGATGTGGTTCCTAGACCCAAGGACAAGTCAGTGGTCACTTCAAAATGGTTCTACAATATCAAACATGGAGCTGATGGAAGTGCTGAAAAGTTCAAGGCCAGATTCGTTGCTTGAGGCTTCTCTCAAAAGGAAGGAGTAGACTATGATGAGATATTTGCACCGGTTGCCCGATATACCACTATCTGTTCGATCATAGCCCTTATTGCCTCGCAAGGATGGAGCCTTCACCAAATGGATGTCAAAACTGCCTTCTTGCATGGCTCGTTTAAGGAGGAAGTCTATATAGAACAACCCGAGGGGTTCGAAGTTCGAGATTGAAAGACACATGTATGCAGGTTGAAGAAAGCCCTCTATGGGTTGAAGCAAGCTCCCAGGGCTTGGTATGAGAGGATTGATAGCTATCTTATGAAGTTGGGATTTACAAGGAGCAATGTTGACCCGAACCTATACTTCAAGGTGGAAAAGGACATGCATCTCATTCTGGTCCTTTATATGGATGATCTCTTTCTGACAGGTGATGACCCTCTCGTTCATCAATGCAAGAGGGAGTTGGCTTCCGAATTCGAGATGAAGGACCTAGGACTAATGCACTACTTCCTAGGACTGGAGGTTTGGCAAAAGCTAGGTGAGATTTTCCTTTCTCAAGGAAAATACATTGTGAAGCTACTTGAGAGACGTGGGATGGTGGATTGCAAGTCCGTATCTACTCCGATGGAAATCAATTTTAAGAAGTTATGTGGAAGTGTTGTTGGGCCCGGGTTAACGAACCCTTCCAAGTATCGTCAACTTGTGGGGGCCCTAATGTTCTTGGTCAACTCCTGTCCTGACATATGATTCGATGTGAACACGTTGAGTCAATTTATGGTCTAGCCTCATCACATTCATTAGATTGCTGCTAAGAATCTCTTGAGATATCTCTTGGGCATAATCCACTATGGATTGAGATACACTGCTGGGAAATGCTGATTGGACTGGCAGTGTGGTGGATTGTAAGAGCACGTCTGGGTGTTGCTTCTCTTTGGGGTTTGCATCAATATCTTGGATGAGTAGGAAACAAAAATTGATTGCTTTAAGCACCGTTGCGACCAAATACATTGCTGCGAGTATGGCTTGTTGTGAAGCTGTTTGGTTGAGAAAGCTCTTCAGTGAGCTATTTGAGCACGTGCTAGATACCGCTGTGATCTTCTGTGACAACCGGAGTGGGATTCGCTTATCAGAGAATCCCGTGTTCCACGATTGCTCCAAGCACATTGATATCAGGTACCACTTTATCCAGGATATGGTACAATGGGGAGCAATAAGGCTCTAACACATCAGGACGGATGAGTAGGACGCATATATTCTCACGAACCCTTTGTGGAAGGTCAAATTCTCAACCTTCTGAGAAAGACTTGGAGTCGTGGAATGACCCTCCTATGAGGGTCTCGTATGAGTTGGACATTGAGCTTTGGGAGCTTCTGGGGGCTTGGGGTACTTCTTGGAGCTATGAGCTACCAAAGGTGAGTGGTTCACCTTCCCCTAGTGGTGCGCTAGATACAGGGTGAGTGGTTCACCTTCCCCTATGATTGCGGACACATGTATGTATGGTGAGTGGTTCACCTTCCCCTACGATTGACATATGCATAAGATGAGTGGTTCACCTTCTCATGTCGATGCCCCAACACACATCCTACCCATGGAGTCCGTGTCTCATTGGAAGTACCTCTCATCTGGCCAATGAGTTGGGAAAAGATGGTTAGGGACCATAGCACTACCGATGGACGCATCTTGTACTGTCGTACTCCTATGAGTAGGATGCATATTGTTCAACAACTTGATTTGGGATCAAGGACTGACTTTTGTCAGTGGAGAGTGGTATGATCTTATGACTCACTCTCGATCACTTCTTCATTATTACTTCATGGTTCAACAGAGCAGAGCAGTGATGACAGAGATGGTACATGATGATGGATTGGCAGGTGGAATTCTCCTTAGTTTAGAGGGAGTGTTAAAATTGGCAACTAGAGCCAAATTCCACCTTAGGATAGCTCATATGATGGAGATGATTATTGCATTGGATTCCTCTTTTCGAGAGGTCCATTTTTGATATAAAGATCATCTCATTCTGACAAGCAAAAGTGGAATTTTGAATTTATTCTCTCATGCACAATAAAAGAATATTGAATGAATTAATATGAAATGAGCAAACAGCTCAATGATAATACAAAGATATTTACAATAATAGAAACATCAGGTTTCTATGTAGAATATGGAAACAAACAGTTTCATCTAAGAAACTGCTAAAAGAATAAAAATAGCAACAGCTAAAAGACTGAGCATTAAATACTAAATAGGAATATTCTAATACCCTCCCTTAATGCTCAATCTATTTACAACACCAATAGACCCTCGAAATTTTACAAATTTATCAGGACCAAGAGGCTTGGTGAAAATGTCGGCGGGCTGCTCTGTTGTGGGAACATATTGCAACTGAACTAAGCCGTCTTCAACCAGCTGGCGAATATAGTGGCAATGAGTTTCCACATGCTTTGTTCGTTCATGAAAGACTGGATTCTTGGCAAGTTTGAGCACTCCCTGATTATCACAAAACAAAGAAGTAGGCCCTGTCTGGAAAACATGCATATCTGCAAGCATACGACGAAGCCAAACTGCCTCACAGGATGCCTTAACTGCTCCCCGATACTCTGCTTCTGTTGAGGAGAGAGCCACTGCCTGTTGCTTCTTACTAGTCCAAGTAACAGCACCAGATCCTAGACTAAACACATACCTAGCTGTAGATTTACGGTCATCAACCGAACCGGCCCAGTCAGAGTCAGTGTAGCCACTGAGAATAGGATTGGAGCTGCGAGTATATAAGAGGCCATAATCAGAAGTACCACGCACATATCGTAGCACCCGCTTTGCTGCTATCCAATGATCAGCTTTAGGAGCTGACATAAAGCGAGAAATGTAGCTTACTGCAAAACTGATGTCAGGTCTGGTAGCAGTAAGATAGATGAGACTGCCCACTAATTGCCTGAATAAAGTTTCATCCACAAGGGGAGAGGATGACTGTGCTGAAAGTTTGAGCCCTGGTTCCATAGGAGTCGTGGCCGGTTTGCAATCCTGCATTCTGAACCATTCCACAAGATTTTTGGCATACTTGGACTGAGAGAGAAAGATCTGATTTTCAGTCTGCCAAACTTCAACCCCCAGACAGTAAGGAAGAAGTCCCAAGTCTGTCATCTCAAAAGTTCTGCATAGATCTTGTTTGATCCCATGGATCAAATGTGCAGAGCTGCCAGTAATGATAAGGTCATCCACATAGACAACCACAAACAAGATATCATCACCAGTATACTTGATATACAGGTTTGCATCAGATGGACTCCGCTGAAAACCCTGATCTGTCAGGTACTGATCAATTTTCATGTACCAAGCCCGAGGAGCTTGTTTCAATCCATAGATTGCTTTAGCTAATCGACACACTTTCTGTTCTTGACCAGCAACCTTGAATCCTGGGGGCTGCGTCATGTAGACTTCTTCTTGAAGATCACCATTTAGGAAAGCACTCTTTACATCCATCTGATGAACTTTCCAATTGAACTGAGCTGCTAGGGCAAGGACAAGCCTTATGGTACTCATCTTGGCTGTAGGAGCAAAAGTCTCCTCATAATCGATGCCTTCCTTCTGTGAGAACCCTCGAGCCACAAGACGAGCTTTATACTTGTCTATGGTTCCATCAGCTTTGTATTTCACTTTATACACCCATTTGCAGCCTATGGGCTTTTTCCCGGCAGGAAGATCAGAAAGTGTCCAGGTGTGATTCTTCTGAAGACTCTGGAATTCGGCTTCCATAGCCTGCTCCCACTCAGATGTACCTTTAGCCTCTGAATAGGTTTGAGGCTCAAAAATACTGTGGAGGTTAGCCATAAGAGCAAAATTGACTGTAGACTGTTGTCTGTTCTTATGTCTAGAAGTTCTACCTTCAAGGAGCTCATCATCCCGGAGATCACCAATGGTTTTAGCCCACCATTTAGGCCGAAGAGAAGAAGAACCAATATCAGGAGTAGAGGAACCAATATCAGGAGGAGATGGAGAAGACTCAAGAGCAATAGGGGTAGCAAGGGGAGCGTTAGCTTCTGGAGAAAGCTCAGATAGAGTATTATCAAATACTGATGCTACATCATCCCTCCCATCAGGTGGACCGACCGGAAGAAGAACACTGTGAGACTGATCCTCAGAATGCTGCTCAGAAGAAGACTGAAAGAATCCTCTGTCTTCATCAAATACTACATCTCGACTGAAGCTAAGACGACCAGTGGCTATATCTATCAGCCTATAGGCCTTGTGATGATCACTGTAACCTGTCATCATGAGTTTCTGGCTTTTGGAATCCAACTTAGAGCGCTTAGCAGATGGAATCCAAACATATGCAACTGAGCCAAATACTTTGAGGTGACTGATCTTAGGCTTACGACCAGACCAAACTTCTTTAGGAGTCTTCCCTTTAACAGCCTGAGTAGGTGATCGGTTAAGAAGGTAAACAGCAGTAAATACTGCTTCAGCCCAGAATTTGTTTGGAACACTCCTGTGTTGTAACATGGAACGAGCCATTTCAACAACCGTGCGGTTGCGACGCTCGACAACACTGTTCTGCTGGGGAGTGTAAGGGGTGGTTAATTGACGTTTGATGCCATGAATATCACAGAAGTTGGCAAAAGCTGAGGAACAAAATTCCCCCCCATTGTCGGTCCTAAGGGTCATGATATTACAACCAGATTCTTTTTCAACTAAGGTTTTAAACTTCTGAAAGGTACTAAGAGCATTAGATTTATTTTTTTAAAAATACACCCACATCTTTCTACTGAAGTCATCTACAATAAGTAAAAAATATTTGCAAGCAGTGATAGAAGCTGTATTCATAGGACCACAAATATCAGCATGAAGTAACTGAAGTACCTTAGATGCGCGCCAAGATTCTCCATTTGTGAATGAAGACCGATGTTGCTTTCCTGCTTGACAGGCGCTGCATACCCCCAACTGCTGATTCTGAATATCAGGTAATCCTGACACAAGTCCCTCCCGAGAGAGCTGAGAGAGATACTGCATATTTAGATGCCCATATCGCTGATGCCATAGAGTGCTGATGGGAGAGACACGTGCTGCTAGAGCCACTTCTGGAGAGTCACCGGTGTCAAGTAGCCTATATAGACCATGGTCCTCTAGCCCAACAGCAACTGTTAGACTGGTCTCCCTGTCAATGATGGAGCACTTGTGTGCACTGAACACAACATCAAGCTGAGGAGAATTCCTCATAATCTGGCTGACAGATAGCAGATTAATCTCCATACCCGGAACATAGTATACATTCAGAAATATGAGTGTGCGTCCACCAGACTGAATTTGAACTGTACCCCTGCCAGCTACAGTGTACTTTTCACCTCCACCAAATACCATGGAATCACTGAACGGTGAGAAGTCAATAAACCAGTCACGCCTGTGAGAGAAGTGGCGTGATGCACCAAAATCAATGTACCATGCAGAGGAAGGAACATGTTCTGAAGACCTTTTAGCCATAAAGGCGTAAAATGCAGAATCTGTCTGCTCAGAATGTTCTGCAACATTGGCTGTCTGATGTGGCCCTCCCTGTTTCTTCTGTTCAGAAGCAATCCTCTGTCGGCAATCTTTCTTCATGTGACCGAAACTGTGACAGTAATTACACTGCACACTTTTCTTCCTAGCAGGATCCAAAGACTGAGAAGAGCCTTTCTGCTGAAAGGACTGAGAGGACTGGTATTTTGCAGTAAATGCATTTTCTGAGGACACTGATGAAGCACCACTACCAAACTGCTGTTTCCACCGATCCTGCTGCAGAAGTTTGGTACATAAATCTGGAAACTTCAGATCAACATTTGTGGTCGTAATGTTGAGAGTTTCTATGAAGTGTTCATAAGATTTCGGTAGACTTTTCAGAGTAATGACTACCATATCTTCTTCCTCCATGGTCCGACCAATGGCTTCGAGTTGATCTCGAATGTCTTTAATTTTGTTGAGATGTTCCTGTAAAGACATATGTTCATCCATCATGATGGAGAACAACTGATTTTTGAGAAAAAATGCTCTGCTTTTGTCAGATGTCTCGTGCAGTTCTTTCAATTGTTGCCAGATTTCGGCAGCGGTCTTGCCAGAAGGAATCTGAGGTAACTGATCATCAGCGACAGAGAGCTTGAGAAGCATAACAGCTTCTCGATTTCGATCATCAAATTTATCTTGATCGGTACAAGCTGTACCGGGACGAGACTCTTTGCCCAAAATGAGCTGATCAAGACGCCTGTATTCAAAAATGGTCAGCATTCTTTGTTTCCAAATGTTATAGTTGCTGCCATTAAAGCGTTGATTTCCTTCTAACATCAGATTGGTGAGCGTGGCCATTTTCCCAAAGACAATACAGAAGTCTGAAAAAAAACAATGTAGCTGTCTGCTTAAAATCCCTCTTTCAGAATGACTGTACCAAACCTTAACAAATTCTGATTTGAAAGAAAATAGGCTTTCACAATAACTCAGATCTGTACCAGATCAACACACCAGACCAAAAATATGACAAGAGGTCACATGTATCGATATACACGCTGATGATATATACGCTGTTCTGTTCAGATTATATATATGCGTAGACTGAATGCGTGATATATATATATGCTGTTATATATATACACTGTGGTTCGTGTCCCACCGGGCGTGCCAATATATGCGTGATATATATACGCTGTTATATATGTGTGATATAATCTGGACTGAACTGGAGAAAGCCGTCACTATAATCTGGAACTGATATATATGCGTGATAGCCGTCACTGGAACTGGAGAAAGCCGTCACGTGATATATATGCGTGATAGAATCTGAACTGAACTGGAAAAAAATGCCGTCACTGTAATCTGGGAAATGCGTGATACCTTTTGAAAAAATGCCGTCACTAAAAAAATGCTTCACGTGGTGAAAACGGAACTGTAATCTCGATCTGTCGAATGAGCCAAAAATTCGTGAGCAAAAAGAAAACGGTTTTCCGCTTCTCGATCTGGTTTCGCTTCCGGTTCTGATACTCAGGCTCTCGATACTCAGGCTCAGGATACGAACGCGATTTCCACTGACGCTTTTCCTTTTCACATATATAGTGACCCCGAGCCTTTTGTGTGGTCTTGAGATTCGAGTCACGATAGTGGCATCAATGGCCCCGAGAGCAGAGAAGAGGCCCGCGGCTGGAAAAAAACGGTGGTGGGGAATTCGTTTTCAACAGAAAAGAAGCCTTTGAAGCCGGAGAATAAGCTATTAAGGGAAGGCGACAGAAAGCGCAGAAGCTGGCTATTACAGCGAGGGTGAAAACCGAATACGGGTTTTACAGATTGTGCTCATCCCCGTCAATTTCAACAATAAAAAATACCGAGTCCTTGAACTTGCGCGTATTCTTCCTCTTCAGGAGCTAGGCTTCAAGGGCCACGAGAACCATGAGACACCACAGCTTCAAACAAATAAACTGTTCCTTTCAAAGCAATTTTACGATTCCGAGCACCGCTACAAAGTTAATTCCTCATAAAGTGATAATGCAGGAGAAGAATCCCTTTCTGTATCGAGATTGACGACTGTAAGCTTTTATCACAGTGAGCAAAGCCGAGGCTAAGACTCAGTGAAGGCTACCTGGCTTACAGAGGGCTCGACCTTAGAAAGGAATGAAGGAACTCAAGAGATTAGGATACGAAGAGGATAGCTAATCAAGAAATCTACAGATCCTGAGAGCAGTTTCGAAATGAACTACTGAATTTTTCAAACTATGAAAAATTATTTCGAAAAAAATCCCTGTGCTTTGATACCATAAAAGAATATCGAATGAATTAATTAGAAATGAGCAAATAGCTCAATGATAATACAAAGATATTTACAATAATAGAAACATCAGGTTTCTATGTAGAATATGGAAACAAACAGTTTCATCTAAGAAACTGCTAAAAGAATAAAAATAGCAACAGCTAAAAGACTGAGCATTAAATACTAAATAGGAATATTCTAATACACAATTTGTCAAGGTTGGCCTTAGTCAAATTTAGGCTCAAGAAGCCCAATAGATGTGTCTCCACACACCTCTCTCCTCATTTGGACATCACACATCAGATCATACATCTCTCTCTCCTCTCTTGATTGGTTCGTACAACTTGGGGACAACCCCTATCTCTTCTTCACATATGGGGTAGGAGGCCGAATTTTTTTGGAACAGAATAGGCCAAATTCCAGAGAAACACACCAACATTGACCAACATTGACGAGGGCTTATTTGACCTTCTTTGACTTTAGTTTTCAGGGCATAATTTCAATCTTTTGAGGCTGCATTTATTGGCACAGAAATCGAGGTGTTTGGGACAGTTTGACCAGTGTTGACTTCAGGTTGACTTCAAATTTGACTACAGAAAATTATAGCAGTGCTTCTCTCTCCTTTGACTAGGTTTGACCAAACCGTTTTGCACTGACTTTGACTCTCCTGGAAGGCCGAATTGGACTGTTGTTGACCGAGCTACTTGCAGGACGTTTTAGTGATGATTTGACCAACATTGACTTTCTGGTTAGGGATGCAATTGACTGCTAATTTTGATAGGGTTGTTTTGACTACGTATTGGGCAAGTAAATTTGATCTATGTACACTCTCTCTCTGCTGAACTATTGAACAATAATAAGAAGATTTGATCAAAGGGTTTTGCCCACATTGGGGTTTTTCCTTGGCATCTACCAAATGTTATGTCCTCTTGTCTTGGCTTGTCTTATGCACATGTTTTTATGTTCTATCTGCATTTACTATCAATGTGTTTAAGTTAATGTGATTGCTACTTTTGGAAATTGTCATTGGGCTGATAAGGAACATTGAAGTAAATTGTTCTAAAGCATAGAACACACCATTGTTATCTAAAATTGACAAAGTCCCATATGGACTCAAGCAAGTCCCCTGGACTTGGCATGCTTGGAATGGTGGACATCTGATGCAGACTCCAACCTCTTTTCATGATTGAAGTACTAAAGGGAGTCGATCTTTGAACCTCCGAAATCCACTTCTTGAGAAGTGTATCATTGAGATGATGAGGACTTCCTTGTCACGAGAAGTATGTTGTCAGAGACTTGGCATGATGGATGACACTAAAGCAGTTGAGAGAGACTCCTCTTTAGATAAATATTTGATGGATCCCACGATGAATAGACAACCAAATGGATCCTTGCTTTGTAGCATGCTCTCTGAGCTAGATAGAGGCTGGACATGTATATTGGGTTGCTGCCAAGCCATTGCTGAGATACTTGCATGGGACTATCAATCTTGGATTAAGATACATTGCCAAAGATGTGAGACTTCATGGATACACTAATGCTAATTGGGTCGGAAATGTTGTTGACAGGAATAGCACATCAGAGTGGTATTTTAGCCTTGGGATTGTTGAGAAATCAGTTTGACTATACATTAGAGTAGATTTCTCTTCTTTGATAATTGCCTGTGAATGTTGTTGGCTTCTTATTAATTCTTATTATGTCTTCTTCATCAAACAATTACCAAACGTACAAAACATGAAGATCAAAAGAATACAAAGAACACAAGATATAAGCTCCAAGTCAGGGCAAAACCCCTCCAAAAGAAGATCCAAAAAAATTCTCTTGTTATAGAATCAGATCAAAGTGATATATCCAAGGCCCATGACCATAAAAAGACTCCATCCGTCAAGATGCCAAGTCAAACCCTCCTTCCACATAGCAAATCTGTCAACATCAAGAGACCTGCAATATGTACAACATCAGGAGCGAACCTTCAACAAGAGATTTATCAAGGCGGAACATTCACAAATACGAGCTCAAGAAAGTCTTCTTTACACCTGGCAATTTCAAACTTTGGCCTCCCTTCTTCGCTATTCTTCTCTGTTATATTTCAGAACCAACCATGCGAAAATCTTGTGTTCAAATGAGTCCAAGTCAACCTCTATTTATACTGTCCAGAGGGGTTCAAATAGACATGTCTTCTAGGGTAGAGCTGACTTGGCAGCTAGAGGCAATTTTGACCCAAATTACATATTTGAAAATTCTTTTTGTAGGCTATAAATAAGCCTTTGACTTTGCCCAATACAAATAATAATGAGCATGAAGAACATGCTTAAATAAAATAATAATTTGGCTTGAGCATGAAGCCTGTTACCGCTCAAACTAGCAGGGGACCTAAAGGGGCTCCATAAAGGGAAAATGCTAGACCAAGGGCAACCAATGGAGACTTAGGCCACTGCCACTTCAACTAAGGCTCCCTACTATTTATGGACACTCATTGACGGGAGGAGACCTAGTATATTATGGAGTCACCAATGAAGGATAAATCAATGAATGGATGTGGAGTGACCCAAATGATTCCTTTCCAGAAGAGGTTGAAAGATAGAGCTTGGTTGCTTTCTAAGCAAGGTACAATTTCTTCTACAAGAGGGATGGGAGGATTAGAGGGTTAGGTTTGCGGAATATGACTTGTGAAAGAGTTTCCCAATCCCTAAAATCTTTATTGAAGTTGGTATCCTGAGTGGTTCTTGAAGAATTGTTTCTTCAAAGGAACGAAACCACACGGGACCAAGTGGACCCAACCTAGGTTAGGGGAAAAGAGTTTAGCAACCAATGATGTTCTTAACCCAAAGAAGGACGAGGGAAGGATCAAAGAAAGAATTTTCAATTGAAGGTGTTGAGTTGATCCCACGAGGCACTAGCCTTGGGGACACTAGGGCAAAGTTTGATCTCTGAGCTAGGGCTCGACCTTTCTCACAACTCCACTGTCGGAATGGCTTCAAAATTGGAGGAGGCCTTGAGGAGACACCAGTGCAAGAGAGGCTAGGAGATCGAACTTTTTGGAAGGCTCATTCGTCGAAAAAATGACGCCTTAGGTGACCTAACTGGGCTAGACCTAGGAAAAGGTGAAAGGGAGTTGATTTTAGGTGACCACCTTTTGGTAGATCAGTGCCTTAGTCTTGGGATAATGGAATCTATGATGAATATGAGTGATGACCTTCGGTTCTTAGTCAAGGAGGCCTCAAGACTACTTCGCTAACCTTCTAGGTCAAAGAGAAGCAATCTTGCAGCTTTTATACTTCGATGTGCAAAAGGTGATGGCTTATCAAGATAAATTCGTTGATAGAATTACCCCTAGGAGATTTCATTAACATTACATGTCCCATACATTGAGAGATGCTATATAGACACAAAATTCCACAATTTAAGCAGTAAATGCATGCAACAGTTAGGCCTAAAAATAACGAAAATCCCATTACAATGTTTATGACAAAGTAAAACAAGAATAGCATTAAAAGTATGTTACTTACATGTAATAGAACATATCCAACCATCCATTTGGCAATGGAGAAGCTCCAAAGTGAGATGGACCAAATCCACACATCAAAATTCATCCATAAAGCTCCAATTCATCCTATAAGAAAAAATGTGAAATTCTTAAGAGAGAGAAGAGATCCAATCCAAAGTGATGATGAGAGAATGAACTCATCTCACTTGTATTTTTTACACTAATAAGGAGTTTGAATTAACCTACATAAGCCCCAATAATAAGATAATGTTCTAATAATCTAACTTTTGGTGACAAGCCCACAAAACTAGGTCACAAATGAAAGAATAAGCCTCTCAAGAGGTCAAATAATAATCTATGCATGTCGTAGGGCCCTCTAAGAGGCCTAATGATGTCCACGGGTGCCATAATGAAGAGTAGGACCCTCAAAAGGTGATGGACAAGGGGTCGGCCCCTTGTTCACCAAACAATAAACCTGTGGTGCTCCCAATGGGTGTGGGGGCACAATTATAATCTCACGGGTCTCCAAATGAGTCGAAGATGCCTGTAAATCGTCTGCAAGGGCTTTGATGATGCTGTAGGGGATGCCACAACATCCTACAAGTCTTGGGTCAGCTGCCAAGTGCATGGTACATCTATGGAGCCGGCTGGGCAAAGGTGAACCAAGTGCATGGTACATCTATGGAGCCGGCTGGGCAAAGGTGAACCAAGTGCATCTTCCTCTTCCAATAAGAGTATCTCGAGCATCTCTGACCTTCCTCGGGGATCCATGAAATGTTGTCTACTGCTATGGAGGCTCTATTGAGAAATCTAGGGCATAACAATTAAGTGATTTCTCTTCAATTAGTAACTGCTTGTGAGTACTTTTTACTTCTTTAGGTTAGGATCTTCTTTTACTTAGGTTATTAGTGTTCTTCTTCATCAAACAACTACCAATGCATAAACTATAAAGATATAAGAGACATAAAATATAGGCTATCAGCCAGGGCCAAAACCTCTCACTCTTTGGGAGGAAAACCCACACAAATTCCTCTTATAGAGATTCCAATTGATGAATACCAAGACCAAGACCCTTGACCTATTTGCCACTCCCAGACCAAGACACAAGTCCTCTTCCACTTTGACCTTCTTAGAAATGAGACATTATCACCATGGTCATGACATCAAGGTCTCCTTCTTGTATTATCACTAAGATGTTACAACACCGAGACCTTCTTTCTGAGATCTTCTTATGGTGGTAGCACCGAGATTCTCCTATTGTGATGACATCGAATCCTTCTTACTGGTGGCACCGAATTCTCCTTGTTGTTGTGACATGAAGACAAAGATTGCCCTTGACTATGAGATAACCCCAAATTCTCCTTCCTGTACCGAGACAAAGATTGCCCTTGACTGTGTGATAGCACCGAATTCTCCTTGCTGTTGTGAGATCATATCATTGTGATAACATTGAAGTTTTCTTACTGTGATTACCAAAATTATCTCTGCAATCCTATCTAAACTTGCCTTTGCAATTAGCTCGAGTTCCTGTACCCTTATCCAAGCTCCTTCACCGAACTTGTCTTTGCAATTAGCCATCCGAATTTCAGAGGTGATCTGAACAACTTGACTGTGAAATAGGTTGAGCTGCCTATTTATAGTAGTCTGTCCATGAGTGTTAGCCGACATGATAGTTTGAACAATTGTGTCTCGACTTTAGGTGAAGCCGACATGAGTTCTTCATTTCATCTTGAGGCTGACTTGAAGAGGGATAACTTGTGCTTGACTTGGAAGGCTACTTGACAATCCTATGGACTCATATACATTTGTAACATGCCCAAGAAGAGTTTTTCATAGATGATATTGAATCTCTTTGAATTTTATGAGTAGATGACAAATCCTAAAGGCTCACAATGGGAGCCATCACTAAAAATAAAATCCTTGCTCATGGAACCCATGAGGCAAGCATTACAATAAAAATTTTATTTTTCTTCCTTTACATCATTTACATAAAAATTACAATTACATGTCATTATGAAGACCGAACCTAGTTACACTTTTCAACACTCCCTCTTAACTAGGGAGGTATTCAGAATGGTACTTGGTCATTCTCAATTTGAAGAATTTCTCATAAGAAGAATCAGATTGGTAACCCATCTGTATAGCATCATATCGACTAGCATTCTCACATAGCAAGGCCTTGACTAACAACTCTATCTCTCCATGAGATCTGAGCACAATGCTGGCGAGACCAATAATGTATAAACACCCTCATCATTGTCTCTCTCGGAACATACCCCCACCCGGGTTCTCAGGGTGTGTTCCACCAGGACTATCCTTATTTTGGATTCCCAGTCCTCAAAGAATATCGGTCCTCTACGACTACTCTTATCTTGGATGCCCTAACTCATTCTCAAAGAGTATCGGATGCCAAATGTTTACTCAATCCTCCATTCTGTCTTCCCAAGTGAAGACAAGAATGATGTGTCTCTCTCTCCCTCTTAATTAGGGAGGACATATCTATTCCAATAAAGGAATGTATTCATTCCTATAGAAGGAGTGTACCTAAGCTCCCTTTTGGCTTAGGAATTTCCAAGTTTCTTCCAAGTAAGAAAATTGTTTCCAGGCGCCCTCTTAATTAGTGATCTATAATAGCTCCTCAAGTGGAGATGATGGGACAACCAGCTCCTTGAAGAACTCCTCTTCACGATGTCATGAATTTCTCTTCATTATCTAAGAGTCTTCATGTTTGGAACTTCTACATAGGGCACCAACCATCCATCACATTCATCCACGAGTCAACCATATCATTGAAAAATGATCCATTAGTCCATATTTGGCCTTCTTTCATGCCATGTTGCCTTCTTCATGCCATGTTTACTTAAGGATCTTTCATCTTACTACATGTGCATCGGTGGTGGAAGACATCCATAGATCTTCTCTTGGCAACCCTGCATAAACCCATCCAGATATAAAATAAAGGAATGAACATTAAAATCAACATTACCTTTGTGATGGTCTTTCATCATGACGTCTTCTTTTTTGCATCAACATCTTGCATACATATTGACACATCTCCCAAAGATATATATTGTCAAGGGTCTTTTTTCCTTTCAGACTTCATCAAAGTCTTCAGATCTTTCATAGAGATATCCTAGTCAAATCTTCTTGGTTTTTCGGATGTTGATTGCCTTTACCATGGTTGCATATTCCATGACCTCTTCCTTCCTTTCTTCACACATTGCATTCCTAGGAGCTTCCAATTAGAGTTCCTCAAATGTAGTCAACCACCTCATACTTCACCTTATGTTGATTTCATCTAGTGAATATGTGACCCATGCATTCTTGCATTCCTTTGAGGGAGGAGATCCTTATTTTTTATCATGCTCTCAAGATAGAGCGTTGATCCATGTTACCTGCAACTATATGACATGACTTCCACAATATTCAATGTAAGCATACATACCTCATTTTTCCTTTGGGTCATCTAGACTTCCTGCAACAACTTCCTTGATTGAAAGAGCTTCAGTCCCTTGAACTGCTTCATTTTTATGTCATCATACCATCATCCCATGAATTCTACAAGTTTGAAATTCTTGATGAAACACTTGCTTCCCCTCATGATTGGTGAACCTTTCAATGAAGATTCCATCAGAGATTCATGAGGATCTAAAGTATCCCCATCAATGGATGTTTCCTTTTGACAGATGTATGATGAACCTTGTACTAGATGACCTTGCCACTTGTGTTCCCAATGAGATTCCCAAGAGCTATATCCTTGACTTCCATAGATTCTAACCATCTTTCATGCTTCTCTATGATGATATCCCAAGCTCTTGTTCCAATGCTTCTATGGTGCCTTGATGCATCCCATTTAGTGAATCATGATATTCATATCTTAGAATAGAAGACTTAGGAGTTTGAAAAGAATTAAGGTGAGGAAGACTATCTCAGTCATATTTGAGATCTCTTACTTCCTCTATATTGGACTTCTTCTTTTCAGCTTTCTCCACTTCTTCGGTGATATGAGCTTCTTCTCTTCTTCTTTTGTTATTGTCCTTCTTGATCTTAGGACAGTCTCTTTTGTAGTGTCCATATTCTTGACACCCATAGCATTGGATTTTGGCCATGTTCTTTTTCTTTTTCTGAGGACCAAACTTTCCAAATTGTCCCTTTCTTCTTGTCATTGCAACATAATCTTGATTCTGCTCACCTAATCCCACATCATATTTTGCCTTTAACATGGATTCTTCAATCTTGCATAGGGACCATAGATCTTGGAATGGAGTAGCTTCTTTCTTCCCATAAATACTTGAAGTAAAGTTACCCACTCCTTCGGTAGTGCATTTAGTACCACTGTTGTCATTTCACTATCAGACATGACTTCTCCCAGTTCTTGTAGTTGATCTGGGATCTCAAGTATCTTCATAAACTATGAGGCTATTCCATCTTCATTTGACATTTTTGTTGAAGAATCTAGGGAAAATTAGGTGTAGTGTGATTCTTCTTGACTTGATAACAATTTGTGGAGTTTTTTTTACTTTTTCTTGTTAGCTTAATCTTCTTCTTCTTCTTATTAATGCATGTGTGTGTACTTCATCAAACTGCTACCAAAAACATAAGAACAAGAACACAAGATGTTGGCTCTCTGTCAGAGCCAAAACCTCTCTTCTCTTGAGAGGAAAACCCTTCAGTAAATTTCTCTTATTGAAGCTTCTTATTGATCAATGCCAAACCCTAGACCCTTGACTAGAATTCCCTCCAAGCACAATTCAAGTCCTTTCTCCTTTCAACACTTTGTTCTCTGACACTTCCTTCTTCCAGCACTTCATTCCTTGGCACTTTGTCCTCCTCCTTCCGACACTTCGTTCTACTTTCAACTGTTGGTAAATTTTGTTGCGCTTGCTCTAGAAGAGGTACCTTTGATGAGACCCTTTCCTTATGATGATCCCTTCCTTCTGTTTAGCAACCAACGAACTTGTATGACTGTAATGTGAGGGTTGTAACAACAAAGACATCCTCCTTTTCGCACGTGTCACTGTAATAGGCTTTAAAACAACCCTATTACCTTCGCTTTTCTTCCTTGCTTCTTCGCTTGAGTGGGAGGGCCTATGTTCTTAGCTCAAATAATGAAGTTTGTGTGACTGTGATAGAGGGCTGCTATGACAACAGAGAGACCCTCTCCTTCTTCGCATGTGTGACTATCTTTTAGCCCTAGAACAAACTTCCAAAGATTCGGTATTTCTACTTGGAGACCCTTTCTTCGTCCTTCTTCACCCTTTTTCTTGGCGTCCTACCTTCGTTGATTTCAGAGAGATGGGTTGCGTTATAGTGGAGTGGACAACCTCTATATATAGAGGATTGTCCCTCCTTTACGCTGACTAGAAGGTCGACTTGAGGACTGTTTGTAGGCCGACTTGCTATCTTACTTCAGATGGCTTCTTTGGTGGTGTCACATGCATGGAGGAGACTCTTTGATGGTGCCTTTTCTTTGGAGGAGACTTGACTTTTGGAGGAGAGTTCTTTGACTTCTATACAAACATATACATGATGCAACATGCCCTTAAGGTCTTCAATATTTTCTTTTGACTATTTGACTCACCTATAGCACTTTAACTTGTGCTAGACCTATTACAATGAACAAGAAACTCATTGACATATATTATAAAAATAATATTTCTTTTCTTGAATAAATACAAATATCAAAAGTACATTTATGAAGGCCGAACCTAGTTACATTTCCTTCAACAATTTTCAGCGTGTAGAGTTCTTGGCTTGATGATATGACTTTTGTCACAGTGCTTACGGAATACAACTCTACTCGGTTATCATAGATATCTTTTGATGTTGCAAGTTTAGATACATATGGGATGAGGGGATCCTCGATGGATTCTATGAGAATCCTTTTAGCCCTACCTTCCCCTTTCATATACTTGGCAAGAGCTTGCGCCTCTTCCTCTCCTGGTTTTGTGATAGATACTTTGACATGATTCATGACCTCATTTTCAATGAGATTTAATTCTGTCCTTTTCTTCCATGCAAGACAGCTTGAAGCCCCAACCAATTTGTTGCTTTCTTTGCAAAAAGACATTTTGATAGATTCAGATAAGGTCATATACTTACTTGATACGATGCTCCTTTCTCCTTGCTGCTTCCTTGATGTTGATGATGATATAGAGGATAGAAAATGTCCTTTTGATGAAGATAGTTTTCTTCAATGATGATCCTTGATCACACAGAGAGGGAGATCCCTTGGATATTTTGATGATGATGATGTCTTCAATGGTATGGATCTTGCTTGAGAGAGATTGCCTTAAGAGTCTTGATAACAATGCTTCTAGCTTCCTTTGACTGAATAGACTTCGAAACATTTCAACTTGAGAAGAAGTAGGGTTTTGGCCTTCTTTTCTTGATGATGATCTTAATACTTCTTTGATCTATAGTTTTGATGTTTCCTTGAGATTTGATCCTTGCGTGTCTCTTGATAAGATGCCCTTCCTGGACTTAGTCACCTTTGCTCTGAAACCATGTTGAGAAATCTATGGCATAGCAGTTAAGTGATTTCTCTTCAATTAGTAACTGCTTGTGAGTACTTTTTACTTCTTTAGATTGGGATCTTCTTTTACTTAGGTTATTAGTGTTCTTCTACATCAAACAACTACCAATGCATAAACCATAAAGAGCTAAGAGACACAAAATATAAGCTATCAGCCAGGGCCAAAACCTCTCACTCTTTGAGAGGAAAACCCACACAAATTCTTCTTATAGAGATTCCAATTGACGAATACCAAGACCAAGACCCTTGACCTATTTGCCACTCCAAGACCAAGACACAAGTCCTCTTCCACTTTGACCTTCTTAGAAGTGAGACATTATCACCACTATCATGACGCCAAGGTCTCCTTCTTGTATTATCATTGAGATGTTACAACACCAAGACCTTCTTTCTGGGATCTTCTTATTGTGGTAGTACTGAGATCCTCCTACTGTGATGACACTGAAATCTTCTTACTATGGTGGCACTGAATTCTCCTTCCTGTTGTGACACTGAGACAGAGATTGCCCTTGACTGTGAGATAGCACCAAATTCTCCTTGTTGCGTCGAGCTATAGATTTCCCTTGACTGTGACATAGCATCGGATTCTCCTTGCTGTTGTGAGATCATATCACTGTGATAACACTGAAGTTTGCTTACTATGATTACTGAAATTATCTCTGCAATCCTATCCGAACTTGCCATTGCAATTAGCCCGAGTTCTTGTACCCTTATCCGAGCTCCTTCATTGAACTTGTCTCTGCAATTAGCCATCTAAATTTCAGAGGTGATCTGAACTTCTTGACTGTGAAATAGGCCGAGCTGCCTATTTATTGTAGTCTGTTCATGTATATTAGTCGACATGATAGTTTGAACAATTGTGTCTCCATTTAAGGTGATGCCGACATGAGTTTTTCATTTCATCTTGAGGCCAACTTGAAGAGGGATAACTTGTGCTTGACTTGGAGGGCTACTTGACAATGTTATAGACTCATAAACATTTGTAACATGCCCAAGAAGGGTTTTTCATACATGATATTGACTCTCTTTGAATTTATGACTAGATGACAAATCCTAAAGGCTCACAATGGGAGCCATCACTAAAAATAAATTTCCTTGCTTGTGAAACCCATGAGGCAAGCATTACAATAATAATTTTATTTTTCTTCCTTTACATCATTTACATAAAAATCACAATTACTTGTCATTATGAAAACCGAACCTAGTTACACTTTTCAACAGGCCCATGGCTCTCGACACACACTCTATATGTGCCAATGTAGCCCTTTGGAGGATTGGGACCCTGCATAGGGAGACCAAACCCAAGATGGAGACCATTTGCGATCCTGTATAAGATCCAATGCGTCCCTTAACCTTCCAATACAACAAGTCATTAGAGAAATCGAGTAAATGAGCTTACCAACCATGGACCACAGGTGGGGACTTCATAATGCCCTGCCTTTCCATAATGGGCTTCGGGATGTGCCAATGCCTCCTAAAATCCAAATGGAGTTAACTAAGTATCTTAATAGGTGGTTTCTACTTCTAAAGGGGATAATATGTTCAAGGTACATCCTTCAAAAGGTGGTGGCATGTGATAGATAGGCAAATGAAGTAGGGGATGAGAAGGGGCATCCCTAGGCCACATGCTAGGGTAGAAGGGTAGCTAATGAAAGGGAAGCCCACACTTGGGTTTATAATATCTAGGAGGGAGCAATCATGGTATATGAGGTGCCCCGACCTTGATTTTTCCACCCTTCTTTATATGCTTTTTTCTTTTTTATGATTTTCTTTGATTAATTGCTTGGGGATCAAAGGGTAAGAGCATGATGCATAAGATATAGCACTGAATACCCCCTTTTAAAGTAGGGTGGTTCATTGCCCACCAGGGGTTGGCACAATCATGGGTCCCTATATGATGAAGGGGGCTCATAGAACCTGTAGGAACCATGGTGATGGCCATAATGATGGGGTAGAGATCATGTATTGGCGTTTGCCCATGTGGTAAATGTGTTTGCTCCAACCATCTTTTACATTTTGTGGTACATTTTCCTGTTGAATGTGGCGAAATATGCTTTTGTATTTTCTTTAGCTGCATCAATCTCCAGGGCATCATTCCAGGCCTGATGCAAGGTGTGGGTACAGGGAAGAGGCGAGCTAACCCTCTGTGGACCCAGTGGAGGAATGTGGACCCAGGTGGGAGAAATGATGAATGGGGTAGTAATGAGTGAAAAGGGGGTAATACAAGTAGATAAGGGAGCGGGACCACACAACCAAAATCAGGGTTTCCCGTGAAATGCCATCGCTCAAGCCAAATGGTCAGTGAAAGAGATCCCACGGGACTAGAATGCATGGTTAATATCCAAAAGGGGTATGAGGGGACAGGACATAAACCTAGCCCATTCTTTCCACCGAATCCCCCCATTAATCCATGGCCAGAAGTGTGCATGATAAGCAAATTACAATACTCAATTAGCAAATGACAAGCCATACCTTTAGGTTCGAGAGGCCCACCTTCAAACATACGATCATGGCAGATGGGCGAGGGACCGCATGGCTAGCTCAGGTGGCAGAGAAATGGCACAATGAGCTAGCTGGTGGCTATTGCTGCTGGCTAAGGATGATCTTGGAAAAACAAATTTCTCCTAGGGATATCACCCACAAAATGGTGGGTAACAAAGCCCATGCTTGAAAACTAAAATTTCTTTTTCTTCTTTTGTTTTTACATAAAATATGTAAGTACAAAAATAATTATGAAGATCGAGCCTAGTTACATTTTCCAACACTCCCTCTAGGGAGGTATTCATAATTACATAACCTGTACAAGGATACTTCTCAAATTGAAATATTCTTATAAGAAGAGTCAGATGATAAGCCATCTTTAAGCATCATAATCATCACTGTCAAATAGCAACATATCACAACCTTGACTAACAAGATCCAACTCTCCACAAGATTAGAGCACAATGCTGGGAGGCATACATATGGACAACAACACCTCTCAAGGCACATACCCCATCCGAATGTTCACCAGGTATGTCCTTACAAGACTATTCTTATTCTTATCTTGGATTCCCAATTCTCAGAGAATATTGGTCCTCTTCGACCACTCTTGTGTTGGATACATTGTCCAATCGTCAAAGCATGTCGGTCCACGGGACTACTTCTATCTTGGATCCCCAATCCTCAAGAAGTATCAATCCCAGATGCTTATCCAATCCTCCATTCTCCCTACCAGTGCCTTCACTAGATGTACCACTATTAGTTTTGGCCTAGTGCATGACACATGGAGAATATAGTGTCTTCTATCACTCCCTCTCAACTAGGGAGGAAATATCCCTACTCCCAGTCAACTAGGGAGGAAATATCCTTATTCCCAGTCAACTAGGGAGACATAACCACAATCCTTAGCTAATGTCATACTTCATCAGTACATCAGCTACTTGTTCCTCTATGGAGATATAGTTGTAGCTACAGGGCACCTTTCTCTAGTACATCATACCTGAGCTCTGACCTTTCTGGATATCAAACATTTTATGGAGCTAAATTCTTTCACAACCATCACCGTCAAATAGCAACATATCACGACCTTGACTAACAAGCTCTAACTCTCCACAAGATTAGAACACAATGCTGGGAGGCATACATATGGACACCAACATTGCAGCCTCTCAAGGCGCATACCCCATCCGGATGTTCACCAGGTATGTCCTTACAATATTATTCTTATGTTTATCTTGGATTCCTAATGCTCAACGAATATTGGTCCTCTTCGACCACTCTTGTGTTGGATACGTTGTCCAATCATCAAAGGGTGTTGGTCCACGAGACTACTTCTATCTTAGATTCCCAATCCTCAAGAAGTATCAATCCCAGATGCTTATCCAATCCTCCATTCTCCCTACTAGTGCCTTCTCTAGATGTAACACTGTTAGTCTTGGCATAGTGCATGACACATGGAGAATATAGGGTCTTTTATCACTCCCTCTCAACCAGGGAGCAAATCCTTACTGCTAATCAACTAGGGAGACATAACCACAATCCTTAGCTAATCTCATACTTCATCAGTACATCAACTACTTGTTCCTCCGTGGAGATATAGTTGTAGCTACAGGGCTCCTTTCTCATAGTACAGTCAACCAGGGAGACAACCACAATCCTTAGCTAATATCATACTTCATCAGTACATTAGCTACTTGTTCCTCCATGGAGATATAGTTGTAGCTACAAGGTTCCTTTCTCATAGTACATCATACTTGACTTCTGACCTTTCTAGATATCAAACATTTTATGGAGCTAAATTCTTTCACTCTATTTTTATGACAGGGTTTCTTGGCTCCTAACAACATCACATCATATCAAACTTTGACCTTTCTGGATCTTGTCAGTCATCAAACAACTTTATCATCAAATGGTTCATCTATCAACTTTAAGGAGCCAAACTTCCTCACAATTGCTAGCACATGCCATCTATTCTTCATAACAAAGTTCTGCCATCATATTCTTCAATAAGTCATATAAGCTTTCCAAATATCAATTCTGCCCTTATTCTCTTCCAAGCATCAACAATCTTATCCACACATTCCACGTGTTCCATGATCAAACCATGTAGCTGTAGGTACTTCAATATCATCCAACAAATTATCTCAACTGCTATCTTTCTAGCCTCTGCATATACTTCTACAACATGTCTTTCCAGGGAGCTAAATCATCTTTTCAAACAAATCATCAATATCAAAGTTACTAAATCACAATGGCCTCAAGTCAAGGTGTGAGATTCTTCATGTCAAATTCTATTACTTGCTCCCTTCGAGGTCAACATACCTTTGCATGGTCTATCTCATATTGCAACAAAGTTCTACTTTATGCTTTCCATCTTTCTATCATCAGTTAGGAGTAAACTAATCAGCAGGCTTCAATATCATTTTCATCAGGGTCTTTACAACTCCCTTTTTCCTTCTAAAGTGAGTGGACTTATTGTCCTTTAATCGACTTTCTTGATGCAAACTTCTAACTGCTCCCTTCTTCATATTCATGCTTTGCCACGTTCTTTTACTTCTTCCTTTTGCTAGTCAAGCTTTAGATGAATCTTGTCTTGATCTACCACCTTTATGAAAGAATAAAAAGACAAATTACAAGGGTGAAAGAGCTATACTAATACAAAATGTAGGGTACTTATCCTTTTGAAGAGGGTTGGCTCCCTCTTAATTTTGGACTTGTTCACCACCCTTGTTTCCATGATGTCATACTTGTCAAACTCAAAATCTAGATTCTTTTTACAACATAAACAATTAATTAGGGTTTTCCCATCCAAGTCTCAACTAGGGTTTACGAACCCTAGATACCAAAAACCATCAAGATGTGAGATCTACAAACCCTAGATTCTTTATAGACAACAAGTTCCACCATGCAAGGCTTCTATAAGGATGCTGCAAAACCCTAATGCATTTCATTTCTTGATCTCAAGACCTAATCTTCACATTCAACAATTATGTCACTCTCTCTGATCTATATCTATGCAATCCCTTTATCTTTTCAAACGACCATCATGAGCTAGAGAACTTGACACATCATGAAATGCACACAACAATTCTACATACCTGTGCAACTTTACCTTATCTCTTCTTTGTAGAGATCCAGTTCTTCTTTAGGTGTCAAGTCCAATCGTCCTTTAGCAAATGTATATCTTCAACACAGGTGCTTCAGTTCTTCATCCTTCAAGCTAGAGTATGATTTACAGAGATATTTTTACAAAGTCCTTTGTCACAATTTTTCAAAACCTCGGCCTTCATGGTTCTGGTCTCTTCCTGAGAGAAGGTGACTCAAATTTTTGTGCTTGCAACTGTGTTCTAATCCTATAAATTATTCCTTTCAGGTTGGCCTCATTGATGACTGCTTCTCATAGTAGTGCTTCATGTTGTAGCATTTTTTGGTTTTGGTAAATTAAAATAAATTAGTCCAAAAAATGAAAATATTTTTCAAAAAAATGTTAAGCTAGGATATGGACAAAAAGAACATTGAATAAAATGTTAGGAAATATTTTGATAAATATGTCCATATCAAAGAAAATGTTTGAATAGATGCCCTAAAAAATGAAGGCAAAAATAAAATGTTAGGATAGAGAGAAAAGCAAAAAACAATAAACTCTGAAAGTGTTGCAAATATAAATGCCACTACTTTTACTCTAATTCATTTTTGAAAATAATAGTTGTGTGCAGTTTGTTTAGATGCCACACTACTTTATTTAATCCAATTATACAGTTTAATCATAATTGGATTTATTTTAAATTGATTGCCATAGGTAGAAAATAAAATTGGCTCAATAGTTTAATCTAAGCCAATGGAGAGAATAAGGTATAGAGATAGATTATTCATGAAAAGAAATATTGGGTTGCTAGGTTAAATGCACCGAACTAAGTGAAGAAAAATTGTTAGGATAAGTAAAGGATAGGTAGAAGAAAGGCTGCAGAAGTACAAGGTTGGTGAAGCATAAGCACATTCATCATGCTTAATCCAATGTTTCAGTGTGCAAGAGCAGTTATGAAAGTGAAAAGATGTTCACTAGCTGATTTAATTAACTTCCCCTCATTTAATTTCATCCCCCACTACATACTTACTAATTTCCCATTATCCCATCATTTCTTATGAAAATACCCTTTTCCCATCATTTTCACCCTTGCCCTTTGGTTTCACACATTTTCCTAGCAAATTACCCTCTAAAGGTCATTTCCATACCCAAGGCCCTTTTCCCTAGTGTGAAACCCTTTCCCCATTGAAAAAATCACTTTCCCCTTGTAATTTCCCTAAAAACCCATAAAACCCCCCTTGTCCTAAGTTTAAATTCCCCCCCCAAATTATTTAATTAACTCCGCAAATTCACCATTTTCCCGATATAAAAACCTTTTAACCCACCACCCTTGGTGCAGTTAACAAACCCAGCTACATTTTAACCCCGGTCCCACTGTATTAAAACTCGCTCGTTATATTTTTAACCCTGTCTTGTTCGTTAATTAATTACAGTTAAGTGTAGTTATCCCCCGGGCCCCGCTAATCTCCGCCGATTTCCCTCCGTGCATCTCGATCGCGCTCCTTTTGGCTACGTGGAAGCACCGAGTGAACTCGCGTGCTCTCATGAAAAAACCGCCGAGTGCCAAAAGCGGTGCGATGAACCTTAATACTGCCTCCCCGCATAGACCGAAACCATCCACTATTCATTTATCGATTTCCGTGCCAAATTTTAAACGTTACCCGTTAAAACGTCGAAGACCCTCATTTTCCCTCTTTTCGCTCTTTTCGCCCGTTTGCATAGCGAAACCTGCCTAAGCTTTCCTGTGCCACCCTGAGCATTTGCAACCCAATTTCACCGCCGTTTACCTCCAGAACACGCTCCAGATTCCATCCACATACTTTCCTATTCCTGAAACCATTATCGCCTCCCTGCCAACCTGTGTTTTTATTAACTATTGGTTTATTTTTGCAGGTGATCATATAAGACCTGGACAAACAATTTTTATACTAGTGAAAACCCTGTTTGTTCCAGATTCTCAAGAAATTCAGATGATTTTCCTTAACAAAATATTCCAGGAGACAGACCAGAAAGAAGTCATTTACACAGAGGGAAACAATTTACACAGTAAATGTTAAAACAGAGGAGGCAAATAAAGAGATATAGATGAAAGACAAACAGATGAAATATACAGAAAGATGATCAATATCCAACTACCAGATGCTAAGACATGGAAAAAACTAAATGATTTACTGTTGAAATACACAGTAAAAATTTGAAATGTACAATAAAAGTAAAAAGCACAGTAAAGGATATTGACAGGTTAGCAAGGTCAAAGTGTATCAGATGAAAGATCATAAGTAAATATGACATCCAACGTGAAAATCGAACAACATTCAACTTTTGGAGGAACAGTCAGTCAGCTTCAACAATTTTCAGTTTTTTTTCAGCAATAGTCACCAACAGCTCAACATCAAAATAGTGCTAGATCAACTAGCAGTCTTTATTTTGATTTTATATAATCTATTTTTGTAAAAACAATGTAGGATATTTTCTTAGTTCTACTGTTGTATAACTAACTCTCTTCACGAGTTATTAAGGGTTGCACCCTTGATGAAGCATTTCTAAACATTTGATGTACTTGACTTTTCTGGAAGCTTAATACAATGCAAAAGATTCTGAATTCTGTTTTACACAGTTTGTGTTTCCTGTAAGTTTTTCCAGTATTATTCATTATGTTTTTCTTCATATTCTTATGTCTTACAGAGATAACCAGGTAGGAATAATTGTGTTTCAATCTATTCCTATAAGCTTCTGAAGTGATAATCTATAAAGATAATGAATTAATGGACTGTCTATTTAATTAATTCCCTTCAAATCAATAAATCATTAGCATCTTTTGTAAGCTTAAGCATATTCTCTTAAACATTCTAAACATAGATCAGAGGTTTTCATACTTGTGATTATTTAATTTTCAATTTGAAAACTGTGATAATCATATTATTTTTTGTTTTTGCTCACCACCATACAAGCTATTTCACTGTGTGAAATTTTATAGCAGCCCTCTGCTTTGGTATTAATATTATTCAAAAGGTTAGGCATTACAGTGTTACATCTGTTTCATTCATTGGTCCTCCATATTAAAACAAAATCCCCAAAACAATTATCTTAGATGCTCTGGCATGATAGCTGACCATTATCTTGTCAGAGATACAACACTTCATAGGATTTCATATATATTGTTACTGTTCTTTTTGGTTTCTTCTAAACAAGTTTGCTTCATGGTGAAGTCCATTGTATAGAAACGAGGTCTCATGGTCGATATACATACTTCACATCGCACAAACCATCACTATCAGGTGTTAGCATTACTGTGTTAGCCATTCCTCCAAGTCACTGTGATATTAATCATGGTTTTATAAGTCCAGGTCATTGTAAATGGAGAGCCACTGTACATAACTGTGCCAAATGATGTCACTGTACAGGGGTATGCAAACAGTGAATAATTGCGATGTCTTTGTTATATGATTATGATGCCTTTGATCTAGCGATGCCATGCTACTATGTAATGAATCACTATGTAACGAATCACTGTGTAACAACGATGTCACTGTGTAACAAATGCGATCCATACCACGGTCATAGTGTGCCAATAATGCAAGCCATACCACAGTAAAGTGTGCGTGCTATAGAACCACTGTTACGAGCCACAGAAATATTAATCCAAGCCATGGGAACATAGTATACGTGCTACATGAGTAAATGCAAGCCACAGGGATACATAGCGAGCCACCACGTATAATCATGTGATGCCACTGTGAGAGATGGATCATAGAGCACAACAATGATAATCATCGAATCACCATTGTAACAATAATCAGAGATGCCATGTACTCATGGAAATGGGCCAAGCCATGTGCACTATTAAGAAGACTCTAGAAGTGTCAAACTTGTAACTCTATTCGAGAGTTGGAGTCAAACCTGACCCCTAGTTGGCTATTGGGCTATGTTAACACTGGATCACCAGGGGAGAAGGGGTTTCATTCTTTAGCATTGCATCTTCTTCCATAGTAGAGGAGAGTCAAACCTGACCCCTAGTTGGCTATTGGGCTATGTTAAAACAGGGTCACTAGGGGAGAAAGGGTTTCATTTTTTACCATTGCCTCTTCTTCCGTAGTAGAGGAGAGCAACCAAGAGTTGGAGTTAGAGATGTAACAGTGGGGGTTAGTGTCCTGTAGAATCCTATTAGGCCTCAAGCCTCAAATTTTGATTTATTTAATGAGATCCGTTGTGATGATTTGTTCAGTGGAATATCCAAAAAATCAAACCATAAAAATTAAACTTGCTCTGTGGAAATATTCGAGGCCCCTTCTCCCTCTCGAGGGGGTATCATTTTTTTTTTAATTGTTTTTTGTTATCTTTATCTTTATCTATAGCCTAAAGGCTGCCACTGGGGCATATTGACTTTTTTCCTCAATCTAGATCTTGGTTGTATTAGTGCCTTACGAACCATCAGTTTGCTACGTCCCTAGCAGGAGCAAAGCCGCATCTCCGCATTCGCTCGGCCTTGATGGGGCCCCTCCTCGAACCTTGAACCTTGAGCCTTGAATCTTGAACCTTGAGGCCCCTTCTCCCTCTCGAGGGGGTATCATTTTTTTTAATTGTTTTTTGTTATCTTTATCTTTATCTATAGCCTAAAGGCTGCCACTGGGGCATATTGACTTTTTTCCTCAATCTAGATCTTGGTTGTATTAGTGCCTTACGAACCATCAGTTTGCTACGTCCCTAGCAGGAGCAAAGCCGCATCTCCGCATTCGCTTGGCCTTGATGGGGCCCCTCCTCGAACCTTGAACCTTGAGCCTTGAATCTTGAGCCTTGAGCCTTCATCCATATTTTTCTGCCACGACAGGCATAACGATTAATCGTTCTTCGTCCAGGGTAGTCCCTTTATTCAGGTAGTCCGGGTGGGCATCTATAATTCCCCTGGGATCTGGAATAGTTGGAGCCGGAAAGAAGAACTAATTGGCTATCAATGCAAATTTGGTGCCATTCTGGGGCCCGACAAAGGGCCCCAGAATGGCACCGTCTGTGCATTGATTTGGCCAATCCTGCATCATTAAGTAAGATGGGGCCCCTCCTTGAGCCTTGTTACAGATCATTACCTGATTTCAATGTTAATTTCACATTTTCTAAAATCGAAGTGGGAATGAATTAATGTGGATCCAGCCATTAATAACATTATAGGATCTGCTGGCTTGTTTAGACTTTTGGAAATGAGTAAAGGAAATACTATAAGAGATCCGAATGAGCTGCAGTTACACCATAACTTAGTCTGTTCAAGCAATGCCTTCAATTCCCAGTGGACTCCTTTTCTCTTTGATTGATTGCTTAAGAGGTTGGTTATTATTCTGATGTCACCTTCTAACTTCAGATGCTGTAAGTACAAATCTCTAGGTAAGCTGAGACCTTTCAAATATGCTTCAGTTTCTTACCTGTTATCAAGTCTTAATGCCAATATAACCAGAGTAAGGTAGTGTTAAGTACCATTGATAATGTTGTATGACATTCCCATAGCTAGCTGGTCAGCAGTTACCCGGAGTTGCCCGTCAAAGTTTTTTGTGGCAGGTTGGTTTTGGTTTTTCCCAGATCTTTGATATTTCTCTGGTGCTGCTGGGTTTGTCATTAACGGCAGGATATAAATTATAGTTCTTGACATTTGACACTGTCATTTCTATAGTATATTTGAAATGTCAAAACTATATAGATGTGCATGTTAACTTCTGCACAATCCTGATGCTTGTTGTAGCCTACGATCTGCATTAAAAACTCTTATAAACTGACTACAGCTTTTATAATGTATCACATGGTATGCCACATTTGAATATGTGCCACATAGAAAAGTACACATTAACATGATCCCTAAAACAGAAGCCCGACCCTTTTTTTCAATTTGTTCCCGATGTATCCATTTCCAATTTCAATTTCATAATCCAATTATCCAAATGCATCTGATGGTTTATGTAAATGTTTGTATGTAATCTTATAATCATTTGAACATTGCTATACTACTATACATATATACATCATCTAATCTCTGGAGTCTGAACAGCCTAACTCAACGGTTGCCCCACTGATCATAATCCTCATTTGCCTAACATCTTATGCTATGGACATCTTAGAACACACTATTATTCCATTGTTTTGAATCTTGCACATTGATTATACCAATGTATGGTTGATGATGGGCATTGTTACCTTAGCTCATGAACCTTATAAGCAAAGGTCTGGAAATGAGTGCATCTACTTTCTAATAGCTTGGTAATGGCTTCTTTGAGTATCACTTTGTGTATATGTATTTTCGAGCAAATCAAATAAAAGCTATTGACTTGTTCATGATTTTGTGGCAGGTCCGATCAGCATTCGCAATGGCCTTTCGTCTGCTGACTGATATTAAATACAATGACTTGGTTTCTCCTCATTTTAGCATTTTGGGACGAATAATTAGGGTAGATGAAAAATTGCTGGGTAGGCAGGCCAGGTTTATGGAAGTCTCTCAATTGGATACAAGCCAAAAAGCACTTCGATGTAGATCAGTCACAAATTCAGATGAAATAATGTTACATCCTCTGATAGAGGAACAGAGTGAATTGTTTGAAAGGTGGCAATTGTGTGATGATGAGCCATTGCCACGTGGAGGGGAGTGTTTAGAGAACCCGTATGGGCAATGTTCTACCAAGAAGGGATTAAAAAGGAAGCAAAGGGAAGAGAGGCTGCAGAACAAGAATTATTTGGGAGTCAAATGCAAAGTCTCAAAGAGACAAAAGCAGAAGCGTTTCTCCAAGAAATATAAAAAGCAGGGAGATGCTTTGGCGAATACTATGGCAATACTCCGAAGTCTAAGAAAAGTAAACAGATCACTGAAGATGAAGCTCCATGTGTAACGAGGCATGGGCCATATCATCAGAAGTCTACAAATTCGAGTAAAAATGTGGAACGTAAACGTGTATGGAATGATCATGATAACAATGGTAGCGCAATAACTATTATTAATTCCGCTACTGACAAAAAGATGAAATACTACTAGGTTTCTTATAATTTTTGTATTTTGTATAATGGCATGGAATCATGTTTGCAATTCGAAGTCAATTAAAGATCTTTTATATTAAATCATTGGATGGTCTCAATGGCAACTAAAATTGGTACATCCTGCTTGTGGGTGTCTATAATATGCTCCTTTTGAACTTTAAAGGAAGTGTATTCTAGCATTTTAGAAGAGTGTTCATAGTTTACCTGCAGGATACAAAATAATTTGTTCCACAAAAAACGGCTGGGCAAATCAGTAAATGCTACATGGAAAATGTTTGTCATTTGGTGTCAAACAAAATAAATATGAAATTTACCAACTTTTTCTTGTTGAAATGCCCGAGAAGTTCGGCTTTTGTACTGAATAGTAGGCGGACAAAGTTGAATTTGGTATTTATAAAACACTGGTAAGGTTATTGAATTACATTTATTGCTTATGATGGGTGGTCTTGAGAATGGACTAAGTTGTTTTAATATTTTAGCACATACACAAAATTTCGATTTTTTCTGTGAATGAT